>JAXQQM020077300.1:0-148136 GCA_034641835.2 Pinus albicaulis
ACCATGTACCGTTTTATATTTAATATAACCACATTGCTTTTTTCTCTCCTCAAAAAAAATCCAACGTTTTTTCTCCCTGAGCTTCTTCAATTTTTTAGTGAGAGGTATGAATGGTTGTCCACGTCCAATAATTTCCCCAGACGTTCAGTTTCCTCCATAATATGATGTAGTCCAATTTACAAGTCCTTCTTCTTATGCCTCTCCCATATTTGTATCTTTGTTTTCAGAGTCTGGAACTTAGTATGGAAAATGTCCATGGGAGATGTATTTGGCTAAAAATTCACCGAGCCCCATGTGTCATGAACCAAAGTGTTAAAATCAACATCATTGATCCAAATTATATTGAATTTAAATATTATGCCCAATATGGAAGGATCCGGTCTCCACTGTAGGGTAATAGGTAGATGATTGGAGAGGAATATCTTCAGGACTCTAGATTGAATAAAACACAATCGAGTACAAAGGTTTTCATGTACCAAAAACCCGTCCAGACATTTACCAATATGTTTTTCCCCCGATCTACCATTATGCCAGGTGGGGGAAATAGGGGAGGGATTGATATCCATAAGGTTGTTTTCATAAAATAATCTTGGAAGTTTGTTTGCCATTGGGTCCAATTTACTGTGAACACCCTACACCTCACCCGATAATAGGGTGGCGTTGAATTCACCTGCAACAATAAGTGATCCCAGTTTCATAATGTCACTAGCTTTGAGTCGATCCCAAATTGTAGTCTGCTCACAATATGGTGCATATATGTTAAGAATATGTATGCGTTCCACCTGTCCACGAAGAAAGTAGGGAAAAATTTAAGGGTGTAAAATTATTTCAAGGTTTAGAAACCTTGCAAATATTAGTAGTCCCTAATATAAAAACCATAAAATGTTTGGCGACATGCTTGTAAAAATATTCTAATTTCTAATAATTTCATATAGTCTCTATAAAAATTTGGCGATTTTTATGGTAAAATAATTTTATACTATAAAATTTGGGTGAATCATTCTTAGAAAAAATGGAAATTGGCGAATATTTTTTTTGGAATAAACATGGAAACATATGCCATCTGTGAATATTAGCCCCTAAAATTTTCCCTGGAAGAAAGACTGTGAGAAAAATACCTGCAAAGCATTTGAATGCATGCATGGATGCCCACTGAGGATCCCATATAGATGCTGCTCCCCTCGAGAGGCCAATTAAATCAACAACAACCATATTCCATCCAAGGAGCATACGTCCAAAATATTCCATAACCTCCTACTAAGTCATTATGGTTTCCTAAAGTAGAGTGATACAAGTATAGGTCGAGAAAAACAAATGTTGGAGGGATAAATATTTTTGGGAATCCCCCAATCCCCTAAGGTTTTGGGACAAAAACATCATCATGGGACCAGTTTGGTTGGTGCATTTGCTCCAAGGGCCTGAGAGTTAAAGGTAGACCTAATGGGAATATCATGAAGTTTAGATGAATTTAGAAAAGAAATGGAATTTATTTTGTGACGACTGCGAAAGTGTCTGCTACCTCTGCCCTCTTTACATCGTACAATAATGTTCAGAGCAGAATTTGGGCTAATTGTAGGGGAATGGATGGGCGGCCCACGATGTATAGCCAAGGCAACAAGGTCCAACACATGGTTTTTCAAGAGGATATCAATATCACTACCAATCGAGTTGGTGGGAGATGGGATGGTTGCTTCTAAAGGGGGATGTGTATGGGGGCATATGGGAGTGCAAGGGGATGATGGAAGAGTGGGTAAATGGTGTGGAGAGTTGGATATCACTGGGATCACGAGGGGGGGGGGGTTCAAATTTACATCCCCAGGACATGTATGAGAAGATGAGGGTACGAGAGGTGAACCTCGAGGCCCATGTAGCAGAGTCGGGTTCGGTCAGGGGGGAGAAATGGTCGAAGGGAGATGCATGGGGCCACCCCCTTGAGTAACGAGGATGAAAGGGGAGACGAGAAACATGTCGAGTATGAATGAAGAGCTATGACCATATAAGGAAATTTCAAAAGATGAAATATCAAAGCCAAGAATGTTACCCGGTCGAATGTGTGCCCTGTCATGTTGTTGGGTGTGGCCGGTCATGTTGTTAGGTAAATGGTTTTTTTTGAAACAATTCAGATTCAATAATTATTTATGTCATCCATACAATATTTAATATGACTATACCACACAGTAATAGGTAGTTACTAATCAATAAAACTAAATAATTATATAAAAAATTATTATTAAAATAAATTACTTTATATTAAAAATTAACATGATGAAGCAAAACAGAATATATATATATATATATATATATATATATATATATATATCTCCTGTACAAAGTATTTAAGCAATATTTATTATCGTGGTTTTATTTTAGATGTGTAAAAATAATTTAAAATGATTCTCCGTATATCTATGGGATATTATTAAAGTATCTTAATTATATAAAATAATGCTAATTATTGAGCCGAGAGGCTCATTCTATAGCCTAATGTGAAGTGATGTAAGTTTTTCCGTCCGAGTTCCCTTTATAAATTTAAAATTATGCATAATATAAGTTATAAAAAAAAAGAATATGCTTTGAAGTAATTAGAAGTAAAAAAAAGTGAGTAAGATGTTTAAACCTTATAATTTTAAAGAATACTTCAATTATGTTGATATCAAATTCATATATATTGATCGTACACTTAAAAATATATTAATAAGAAAAACCATTTTAATAAAAAAATAAATTTTTATGGTTAAAACGTTTATTTGGTTTTATATATATTCTATATAGCATTCAAAAATAAATTTAAACAATAAAAAATAACACATATTTCTCCACTCATATTAAATCCATACTTAAAATAAATCTATACTAGTATTAATTTCTAAAACTAATTCATCATTCCTTTATTATTTTACTATCTAAACATATCTCTACCTTTTTCGGCGTACCAATTTATTCAAATTCACCGCTATATACCGATTTCCACAATTTAAGTTGGTCCTATATATGACATAGTTGGAAAGCGTCAATCAAGCATGAATTATATATAATCTATGTTTATTACTAGCATAGATCCATCTAAAACATAGATCTAGCATGAGCCGAAAGGGATCAAATTCCTTTTTGCAAACTTATTTTAGATACAAAAATTTGTTATTGTTTAAATTTCAATTTTGATTGTTATAGAGATTACATAACATGTGTATTGAAACATTTTATATTAATTCATATTAAATTATTTTATTCATAACTCACATTGGATATTTGATTCTATCATACATTAAAATATTTGCTTTTAACATTTTTTTCTATATATAGATTTATATAAAGTTGATATCACTTATTAAAATATTTTTTAAAAACATAAGGTTTAAACATCTTACTCACATATTTTTACTTCTAATTACTCTACATGATATTAGGTCATATGGACAACTAAAAAAATGCATAGCATATATATATATATATATATATATATATATTTTCATTTTTATTATAGCCAACATTGTTTTTCTATTTAATATTTTATTTTTATTCTACGAGGAATGAACATACTTAACGTAGCCTTCAGGATGTAGAAACAATATAGATGCGTTTAACCACATATCTACCAAGGGCCTCGAGAGATCCAATATCAAACTTTAAAAAAAAAATTACATGTCAATTAATACATTTTTGCTTCGTAAATTTGTAACTACTCTACATTAATTTATTTTTCCTTTCAAGCTAAGGTAACACACACACATATATATATACACTTTTCGTAGAGAGAGAAAATCCATGCTGAAATATATTAGTTAATATGGATATTCAAACACTTTCTTTAAGCTCTATATATATATTTTATTTCTATAAAGTTGTATAAAATTATAATATCAACCCTTAATTGTTGTGTTAATAGATTTTTAATTGTTAAATTATTTTTATTATTTTTTGAGGACGTGACATACTTACACATCTCCCTTGTATCGGATTCTAGAATGAGCCTTTTGGCTCAATTATAATATCAACACTTAATTTGGGTTAATAGATTTTTAATTAAATTATTTTTATTATTTTTTGAGGACGTGACATACTTAACATCTCCCTCATATTGTATTGTAGAATGAGCCTTTTTAGTTTATTTGCGGAGATCTGAATGAATATTAGTTGTGCAATATTAAATAAACGCCGTAAGTTTAAATTACAATGCTTGTGGTCAAAATAGTTTGACTTAAAAAATCGGGGGAAACATTATGCGTTTAGGTTTATGTTTTTTTACAATTGATGGATAGATATTGGCCAACAAATTTTGTATTCGTCTAAAGTTTCCAGACCTTGGACTTGGCTCGTTGTTCCCATTGCGTCTGCAAAATGAATTGTTCTCAACGTATTTCAGCAATTTATGTATGCAACTTTGTAGTTTTCTTTTACGCCATACTGCTTGCTATCCCAAAAGGAGTGGAAACCACCATTTAAAGATATCAAAAGATGGGAAAGTATACAGGGTTGCATGCCCAATATAATTTAAGTTTTTCCCCAAAAATAAAAAAGTCTATCTCGCTGGTGGGGAGAATCTTTTGAAAAAACCAACAAAGCAACCAAAATTCTAAACCTTTTAAAACAAAAAAAAAGGAAAAACCTCTACATTAAAAGGACAAGGAGGTGTCTAAACTGATGGGATGTCCCACTCCAAATTGATTGGATGTCCAACTACATGGTGGCCCAGAGAACTTGGAGGCTACCCTATCTCCAATCTTGCCAGGCCGCCACCCTTGTCCTTCATTAACAGTTTTAATTCTTTAAGCTTATGCATAAGGTTGTCCTATGCTCCTCTTTTGTGAATGAGTATCTTCTCAAGAACCAGCTTCACGTGCCAGTGAAGACCAATGATATGGATGGAAGTAATGGTTTTGACATTCTCTAGTATTGTTGGTATCTTGAATCCAAGTTTCCACCCATACAAAACCTCCGAGTCCAAATTATCCTAATGTTAATGGCAGGCCTCTTTTTCAACTTCATATATTTATAGCTGTATTTTTGCTGGAGTATTAACTTGATAATTGTAAGCTGAGGATCCAACTAGGAATCTATCCCGACATCCGTCTATAGTGACTTGTCCACCACCTTCTTTGTGCAGCGGGCTCATTGCCGAGTCATAGGGTTGGAAGAAAGAGAATATGAGCAAAACTAAGAAGAATTTGAACCAAAATTCAGGAGTTGAGAACCAAAGAAGAAAGAGAAACTGTCCACAAGGAAAATGAGAAATAAGAGGAAAATAGTGCCAAGCCATCTTCTTTTATTAGAACCAATGGATAAGACAATTAACAAGGGAAAAATACATCATGACATCAATACTATTGTGTAAATGATATTAATTTTCTTATATATAATATTTATTTTATTAATGGAAAGTGTCATCTTCATTGTTATAATTTAATTGTTTATATATAATATTGATAGTGGTTGGACCATGTTTAATCATATGACGTTGGACCATGGTTGACCATGCTTAACCATGGTTGACCATGCTTAACCATGGTTGATTTTCATCTCAAGATAATCTTTGTCACAGTGTGATGATCGACCATGTTTGTCCATGACTGACCATGTTTGACTTTATAAAGCATGGTTGAACATGGTTGACCAAGGTTGACCATGATTGACCATGATTGACCATGATTATCATATTAAGACAATTTTTTTCATAATGCAACGCTGGACCATGGTTGAGACAATCATTGATTTTCATATTGAGATAATATTTGTCACAATGCGATGTTGGACCATGGTTGACAACTATTTCTTTATAAAATATGGTTGACTTGATTGAATTTATAAAACATGGTTGACCATGGATGACCATGATTGATATTATAAACCCAAGGAAATAATAAACCCTAGGGATTAATACTAAAAACACAATGGACTATAAACCTATGTGAATAATATTAATCCCTAGGAATATTAACCCTTAGATTAAAAACCCAAGGGACTAATATTATAAACCCAAGGTATATAAAACCTAAAATAAATATTATAAACCCTAAAATAAACCCTCAAACAAACATGGTTTCCCATGGTTGATTTCCATATTGAGACAATCCTTGTCACAATGCGACGTTGGACAATGGTAGACCATGCTTAACCATGACTGATTTTCATATTGAGATTGTTAAACTAAATCTAAAAATAGAAGAAATGAGATATCAACGCCTTAGAAATAAGCCACTTCGAGGGGGCAACCTCCAATACATTACATGAATGATCAATTCTTGGATGATACAATTCACAAAACCTCC
The DNA here is from genome assembly GCA_034641835.2 of Pinus albicaulis. Classification (NCBI taxonomy): domain Eukaryota; kingdom Viridiplantae; phylum Streptophyta; class Pinopsida; order Pinales; family Pinaceae; genus Pinus; species Pinus albicaulis. Next base: position 6,267 of record JAXQQM020077300.1, read on the forward strand.
TTTCTATATATAGGAGTCCATGGGGCCATAATATAATCCTAGTGGGCCACAATGTAAACCTAGCCGACCTAACAATAATAATGTAAGGGCGCAATAATAATAATATGGGGGTTACAGGGGTACAATAATAACCATAAGGGGGGCTACACTAAGATAATAAGGGGCTACACTATTAATATAGGGACTTAACATGCCCCTCTCCTTCAACAAGTGTTGTCCTCAACGCTTGATTATTTCTTGATGCTTCTGTATAAAATTCTCATCCTCCCATGTGAAATATCCTACAGGAAAGTTCTTCCACTTGCTGAGATACTCTGAAATTGATCGTTCTTGTTGAGTTCTTGTTTCTATGACTGCTTCATAACTTATTTCGATATGATGTTGATCTTCCTGTTGTTTCATTAGATTCTGCACCAAAGTTGGGTTATCCTTTGAGAGTTGGAGAACTTGTTGTTGATGCTCGCTGTGAACTTCAACTAATTTATCATCCATATTAGCTATTATCTAATCCTTCAAGACATCCAACTTAGCCTCCATTTCTTCTTTTAAACCATCTATTTCATCTTCAGTTTCTCTTCGTAAGATCGAAATTTGTTGCACTTGGTACCGTAATTTTGATATCTCATATTGCAATTTTTCCTCCTCATGCGTCATAGTATAGCTTTCTGAGGGCTTAATGGGTATGGAATTATTTTTTGGAGGCATAATAGAACCCATTACTGACAAAAATTCTCCAATATGCCCTTGGAATCAATTCAACTTGATTCTTCAAACAAGACTTATGCAATTCGGAAAAAAACAATACACACCTTTTTCTTGCTTTGAGGAGCTCGATATTGAAATTGAATTATCTCTGTAATTGAAAATCTTCAATATCTGAAATTCAGCCCTGTAGTAGCCCTATGAAGCTTCTTTCAAATGCCACAGGTCTGATCTAATTTGGATTCCCCAAGACAAAGTTGTGTCCAATCTCCCACAATGACCTAATTCTGGACTGGTTCAGTAGAGCGAACTTGTACGACTTGCCACGTGTCACTGTTTTGTCCTTTGTTTCTGAAATTGATAGCAAAGAAACTACAGGCCGTTTACTTGTGACTACTTTTGACGGCACTCCAATCCAATCTTCAGAGAGAGAGTTATTGAACTTTTCCCACGATCACCTCTTTGAGATGAAATTCAGGAGCCTGAAAAAGCACTACCTTCCACAGATCATATCTCCAAAAATATTGCGAACCAAGCTCTGAAATTTTTTGACGAATTTCCTCAGGATTTCAGCTTCGCACCATATGAATTTTAGACTCTGAACCTTCGTACAAAAAACTTTATAGCGCAAATGCCACGATGACCTGTTTATGAGCCTGAAAAAATACCTAACTTCCACAGATGATATCTCCTCAAATATTGCGAACCAAGATCTGAAATTTTTAGAAAACCTTTCTCAAGATTTCAGCTGCGCACCCTAAAAATTTCAGCTTCTGAAGCTTCGTAGAAAAAAATTTATAGCGAAAATGCCACGATGACCTGTTTGGAGCAGCGAAACCCTAGAATCCCAAAGCTCTGATACCAAATGTTGTGTAACCAGCTTCAAAAAGAGAAGAAAAGAGATATTCACGCCTTAGAAATAAGCCACTTCGAGGGGGCAACCTCCAATACATTACATGAATGAACAATTCTTGGATGATACAATTTACAAAACCTCCTTTCTATATATAGGAGTCCATGGGGCCATAATATAATCCTAGTGGGCCACAATGTAATCCTAGCCGACCCAACAATAATAATTTAAGGGCACAATAATAACAATATGGGGGTTACAGGGGTACAATAATAACAATAAGGGGGGCTACACTAACATAATAAGGGGCTATACTATTAATATAGGGACTTAACAGAGATAAACTTTTATCACAATGTGATGTTGGACCATGGTTGACCATAGATGATTTTCATATCTAGACAATCTTTGTCACAATGTGACGTTTAACTATAGTTGACCATGATTGATCATGGATGACCATGCTCATCCATGGTAAACCATATTTTTATAAAATAAATCACAGTGAACCATGGTCAAATGTATCATTGTGACAAATATTGCTTCAATATGAAATGAACCATATTCAACCATGGTCCAACATCACATTGTGACAGATATTGCTTCAATATGAAATGAACCATACTCAACCATGGTCCAACGTCGCATTTTAACAAACATTGTCCCGACATGACAAGCACGGTATGGTGTGATCAATCATGGTGCAACATCACGTTATGAAAATCAACCATGCTTAACTATTCTTGTTTTAGGGTTTAAAATATTTATCTTTAGGTTTATATACCTTGGGTTTATAATATTAATCTCTTGGGTTTAATATTATTGCATTGGGTTCAAATCCCTTGCGGTTTTAGTAATTATCCCTTGGGTTTATAATATCAATCCCTTGAGTTTATAATACCAATCCCTTGGATTTATTAATCTATGAGCTCATATTCCTAGGATTTAATATTATTCCCTTGGATTTATAACAAACATGGTCAATCATGTTTATTTTAGGGTTTATAATATTTATCTTTGGGTTTATATACATTGGGCTTATAATATTTTTTTTTAAACTGAAAGAGTTAAGGTTTTTTTATTTAATAGAGAAACCAGGTTGGGCCAAGGCCAAAAAAAACATCGGGCTTATAATATTAATCCCTTGCGTTTAATTTTATTTCAGTGTGATAATAATACGATGGGTTTATTAGACCCTTGGTTTTATAATATCAATCGCTTTGGTTTATCAATCGAAGGGTTCATATTCCTTGGGTTTACTCAAAGGGTTTAATATAAATCCCTTGGGTTTATCAATAATTGTATTATTTATTAATAATAAAACATAACTATACTTTTATAATATTATTTATCAACTATAATTTATCATATTAAAAACTATGTTATTTTTAATAATATGATTTACTAAGTATATTATTTTTCATATTTTCTTTATTTTAAATTAATAATGTTATTAATAGTTTATGTTAAATTATTAATGTTAATATTATTTAAATTTATATTTAAACATAATGTTAATAGTTTAATGTTAGAATTAAACATAAACTTAAAGTTAAACTTAATGTTAATAGTTTAAGTTAAATTAATAACATTAATTTATAAACATTAAATAAATAATATTAATGTTAATAATTTATAAACATTAAACCAGTACAACCACATTAAAAATATTAATGTGTTTGATATAGCCGAAGACTTCTTAAATATAACAAAAAATATATATTGCAACATGAAGAATGCTTTACTAATGAACACAATTACCTGATTAACCATGTATAAAAAGGTTTGTTGAAATGGCACCCCAAGGGGGATTCTGATTTAATTTTCCCTTAATTAAATTGGAAGAGAAATTGTAATTTCATCTCATGATAACTTGTATTAGTTAACTAAGTCAGAATGACTGAGTTAGCTTAGGAAATTCAAGTTGAGGGTCAGAGAATAGGCACGTAGAGTTCTCCCATGATTTAAGGGGGTCTAGTTACAGTTATTTGTGAGTTGTAATTAGTTAACTCAAGAAATTGAGTTAAAATCAGTTTTACTAGTTCTAACCGAGAGATGAGCTAGTGAGAGGTCACGTGAATTAAATATGATTTAATTCAAAAGTAGTGATCAATCAATTAACTGATAATTCACTATAAATAGTTGTTGCATGTCATTTCTAAGGAAGGCCCAGTTGAGACTGAGGTTAAAGGGATGACAACTATTAGTTGTATAATTCAAAAGTACTTGTCAGTTATAGAGTCATGTGGAGGATAATGAATCCTTGCGCAATCAATTAGAAGGAACTTCCTGTTTAATAGGGTCAAAATTCCTCCAGGAATGTGTGAGCAAGGCAGGCTGAGCAGAGGTTGAGAATTGGATAAGTAATTGGCTTATTTTTCCTAGATCAAAGTGAGACAGTTGACAGAGTGTAGGAATTTCTCTGAGAGAGAAATAATTTTATTGTTTCATGGTATTGAATTTATACAATATACAGATAGCAGGGTTTTAGGTAGTGCGATTTCCCCAGATACATCTTGTGTTGTGCGATTGATTGTCTCTTTCTCTTACTTGTTACATTATTGTGCGATCGTGTCTTGTTTTCGCAATTTGTAGAAGGATTTTGTATCTTGTTTTAGTACATTACCAGATAAGATTGAATCACGTTATTAGATTTTATACATGGTGTCAGAGTTCTAGGAATCACAATAAGAAGAGAAGAACATAGTTTGTTTTGATCATGTTAGAATTTTTAGATTTATTCTTTAGGATCCAGCAGCAGATCAATATGTCTTTCAATGGCTTGAGACTTGAATATGCACTCGAGGGAAATTCAAATTATATTGCATGGAAGGACAGGATGGAGGTAGTGATTGAGGAAAATAGACTGAAGGATTTCATAGATACTGATGTCCCGTTTCCCACAACAGCAGATGCTCAAATTCTTGATGCATGGAAGGAGAATGTAGTAAAGGCAAGAAGGATATTGTTAGAGGGAGTTCGAGACCATATTGTCTTGAGTATCCACGAGAAGGTGACTCCATATGAAATGTGGAAAGACTTGACATATTTGTATCAGAATAGCACCGACCACAGGAAGCTGGCGCCGAAAGACAATCTTAGGAAGAACAAAATGGAGAAGGGTGCACGATCCAAAAATACTTGACGAAGTTCACTCAGTTTCGAGATGAGATTGGAAATGTTGGATCACAGTTGCCTCAGATGATTTGGTGAGCGTAGATATTTTAGGCCTTCCCAAGAGCTGTCATAGCTACCAGGAATCTATTAATGGGAAGGAGAAGCTGCCGGATTGGGAGCGACTATGGTTTGATTTGGCACAAGAAGAAATTCGACGGAGCACTAGAGATGGATCCTCATCAAAGATTGATGATGAGGAGAACTGTCCCTTGGATGGAAAGGCGAAGAAAGAAAAAGGGAAGGCGTCCCATTCCAAATCAAAGATCGATAAGTCAGGCCAGAAATGAGACTTTTCAAACGTAAAATGTTTCAACTGTCATGAGCATGGACACTATGCCACAAATTTTCCAAAAAGGAAGAACGCCAAGAAAGCCTCAGGAGGAGCAACAAGTGAAGCATTGGATTCATAGTTCAAGTTGAAATTCACTCTCATCGCATGCATGGTGTCATTGATGATGGATTTTGTGTGGTAGAAACCACTCATGCAGAGCCATCCACTAGAGATGGAAGGGAGCGCACCAGAGATGCTGACATATTATTGCTGGATGCGAGGGAGAATGTGGGAGTGCCCACATCACAACGTAGATAGAGAGGGTCCCCAAAGAGGTACACTAGATACATGGCTCTTATGAACGAAGGTATTGAGATAGAACCATCCTCTTTTAAGGAAGCAATGCAACAACTAGTGTGGGTTGATGCCATGGTTGAGGAGTATGACTCCATCATCAGAAAAGTGCATGGGAAGTTGTCCCAAGATTAGTGGGGAAGTTAGTTGTAGGATCCATATGGTTCTACAAGGTGAAGCAGACATTAGATTGGAGTGTGGAGAAACATAAGGATATATTTTTTGCCAGAGGGTTCTCTTAGGTGGAGGGGATTTAATATGATGAGACTTTTGCACCACTCGTAAGGTACTCATCTGTTAGATCCATCCTTGCACTCTTAGCGCATATGGGATGGAAAATACATCAGATGGATGTAAAGACAACCTTTATCAATGTATTTATTGAGGAAGAAGTTCAGATTGAGCAACCTAAAGGTTTTGAGACATTATAAAGGAGTCACATGTGTGCAGACTCAAGAGAGAAATCTATGGACTGAAGCAAGCGCCTCGTGTTTGGTACACTAGTATTGACAACTATTTCACTGGGTTGGGCTTCACTAAGAGTGAAGAGGATGAAAACCTATATCATACTTTGGTTGATGGTAAGATTTTGATTATTGTACTTTATGTCGAAGATATGATATTGACAGGTGACGAGCAACTCATAAAGTATTTCAAAGATGATCTTGCAAGAGAATTTGAGATGAAGGAAATGAGGCACTTGCACTATTTCCTTGGATTGGAAATATGGAAAATCAATGGGTAGCTATTTGTATCTCAGGGCAAGTATGCCAAAGAGATTACGAGGAAGTTCCACATGAAGGGCATCAAACCCATGGAGACTCCACTTGTAGGAAAATGGAGGAAAGAGGATGCTACTTCATGTGAGGTAGTGGATGCTAATGTTTATAGGCAGCTGGTGGGTTCACTCATGTATTTGGTGAAAACAGGATCCGACATATGCTATGTAGTTAACTAGACATTAGGGGAATTTTGAGGTCTAAAATAGGCCTCGTAAGGAAATTATAAAATAATAGTGGAAATAATAAAATAATATTAGATTACATCATCAAATTTTAGAGGGAAAAAAGGAAAAAACAAAATTTTCAACCGATCTCCCTATGGGTTTACTCAAATTTCGAGCGAAAACACTCATTGGATGCAAAAATTGATTTCTCATCCAAGGAGTACCCATGTTGCATACTTTTGATGGACTGTTCTACACTAAAAATGAGAAATACATGAAAAACGTGATTGCAATCACTTTTCATGTAGCAGGGTCCATCGAAAGTATGCAACATGGGTACTCCTTGGATGAGAAATAATTTTTTGCATCCAATGAGTGTTTTAAACCGAAATTTGAGAGAGTAAACCAGGAGATCGGTTGAAAATGCAGTGAAAAAGTAGTTTTATTATTTTGTTAGTTTTTAAGCATGCCTTTTAATCCACAAATGGTGAACCATATCCCATGGTTGAAATCATCATCTTGAATACTATTGGTTCTTATAAATTTTATTTTGGTTGTACATTTTTCTTAGGAGGCCTATTTTAGACTTCAAAATTCCCCTAATGTGAGCCAAGCTATGGTTAATCCTACTAAGCACTTTTGGAAGGCAGGGAAGCATTTGTTGCAATATCTCAGGGTGACTATAGAGTATGGATTATGGCATGGATGGATAGAGGGAGTGAAGATTCAAGGCTTCACTGATGCAGATTGGGCAAGGAGTCCATCCAACATGAAGAGCACACCAGGATGCATCTTCAACATAGGATCAACAAAAATTTATTGGTACAACGAGAAAAAAATATCAGTCACACTCAGTTCGGCAGAGGAAAAGTACATGGCAGCTAGTCAGGCAACATGCGAGGCCATCTAGATGAGGAAGACACTTGTTGGTTTGTTTGGTCAATAGATGGATCTGACGGTGATACATTATGATAACCATAGTTGCATCAAACTCTCAGTTAATCCAATATTCCATGATAGGTCCAAGCATATTGATATCTGGTATCACCATCTCAAAGATTGTGTTCACAAGAAGATTATGTCATTGCAGTACATTCCCATGGAGGAGAAAGATGCATACGTATTGATGAAGGCACTACCAAGAAAAAAATTTGAATTCCAAAGAGGTAGGATCGAGGTAGTAGATAATCCCTTTCTTATTGAGAGGGAATGGTGAAATGGCACCCCAAGGGGGCTTCTGATTTAATTTTCCCTTAATTAAATTGGAAGAGAAATTGTAATTTCATCTCATGACAGCTTGTACTAATTACCTAAGTCAGAATGAATGTGTTAGCTTAGGAAATTCGAGTTGAGGGTCACTGGGTAGGCATGTAGAGTTCTTCCATGATTGAAGGGGGTTCAGTTACAGTTATTTGTGAGTTGTAATTAGTTAACTCAAGAAATAAAGTTAGAATCAGTTTAACTAGTTCTAACTGAGAGATGAGCTAGTGAGAGGTCAAGTGAATTAAATTTGATTTAATTCACAAGTAGTGATCAATCAGCTAATTGGTATTTCACTATAAATAACTATTGCATGTCAATTCTAAGGAAGACCCAATTGAGACTGAGGTTAAAGGGATGATAACTATCAGTTGTATAATTAGAAAATTGTAGAGGTAAGTTATAGAGTCAGGTGGAGGTCAAGGAAGCATTACGTAATTATTAGAAATAATTTCCTATTTAATAGGGAGATAATTCTGTTACACAACATTTTGTCACCATCCCTGCAATCCCCATCCCTAACATTGGAGGACCATTCTAGTGACTTCTGTGTATTGTCATACCTTGCAAAAAGTGTCATTGCATCCCTTTCCATGAGAAGGACATTTCCTCTATTAACTATTCCTGGAACAAGCTCTCAAAAACACATGATTTTGGGTTGGCGCTAGTAGGCAGTTATGGCTTCGTGCCCATAGAGAAATTAGCATTGGGCCCTGTGACCATTGGCACTCTGTCTCAGTGGACTGCCCGCGCTAAGCTGTTTTTGGATTTTTTTTTTTAAATAGAAGCAAAGTTTCCATTCTCAACCACTTCGTGAGTGGAGTTAACATGGTTTGTCCGATTGAATAATGTCGAAGACCTTCCTTTGGCTTCTTGTTTCCTACATTTGAGAAACCTCCCAAAGGATAAGGCCTCCCTTCCACCTTATGAGGGATCCCAAACCACCTCCTCCTCTCCTATAAAAACATCCTTCTCACATAGTTGCAGCTAGCTGAAATGGTTGAATAGATGAACAATCTTACTATAGCTGGTGTGAGATAGAGTCGAGAGGAATCCATTGTCGAGAGAGATTCTAGACCCATTTCTTCGCCAAGTCTAATCCCTGATGAATGCTTGAGATGCGTTTGACTAGACCCGTCGAAGGAGGCTACGATGTCAAGGCTATTTTGGTTGTAAACTTCTTCTCTCTACTTATTAATACATAACTAATGTTTTGGTTCCCATTTTGCATTTTATGTGTTTAATATTTTGCAATACGTTTAGTTATCCTTGACCAATTAAATAGTTATGAATGTGAATATGTTTTCGTATGCTGTTGTTGTTCTCTGATCCTTGTGCAGACACCCAAGTATCACCATTGAAGGACCATGAAATGTAAATACAAATATCAAGAAATTTCTACCACAACTATGATGAATGCGGTCGAACAAAGGTAGGTCATCTATCCCAACTCAGTTTCATTCATAAACTAGGAATCAAAGGATTAGCATGTCCCCTTGCTGCTAGACCCACCCTAGGGCTAGAGGGATTGCCTCTGTCCGCAAAGGGGATTTACCTACACAACAAGTTGGTGACTCCACTGGGGATCAATGTGTTTGTTGTCTCTCGTTGTTCGTCTAGTGTTTTTCTTGTCGAGTCAACTTTGGTCATTTCATCGTTTTTCTACTTTGTTTGACATGTCTGATTGTTTTCAACCATCCTGTTCAGTCCTAGAGTGTCAGATTTGACCTCTGCTAAGTGGTTTTTTTTTTTCCATGGTTTTCTAGTTGAGCGTTTCTTTTGTTTGAACAGTCGTGCCGATTGGCACATGTTGCTTTTGTCACACGTGCACCAACCCCTGTTTAGCGCAGATTACAACTAAATAGGCACACTGAATCCTATAGGATTGAATTTTAGCCTCTTTTCTGAGCTTTTCCAGTATTTATTGCCTTTGGGTTGGATTTTTAGCTTTCAATTGGCCCACTAGGATTTTTTTGAATCTATTGTGTTGTTCTTCTCAGATGTTTATCCTTCATCTTATCAGTGGAGTTTTTCGCCCTAGGGTTTCTAGGTGCCCTGTGCCGCTTGTTCGACCCTCTCCTCATTGAGCTTTTTGATTTGAGTTTGAGTCACGTTGATCTTTGTCATTTCAATTCATTAACTGATTGTTCTTGCTTTTCTTTCGATTCTTGGTGTCTTTGGTTTGTTGAATGATCATATTGGGTTTCATTTATCTCTCCATCTGAGCATAGATTACATTGCTCACTGAAAAATTTCAAAATCCCTCTTCGCTTGAAGGATTGCATTTCTATTTTTGAGTGTGTTTGATCTTTGGATTGGATTGATCTCTTCATTTTAGGTCATTTCATTCGGATTGCTCAAAACTAGTGCCTTTTTTGCTTTTTAGTGCAACGATGCATTTTGCTTGCCATTCATCTAAAAAGACAAAATTTGCATTCTTTTGCTTAAATTGAAAATGAAAAATGTTCTTTTGCATTAGTAGCTTTTAGTGAACAAGGAAATAGTTTTTTGTTTTATTCTTTGGTTGTCTTAGATGCATTACTGAAAATTTTCTTGTGATTCAATTTATTGTTGCTTTGTTATAGACTACTATCATTATCTTAGCTAGCATTCATTGAATGGAAATGATTTTCTTTTGCATGTAGTTGTGCATTAAGAATTCAAGATCACATTCGGTAAGGCCTTGAAATCGCAACATTAATTCAAGATCAAATTTAAAATGAATTCAATCAACCTAAGGAAACATTGAAACCTAACACACACATTTTAGAGGTCTAGGCTAGTGACGTGTTCCAATGTCATTAAACCTAGTAGCTGTCATTCGCCATCTGGCATTAGACAATGCTAGCACGGACTTGTGCTCCCCGTACCATCGCGTATATAAAGGGATACCCTTGTAGGTTGCAATAATTTATTCATAGGAAGACGAGTCTGCTGCCTTGTAACCGTGATACACCAAACATAGCATTCAGGGAGACCACCTACATGTACGTTAAGTCCTTGGTCATTTCTCTTTCATTTGATCACCAAGGTGTATATTGTAGTTCACGGAAACTTGGTACACCCTCTTACTTAGACTCCCTGAATAGTCATTTTGGTCTTTTCGTGACTCTCTAAAATTTAAAAGATCATCGAGCACTTGTCCTTTCATGCTTGTTCAACCTGAAAGTGACTAGAGTCATCTTTTTCCTGTTTCTCGACTCTTAAAACATGAAACAACATAGTTTCGTTTCAATGTCATAAAATAAATTGCCTACGATCACACCCCTGTTAAAGATATTTTCTTGCCTTGTTTTTAGTAGTTCCTTAGTGTTTGATCTTGAAGCCTCGAATAACCTATCTTATTTTCCTTCCTATTTTGAAAGAAAGTCAAGGTGGAGGAACCACCAGTTTCGTCGTCCTCTTCATTGCCTCCTAGTGGGGACTCTTCTCCTGAAGTTTCTTTGGAAGCATCTCAACCCACTAGGTTTTTCGATTTTTGGCAGTATATCCTTCTGAGCATCTTACCTCTCACTACCCGATCTCCTCTTGAAGAGCCATTTGATATCAATTGGCAACCTCAGGGTGCTTGGTCTGGTTTTGGGAATGAGGAATAATTCCCTCCCCTTACTTCGGAACCATCTTTACTAGCCACTGCTCGTCGTATTTTCGACAATCAAATGGCTTCATCTGACATGGATTCTTCAAGTCCTGTCAGCAGTGAAGAGATTTATGTTCTATAGGGGAGTAAGAAATCTTCCCGGAGAATTTTTCTTATGTCTTGAGTCAACCGTCCTTGTAGTCGGTATCTCTTCCACCTAGTTATTTTACTTTAGGTCAGATCATTTCTGGTGTTGTATAAATGAATCAGAACCTGACGCGGTCTAGTACACCGATTCCCTCAAGAATCTCCTCTATTTTTGCATCAGGAGTGTCACCTTTGACACCCATCTCGTCGAATATTGTTATGTTTGTCTGAGTCCAACCCACTTTCTGTGTGGCTTCATCTGCACCAACTGTTAGTATGATTCCGTCATCGTTAACATCTTCTGCTGTTCTTAGATCCATTTTTATCAATCCCATGATACCTGTTAGGCCCACTGTGAGTGGATCACAACCTCACATTTCAGGAACCCAACCTGTTAGTAGTGCGCCTATGGCTTCTACTTATATTCCTAGCGGTTTTACATTCGCTGAGTATCTATTGGCCATTCAACAATAGAATTATGCTCCTTAGGGTTCTCACTAGTTGCAAACTTCTGGTAATGCTCCGCATCATTATGACGCATATGGTAACCCCATATATTTTCCTCCAATTGATCCTAATCAGTTCACTACCAACAGGGACAACCCTATGATCCATAAGGACAACCCTTACAAGGAAAACCTTCGGTCCAACAGGGACAACCCTTCGGTCCACGGGGACAACCTTATGGTCTGCAAGGACAAACCTTGCAGGGAAAACCTTCGGTCCAACAAGGACAACCCTACGGTCTTGCTGGTCAACCTCATGTTCAAGAGGGTGCATCTTATGTTCCTGGGGGGGAAATTTATCCACAACAGGGACAACCTTTTGTACAACAACACCAGCCTTACGTTCAGCAAGGCCAAACTTTTGTAAAACAAGGAAAACCCTATGGTCCTGCGCCATATCAACTTGGTTTTCAGGGGCAGCCCGACCCATCCCAACCATCGGGCCAACCTTTTCTACAGGGGAAACCTAGTGGCTCTCAGCATCTAGGCCAACCTACTCCGCAGGGACAGCTTCTCCAACCACAATATTCATGTCAATTTGCACCATAAGGGCAACCCGTTTAGCCTCAAGGTGCCACTTTTATGCCTCAAGGTCAATCTAAGATGGTATATAGTTTTCCCCAAGGTGTTAATGTTCCTCAAGGTCAATCCCAGATGGTATACAATGCTCCTCAAGGCACTGCGTATCTTTCGCCTGGTCAAACTCAAGTATTATATCATGCACCTAAAGGCACTGGTTTCATTCCAAAACAAAATCCATATGTTGTTCAAACAGGACCTCAGTGGTATGATAAAAATGAATATCCTGGTCTTCAACCCGTGTATGGGCAAAATTTTTAGGCTTATAACCCCTATGGACAAAATCCTTCGGGACAAAACTTATGGGGGAAAGATTTCTCTCAACTGGGGTGGAATCCTAGTACTGGTATTTATCAACGAATTGCAATGCCTTTCAATCCTCAATTACCTTTCCTTGCTACATTGGAACTGCCTGATGTGTCAAAGTTGAAGAATGATGCTATCGTTCATAATCCGTATTGGCCTCCAGTTTCGATCAAGATTCCTGGTGATTGCGCCAAATTTGAGGGAAATTCTGGAGAAGACCCCCAAGCACATGTTATGACATACCATCTTTGGTGTTCCTATTACTCTTGGGTTGACGATTCCATTCGACTCCGTCTTTTCCAATGGACTTTCACTGGTGCCGCTGCCATGTGGTACATTGAAATATCCCACGGTGTCTTCCAAGATTTCAACTCTTTAGCCATGGATTTTTTCACGCACTTTCAGTTACCAGTTCGATATGAAACTAGGACACACCTCCTTACATCCTTGAAGCAAGATCGAGCTACCCATATCTCTGATCATATTCATGAATGGAGGCGTCATCATCGTTTGATAAAGTTTGAGAATCCTGATTAAATTCTAATTGATTGGTTTACTGCCTCCTTCATTGCTTCGATTGCTAAGGACATTGCTATGGGGGCATGCATTATTGAAGAACAACCCATTGCTCGTTCCCAATACCTTGATCTCGTTTACTCACAGTTAGACATGTTGTATGAACCCTTGCCTGATTCCCCTCCACCTGGAACCCTCTGGTGACGCCATATGTCAACGATATCATTGGTTCTGTGTCTCAGACTTCTCGGAAGTCTTCTCCAAATCCTGCGAAGAAAAAATCTACTCCTTCCAATGATACTGCTTCTCACCCACCCCCGGATTCTGGTAAAACTATGGAAGTAAATGCTACCCAGTCCAATTCGGTGGATAAAAATTCCAAAGGTAAAAAGAAGGGTAAAGGTAAGTCCAAAGCCAATACCCTAAAACAGGATTCTCAGAAACCTCGTACTGATGATAGTTCACAACGTAAATTGAAGTACCCTTTTTTGATTTGTGATGAAGAGCACTATACCAAGTGCTGTCCTCGACGGGCCGAGGTGAGTCGATTTCTAAAAGGAACCCAAGGCACTCTGGTTGTTCTTAAAGAACCATTTCCATCACAACGGACCTAGTTGGTAGAGCAACCTCAATCCTCTGCCCCATTTGACTCTCAGGTTTTCATGATGAACGATCCTGCATCTGTTTCTGTTGCTACCCGATTTAAAGATTATTCTGAACCACGTCAGGAAACAGGGAAGAAAATCACTGATGGTCCTCCTCCCTTGCCTGCTTCTGGCCCTCTTCAGATTGAAAGGCCCCTTACTGAGCTCATTGTACGACCACCTTGCAAAGGTATAATCTACAATTCTTCTTACAACCCTAACGCCCGTGCTGCTTAACATTAAAGTATTGTTGAGGATTTGGCTCAGGCACCATCTGCTATGTCTACAGTAGAAGTACTTTAGAGTTGTCCATCTCAATGGAAGGCTTTCTTATCTGCCATCGGTGGGGTTGATCCCACTGATTCAAGTGTTATCACTTTTGATTTGGAAAATTTTGTCCTGCGTCTCCCTCACCAGCTTTCACTGATCATCCAAGTTGGGATTAATGGAAAGAATATCCATTGAGAAGTCATGGAAGAGGGTGCATCTAGCTACGTCATGTCATCTGCTTGCTGGAAAGACATCAGTTCTCCAACTCTCAATTCATCTCCAAATTATTTATAAGCCTTTGATGGAAAATAGTTAACGTCGAGGTTGAAGTCATTGACACTAAGCTAAATTACAATCTTCTCCTTGGTCGCAGTTGGACTCACGCCATGTTGTGCATTCCATCCACTCTCTTTCATGTTCTTCGATTTCTGCACGAAGGAAAGATCATCACTGTCCATCAGTTGACCTTTTTTACTTCTTCGTCTTCTGAGAGAAATGTTCCATAAGTAGATCAAATTCCTATGCCTTATGAGAGCATAGGGCCGACTATTTTCAAAGATCTTGCTCTCATGGGCCTTTTTCCTCTTCCTCCACCCAACACTACTCAGGTGAACATGATCTCCTGGTCTTCTGATCCATGGATCATCCCTTCGCCCTAGCAAATTGATCCATTTGGTGATTTGATGTCGTTAATTCCCATCGAGATTGATTATTGTGAACTTATTTCAGCTTCAGATCCTCCACCTTATGATCATGCTCCTTTGAGTATGTCCCTTGACACTTATTCTCAATCCCCTTGGCACAACGATTTGGACTCGCCCGATCCCTTGAAAGAGATATTTCCCTCTGATGAGTCCGTTGTGGAAACTATTTCTCTTGAGGCTTCTCCTTGGGACGATAGTAATAATCGTTCCTTGTTCATGCCTGGCCTTGGGTCCATGTATACTTGTCTCGAGAGGTTCACTTCTCATGTTCCTTCTCTTCCACTTCAAACACCCATCCTGACACACGAAGTCTTTGCAGAAGGTAACTTGGGAAACATTACACAAACGATTCCTATCGACATCTCCGTCAAACTGGGGGTTGTCGAGAACATCCATATTGGGGTGACTTGTTCTCCTGATGAGATCGATGTATATACTAGTCTCTTCTGCGAGTTTCGTGACGTTTTTGATTGTTCTTACGAAGAAATGCCCGAAATTGATCCAAGTATAGTGGTGCATGATATTCCTACCTATCCTGGTGCGAAGCCTGTTCACCGGTGTCTTCGTCCTGTGCACCCTAGAAAGGCAGCCATTATTAAAGGAGAAGTTGAAAAAATTCTTAGAGATGGTTTTATTTATCCGATTCCCTTGACAAAACAGGTTTCCAATATTGTTCTTGTGGATAAAAAACAGGGTACTATTCGGGTCTATGTGTATTACTGTGACATTATCCTTGCTTGCCCTAAGGATAATTATCCCACTCCTTTTATTGATCAGATCATTTATGACTGTGTTGGGTGTGAGATATTTTCCCTTATGGATGGGTTTTCTGGGCACAACCAGATTAATATTCTTTCGGCTGATCAACACAAGACTGCCTTTATCTGTCCTTGGGGTACTTTCGCCTATAAGAAGCTCCCTTTTAGTGTTAAAAATGTTGGGGCTACATTTCAAAGAGCGATGTAATATGCTTTCCATGATATCAAGTGCATTGTTTAGCCTTATCTGAATGACCTTACGGCTCATTCGGCTAAGCGTAAAGTCCACCCTAATAATCTCCATCAAATATTTCTTCGCTGTCGATGCTATAAGATTTGGCTTAATCCGCACAAGTGCATGTTTTGTGTTGACTCCGATCGACTCTTAGGGTTTATCATATCTAAAGACGGAATTTGTCTCGATGCCCTCAAAGTTTGAGCTATCGTTAATCTCCCCTCTCCTTCCTCCTTACATCAGCTACAAAGTCTGCAAGGGAAAGCTAACTTCCTACGTCATTTTATACCTAAATACGCTGAAGTGGCCAAAGGATTTACATGATTAATTAAGCAAGGGATCCTGTTCCTCTAGGATGAGATCGCCCAAAAATCCTTCAATGCGCTGAATATGTTTCTGATCAATGCTCCTCTGTTGCGTTCTCCCAATTATCATCACAATTACTCCCTCTATTTGGTTGCCGCATTTAGCACAATTACCATGGTTCTGGTGCAAGACAATGATGATGGTGATGAGAACATCATTTACTATTTAAGTCACAATCTTCTCGATATCGAAATGCGTTATGCACATGTCGAGAAGTTGGTGTTGGTTGTTGTTCAGGCTGTTCAATGTTTTCGTCACTACATTCTGTTGCACACGGTGATCATGATTTCTGATTGTAACCCTATGACTTACATATTGAATTGTCAATTGCTAAGGGGAAAATACTCAAAGTGGATTGTTATCCTCCAAGAGTTTGATTTGGAGTTCATTACTGCCAAATCTAAGAAATCATTGGTTTTCGCCGATTTGATTTTATCTCTCCCTTCTGATTCTGATCCATCTGGTTCCGAGGAATACATTGCGGATGACACGCTTTTTCTTATTAGCACCCTCGATCCTTGGTATGGTGATATCATCATATATCATCAGACTTCCACCTTCTACTTTGAGTGGATGAAGGATTCTCGTCGATGCATATGCCATCATTCGCAACCTCATCGCATAGTTAGAGATACACTCTACCGCATCGGAGCTGATTCCGTTATTCGTCAGTGTTTGAATCTCGAGGAGGTTGAAAAGGTATTTCCACAATGGTGACTGTGGTGGTCACATGTCTGGATATGAAACTACACATAAGATCCTTCATGCTAGCTATTTCTGGCCCACCATATTTAAAGACTGCATTCTTGCTGTCCGTAAGTGTCATGATTGCCATATTTATTAGCGCAAGATGCATGTGTTGCCTTCCCATATTCATCCTGTCATTACCGTTGGTCCCTTTGCTAAGTGGGGCATCAATTTTATGTCATGTAACCCTCACTCGGTTGGGGGTCATGCTTATATCATCGTAGCCGTTGACTACTTCACAAAATGGGCTGAAGCAATACCTACACTTACAGCTGACGGTAAGACAGCTGCACAATTTCTATTCAATCATGTCATTACTAGGTTTGGTGTCCCTCAAGCCATTATTACCGATCATGGTTCTCATTTTCATCATTGCATGGTGTCTTAGTTGACTTCTAAGTTGGGTTTGCATCATGACAGCTCAACTCCATATTACCCTCAGGCCAATGGTCAGGTTGAAGCTGTGAACAAAGTTCTCGTCACTATGCTTCAACATATAACTGGGATGCACAAGTCAAATCATGTTGTTTTCAGCTCTCTAGGCTTACCGAATCTCAGTGAAGGATGCGACTGGATTCACTACATTCCAACTTGTCTATGGTCTGGAAGCTACCCTTATGATTGAATGTGAAATCCCTTCTCTCAAAATAGCTGTTGAATTGCTACCTAATACTTTTCCAGAAGAAGAGCGTCTTCTATATTTAGAGAGGCTTGATGAGACTCACCGCTTTGCTGCTCTTGTCATAGAAGCATAAAAAAAGCGGGTCAAAGCTCATTTTGACCAGTTAGTTTCCCCTCATTCGTTTATAGAAGGAGACCTCGTCCTCCTATACGACCAAGCTCACAATAAGCTAGGGACAGGTGTTGAGCCTTGAAATAGGTATGTATTTACTCTTCATTACTATCCTTTTTCCTATTTCTTATCCATTTTGTGCCATGATATAATAATATAACGAAAGGATTTTTATGAAGAATGAATGAAAAATGATCCTAATGCGATTTAACCGTCCAAACTAATTCTCATTGATTTTTATGCTGGAAATAAAAAAAGGAACAACAGGACTTAATCATGGCAAAGAGGACGCGTTAAATGTGGCTGAATCGAAGATAAACCAATAAGGATAGCGCAGAGATGAACGAACTATCCGAGGATAGAATTTTGTCATGGATCCCGAAGGATCTCCTGATCCTGAGGGATCACACTTATCTTTCCTTTTTAGCTATAAAGGGACAGGGAGAACTAGTTCTCGAATAATTGATATCATGTATCTTTCATTTTCTGCATAATTCGTAATTATAATGCACAGAACATAGTTCTGAATAGAGATCGGATTTTAATGTCTATTGACTACGATGATTGATATATAATCCGCGTTGCTGTTCATTCAAAGTATTCTGGAGTAGTTAAGCAGTAGTCGCCGGTGGGTAAGGGCCCGTCTCTGGTGAATCTCACTGCTGTTTCCTATGTTATACTTTTCTAGTTATTACAAGTATATTCTGCTTTTCCACTTTATAATTGCATTGCTTTCGATAATTCGGATTTCTGATGTTTATTCCTTTGAATACGCGCTTCCAATTTATTTCCTTAAAGAATTAGTTTCTAGCAAACAAAATTGGTTTTGATTACTTAAAGCATAGACAACTATTTATAATACTTGCCTTCTGTCCAATAGATTAGATCCAACCGAAAGAGCTCGGTTAATGTTCAATGCTCTTGGTTGATTATCATTTGAATTAGTTGAATTAGGAATGAATTACAGTTTTGTGTTCTAATGTGTAGATGAATCACTTCCTTTTAAATTTCAAGATTTATGATTGTATCTATATTAAACGATTGGTTTTCGCATTACTCTTTGTATGAATAGCTTGCACATATTGTGTACACACTTGAGATAAAAGGACTTACCCTGGTTGATAATTAATGTGAGGAAATTAGGAGTTTTTAAAGACACCTGTTAGCACCCAACATTTTGGCACCGTTGCCGGGGAGTGTGTTGCCACTCTGTAAAAAGAGTAATGTATGATTGATGTTTTTTTTGCTGAGGGAGAATTGGGTATTAAAATCGGAAGGTAAGAACCTGCGTAAAGAACGAGTAACATGCTCGCTCATCCGCCCGCTTTCTAGCAGAATTGAGTAAGAGTTTAAGGTAGGAAAGGATGTTTGTATTTCTGCATGAATGACTAAGAGTGAAAGACCTGAAAAAGACAAAATTGCTCCTTCTAAACCCGAAAAACCTAAGGGACCGGTGACCCTTGGATGATCAAATTTTATTGATGAAATCTTAAGAAAAGCTGAGTCTCAGTCACCAGTAGGACCCTAAATTGTTGCTGCTAGGCATCCTACTGAATTCCTTCAAGCCGCAGGATCACCATATGTAGCTAACACTAAGATTCACAGTAATACTAAAGGGATTGAGCAGAGTTTCCAAGATACTAATAATTCACAAACTCACCCTTTACAAGAAGGGAATATTGCAACCTCCGTGAAGGAGAAGGAGAAACAGGCAATCTTGAAATTAAATTATCAGAACCTAGATCTCCTGAAGTAGTGACTGAGAAGAGGACACCCTGTATTCCATATCAAGGTAGTGCTGTTAGAACTATTCCAACCTCTTGTAGACATCCTAGGAATAACTGTCCAGCTCCGGATATCCCTGAAGAATATTGGCATATTTTTGACCAAATGACTAATAACTAGCAACCTAAAACTCCTACATTGCAATACCCTATTGTTGACACAGCTGTCAATGCCCCCATTAAGGCTATCCCATTACAGAATATTCCTACCTTTCATGGGCTAACTACAGAAGATCCCGATGCATTCGTTTTCAAGTTTGATGTCTTACGCAGGGGTTATGATTACACTTCCAACCCTCAGAAGCTGAATGTATTCCCCTCTACTCTGAAGGGAGCAGCTCTGTGTTGGTTCATGAGACTTGGTGGAGGAACCATCAATGACTGGGACCAAATGAAAACATATTTCCTTAAAAAATACCAAGATTATTACAGAACTAGAGAATTACAAGATGAAAATTTTCAAATGATAGCTAAGCCTAGCGAGGCTCTGGAAGAATATGTAGAGCCTTTTCAATATAATCTGCAAATATCTCCTACAAAAATTTGCCTGATAATGTTCTAAAAACCACGATGATTAAAGGTATGAAAGACCAATGGGTAGAGACACTAAATATAATGGGAAAGGGTGAAATTTATCAAGAAAAATATAATGATATTATAGATTTGTGCATCAAGTGTTCCAGGGGTAGTACAAGGCTGAAACCATTCAGACGCAATGCAAGCCCTAGAGACAGCAAAGCCTCGGGAGGAAGCATTACACGAAGCGAAATCGACAATATGCTGGAGGATTTCAAGAATGATATTCTGGGGACCCTGGAGACACAATTAGATGTCATGCAAGCTAAGCAAAAGAAGGCTATAACAGAACAGAACTTGGCTATTTTCTGCCCCTGTCGTAGACAGAAACACAGTAATAAAGAATGCCCCCTAGATGCGATACAAACATGTGCCATATACACTAAAGAGCACGCCATGGAAAGCTGCCCATCACTCCCAGGATTAAAAGTAGTTTTCAGAGAAGCATAAGAAGAAGTGGAACCAATATATCTATTGAAACAACGTCGTCAATGGAAAGAACGTCAGACAAGTATGCCTACCTATCCATCTTCATTCTTTCCTCCCTCGCAATATAATTCTTAGCAATATTCAGGGGCAACATGGAAGAATCAACCACCTTTTTTGCCACCTCAAGCATTTTTTATGCCACCATGGCCCAATCAGTCAAATATAAGTAATCATAATTGGCCAAATTCCCTTTACTTGCCACCATTCTGACAGAACAACCCTTATTCCTCCCAATGGTCCCCTTCCACGTCACAAAATCATAACTGGAAATCAAATTGGCAAAGATCTACAAACCAGCCTATGGGGATAGCTCCTCTGCCCCAACCAACTTTACCAACACCTTACACGTTGCAGCAGTATCCTCAATCTAATATACGACCACAAATTCCAGCTCAACCCAACCCAAATCCTAACAATAGACCAGTTCAGTCAATACAAATCATTGAGGGTCTAGACCCTGAAGATGACTTGAAAGAATGTAACGAACTTAAGCTGAGATCTGAATGCATAATCATTGTAGATAAGGATAAATATTTGTAACTGGAAGAACCACACACAAATAGGCCTCTGATTGTAGATGATCAACAAATAAAACAAGTGGAAGATACAGCCAGACAAAAAAATCCTGAACAAATCATAACCACTTCCCCCCATTCCCAGAAAGATTGCTGATACCATGCCCAATTGAATATCCTGACTTTGATCTTCTGGGTGAACTTAAGAATATTTGTATAAAAATTCCCCTCCTCTAGGCTATCCAAGATATTCCAATATATGCCAAAACTATTAAAGAATTGTGTATAAAGAAGTTTGTGAGGAAAACAAAAACAACCCCTACTGTCCATGTTGTCGGGACTTTGTCAGATTTATTACTAGGCAAAGAGACTCTTGTGAAATATGAGGATCCCGAAAATCCCATTGTCACAGTCCAGATAAATGGCAATTCTTTTCCCAATGCTTTAGTTGACTTAGGGGCAGCCATTAATATTATCACAACTACAACTTGCAACATTCTTGGCATCACAGCCTTGGAACCAACAACTACCTTACTGGAACTAGCTGACTCCTCAGTCATTAGACTAGAAGGAGCATTACAAGATGTGATGGTCTATGTAGACACTTGGGAATACCCGGCGGATTTATTGATTATTAATCTTAGGAAATAACTAGATGGACATCCCCTAATATTAGAAAGGCCTTGGCTAGCGACTACTAATGCTTATATCAGCTGCCGGACATGCATTATGACTATAACCAGGGGAAATGATGTGAAAAATTTAGCTTTATACCCTCCTGCTCAACCAAGCTTGACTATTATGAAAACCAGGAAGCAACCTACAACATACTTAACAGAAAATATTCGGTCACCATTAACTGTGGTAGATGCCCTTGAATTCAAAAACCAAACTAAAGACGATGTCATTAATACTTTTATCAATCATCCTACCACAATATCAAGTTCGAAATGCCACATAATCAAAGTAGTCCTTGACAATGGAATCGAAGAATATCCCTTGAGATACATCAATGATCAAACAATACCAACAACCACTATTTATAATAGCAAACCTATCGAAATTGAGCCGGGGAAGATCCTGAACATTAACAATAATCTGAGTAATGACCAGCAAGAGAAACTTATTCAAGTCCTTAGTAAAAATAAAGGGGCTTTCGGTTGGGATTACTCAGATATGAAAGGGATTGACCCTCAGCTATGGATGCATCACATCTACACTGAAAAGGATGTAAGAACCATTCGACAACCTCAGCGTAGATTAAATCCTCACCTAAAAGATATTGTTAAAGAATAACTTCAAAAACCGTTAGATGTGAATTTTATCTATCCTATATTTGACAGTAAATGGGTATCTCCATTAGTTGTGGTTCCCAAAAGAATGGGAAATGGAAAATATGCATTGACTATAAAGAACTCAACAAGGCAACGCAAAAATACCATTTTCCCCTTCCATTTATTGATCAAGTCCTAGATACTCTGGCAGGGAAGAATTTTTTTTCTTTCCTGGATGGCTTCAGTGGCTACAAAAAAATTTGGATTGCCCCTAAAGACTAGGATAAGACTACCTTTACCTGTCTGTGGGGAACATTTTCTTACAGGGTATTACCTTTTGGATTGTGTAATGCACCTGCCACATTCCAAAGAGCCATAATCAACATTTTTTCAGACTTGATAAATGAAGGATTGGAAGTATACATGGACAATTTCACACCCTATGGAGATGAATTCGAGCAAGCATTACAAACACTGGAAAAAGTTCTGGAACGGTGTATTACTACCAACCTATGTTTAAGTCATGAAAAGTGCCATATGATGATGACAGAAGGCCTGATCTTGGGTCATTACATTTCAGCAGCTGGAATTCAGGTAGATCCGGAAAAAATACAGGTAATTCTCTTAATAGCTACTCTGTGCACTCAAACAAAGGTACGTAGTTTTCTGGGATTTTCTGGATATTATCATAGATTTATCAAGAATTTTTCACAGATTTCTGCACCATTATATGCCTTAATAGGAAATAGTGATTTCATATGGACTGAAAAATGTGATACTGCCTTTACAAATTTAAAATGGCTAGTATCAACATCACCAGTATTACGAGGCCCGAACTGGGATATACCATTCTAGATTTCATCAGATGCATCAGACGCAACCATTGGAGCAGTTCTTGGCCAAGAAGAAGACAAGAAACCCTACGCTATATATTTCATTAGCAAAAACTTAACCCCTACTGAATTGAATTACACAGTAACAGAGAAGGAGTTTTAAGTTGTTATTTATGCTATTAACAAATTCAGACACTATATAAATGGATACCCTGTAATTCTATATACATATATCTCTAATATTAAATACTTAGCTAATAAACCCATTACGAATGGAAGAGTGACACGTTGGTTGTTACTTTTGTAGGAATTTGATATAACTATAAGGGATCGACTAGGGAAGGAAAACCTTGTGGCATATTTCCTCTCTCGAGTGCCAAGAATAGATGATGCAATAGTATTAGAGGATCAGTTTCCAGATGAACACCTGTTTGCTGTAACCGTGAAAACACCATGGTATGCAGATGTGGCGAATTATTTAGCAGTGGGAAAACTACCTAAATATCTGACACCCAGAGAAAGGAAATCAATAGTACAGTGCAACACTCGGTTCTCCTGGATTGGAGGATACCTTTTTCATACAGGGGCTGATATGCACATTCGTAGGTGTATCAGGGAAGATGAAACTTATGATATCTTAAAAGCCTGCCACAATGGACCTTGCGGTGGACATTTTTTAGACCGCAGAACTGGACATAAAATTTTACAAATGGGCTACTACTGGTCCACAATTTTTAAAGATGCTAAGAAATTTGTTCAGGCCTGCGATAGTTGTCAAAGGATGGGCCACCCTAGCTAATCTGATGAGATTCCTCTGCATCCACAACTGGTCATAGAACCTTTTGAGTGTTGGGCATTAGATTTTTTTGGGCCAATCAACCCATCATCCAACCAGAAATCATATATATTGGTTGCAACAGAATATGTAACTAAGTGGGTAGAAGTAGTAGCATTACCAAGAGCCACAAAATAAATTGTGATAAACGTTATTTTCGAAATTTTTGTACGATATGGTTACCTAGAGAAGTATTCACTGATGGAGGGTTGCAATTTGTAGGCCACAATACCGCTGCTACACTAAAAAATCATCATGTTATTCACAGAATTACCTCTCCATACCACCCGCAAGCGAATGGGCAGGTAGAAAGCACCAAGAAAGTAATTGAAGCTATTCTAACGAAGACAGTCTCATCGCACAGACGAGACTGGGCTACTTGACTGCCAAAATACTTGTGGGCATATTGCACAACTTGGAGGAATACTACTAGATACTCCGCATATCAGCTGGTATTTGGTAAGGAACCTATTTTTTCCATAGAGTTTGAAATAAAAACACTAAGGACAGCCTAGGAAGTGGGACTGGATTTAACTAAAGCCCATATTAATAGATTACAACAAATAAATGAGTTATACAAAATCCAGCTTTTGGCTCTGCAACATACTGCACTTATTCAACAACAAAGAGCCAAATGGCACAACTCTCTGATCAAGAAAAAGACATTTCATGAAGGCGACTGGGCACTTCTCTATGATTCCAGGTTTCAAGACTTCCCTATTAAATTGTAGTCTAGGTGGTTAGGTCCCTATGAAATAAAGGAAGTACATGACAATGGCACTCTTACGTTGACCACCATTTATGGGTCTGATTGTTCCTTTAAAGCAAATGGGCATCAGGTGCGCCTCTACCAAAGACAACTTACAAGAGAATATTTTTGTCAACAAATATGCAAGGAATCCACCATGCAAATTTTAGCTGCAGAAGATAATCCTTCGAACGCTTCATCTTTGTAAAATTCATTTCTTTTTCTATCTAAAAAAAAAAAAAAAAAAGATTTTTTTTTTTTTTTTTTTGTAAATAGGATTGCTGATTACAGTTGTTTTTTCTCACCGCTATTCTTGTTCCATCTTGAGAATGATGATTTTTGGTTTTCTTTGTTCCATCTTTGGAACAACACTTTTTAATTTTCTTTGTCCCATCTTCGAACTTGACACTTTTTGGTTTTCTTTGTTCCATCTCGAACAACACTTTTTTGGTTTTGTTCCATCTTCGGAACAACACTTTTGATTTTGCTATTCCATCTTGAGAACAACACTTTTTGGCTTTTCTTTGTTCCATCTTCGGAACAACACTTTTTGGCTTTGCTGTTCCATCTTCGGAAAAACACTTTTTGGATTTGTTGTTCCATCTTCGGAACAAATTTTTTTGGTTTAAATGCTGTTCCATCTTCGGAACAACACTTTTTGGCTTTGCTGTTCCATCTTCGGAACAACACTTTTTGATTTTGCTGTTCCATCTTTGGAACAACACTCTCTCTTGTTTTTTTTTCTATTCCAATTTTGGTACAACAATTTTTGTTTCTTGTATAATTTTTATGTGTTCTAAACAACACCTTTCTTTTATATATTTTACAAACACCTCTTTCCTCTCATGGACTTATTCCTAGCTCATTTCAGCCTTATTTCTTTGATTTCTTTTATGGCCTGAAGTACAATACCTTCATGCAGATAAGAATTATGGATTTTATTAAAGCAGGTGAATATTTTTAACATTATGATCTTTGACAAAGAAAGCTTCTTGATGATAGACTTAAAAAAATTGAAAGGGACACAATTATTTATATTTCACTTTACTATACTGATATCTACTGTATATGATATTGATTGATCATCTTTACCATGCTGGTTCTACTTTTTCGGGTTATAATTCTCTCTGTCTATTATCAATGGGATTATGGGTGTAATTTTTCTTATTATTTACATGCTTCAACTTCTTACACCATCCCTACTCTGAAGGAATACTTAGCCTCCCTCTATTTATCATAAAAATATGTAATGATAGCTAATTTTTATCTATAGATAGAGGATAGGGGGTCTCATTAAGAGCCAGCCTACCATGTTCATAAGGAGGTAGCAATGTGAAATTCCCACCATGGCCACCACACTAGGGTTATGATCCATTAGATGGCTAAAACATCCTTGGAACAGGAGGTCTCATCACGAGCTAGCCTGCTCACTTTTGCTACTTCCTAGTTAATGGCAGTATGGTTATCTGGTTATCACGCCAGCACACTGGTCTCTTCTGTAGCAACAACAATGAAAATTTTCAATTATAAATTAAGGATCCTGGCTCACATGGTTTAAAAAGAAACTATGTCAAGGCTATGGATGCTTGCTAGCAGCAGAAGCTCTACTTATGGTATTCAAGTTCTATTTCCTTAATCAATAATTATTATAATACCCTCTTCCCATTTATATTTTTATCTGAGAGATTATTTCCTTTAAAAAAATTCCCTACTTTGAACCTTTATGCATGCGTTCATTTTTTTATGCAATCATATTGTGTACAGTTGGATTATCATCAGAAAAACTTCTTTTTGTACATATTGTTGTCCTCTTTCCTTATTATATAGCTTATTAGCAACCAAAGCGTCTTGTCTCTTATCATTTATTATGATTATACACCGTGCTTTCACCCTATCCATCTCTCTTATTGTCCCGTCCTTTATTTACATACTCTGTACTCTTCATCCTTATATCCTGCCGTCGAAACAACCATTCCACGTCTATTCGGTCGTAGGCGACCTTTCATTTCAAAAGGGGGAGAGAACTTCCATTACACGAGGCATGCATTGTCATTATTTTATTGGCTGACAAGATATTCCATGATCATGCGGTATGCGGCAATTTATAGCACAATTAATATCAACTGCACTTAGCTGTTACAACAAATCACTGTTCTATCGCTCTAATTATTACTGTGTTTTTTTTTAGTATTGCTATGTTTTTCAGTATTGCTGTGTTTTTTCAGTATTGCTACATTTTTCCATTTCACTCATCCTTTGCAAATTCAAGCATTATGGGTGGTAAGACAGTGCGCTGTGAACCTTTAGTGTTATATGTATTTGACAGAGCTAGGGAAATTATGATCTGTGCAGGGTGGATATCCTATCTCACAAGATTTCAACCCTTGAATGAAGAAATTGCCATTGAATTTCTACAACATCTACAGAATGGGGAATCCACGGTGAAAGGTAGAAGAATTACAGTCACAGACGCTGTAATAGATGAAGTATCTGGGCTGCCGACAGAAGGAACTATTGTTGAGGAGGTAAATCCCCTCTGCTGACAGAGGCGATATCACTAGCCCTAGATTGGTTCTAGCAATAATCGAATCACGCAATGACGTTGGTTCCTAGTTACAAGAAAGACAAATATTGCGATAAGTAGCCTACCTCGAATCCCATGTTGCTATTGTCGCTGAAGAAGCAGTGCTCCTCTTCCCTAGCTTGACAGATCACAATCCTTCCATTTGTCACGTCCGGACACATGTACACACATAGATATCAAATGAAGAAATACAACGTAATACTTAAAGCGTGTAACTATATATCAGTCAGAGAAGATATAATTCGTTGCATCACATAAAAGAGTAAAAACAAGAATGGAACCAAAATCAGAGTCACTTATATTATAAATGACAAAAGGGAGATTACAACCAATGCTATAATGCTATGATCTTCCTTCGGCAGGGCTTGCAGCGGAGCACATCTCAACAAAGCTCGTTATGGATTTGACAGAACTCTCTCTCTCACAGGGTTCTCCTCGGCTCTGCTCTTGATTATCATTTCCTTCCCAAAAGTTCATCTAGCTTGCAAATGGAGAGGGAAAGATTTTATAGGTGGAGGAAGGGAAGTTGGGATCCCTACAATCATGGGATAGGCCCTATCTCTTAGGAAGGTTCCATGAGAGGTGGAAAACCACTTCCTATACATGGAGATCCGCAGCGAAACCACTCAACTTCTTTTGATGATTCATTCTAGAGTTTGTTAGAGTCAAAATTTCACCATTTATTTTTAAAAAACGTCCCTTAATAATCTTGGCACGAGTGAAACACAGGGATAGAGCGCCAGTTGGCGCGCCCTTTAGTGTGGATTTCCCCCATTGGCGCGAGGGATGAACTGGCTAGTCGTGCGAAGGCTAAAAAATCTGTTTTAAGGGTTTTTCAGAGGAAATGTTCTTCAAGAGAATGCTTGTCCTTATGCAGGAGGATGCCACGAAGGTGTTTTCAGGACATTTTATTGTTCACAGGTCACAGGAATAGTCCTCCAAAGGGATTGCAGGGACGGTGAAAAAATGCCGTGTAACAACTATATGGTCACAAAAACATGTATCGCTGCAAGATAAGGTTGAAAAAGTAGTCAAGAAAGGAAAAGGAATCCAACCATATTCTCTGGTAGAACCATGGAAAGAATTAGCAAGCATTATACAAAGATACATTACCTATATGGACATCGAGATGTGGTAAGACCACCACAACTTAAACTATTAGTTGTCTTGAAACAAAAACTCACTGTTAATCTGCCATATCTTTTGAATTATTTTCTGCATGATACTGCTATTAGAATGAGATGGGCCAGACACCCGGAAACTGTAGTAAGTCACCATGGATTAATTAGATTAATCATCAGTCATAGCCTGGTTCAATATAGATTAACTTGGGATGATTTCATGATGTTTCTAGAGAGCATGCAAAGCCCTGTAATTCAAAATCCTGAAATTGCAGATACAAGCTAGCAGAACCCTATTCCGAAAAGAAAAAGGCCTTCTCATTCAATGCTTGAACCCCATAAACGTAGAAAGTCTGTAAGAATTGAACTACCCCAGAGGATGTCTACAAATATTTGGGATGAGAGTAATCAACCTGCGGAGACAACCGGTCCGGATTCGAGAAGAAGAAACCAAAGAAGAACTTAGAAGAGCTTGAGAAGAGCGAATCGAAATCGAGAACTTCGAAGAAGAGCAGAAGAAGAGGCCAATTCATAACAAGAACAAGATTATAATAATGAACTGGAAAGTGAAGCAGGACCAGACGATCCTTTGGAAGTTTTTGAGACAGGGATAGTCGAGGTCCTGGAAAATATTAATGTATATATGCAACCTGGAGGACCACTTGGTCCCAGCATAATGGAAACACAAGTCCCAGAGAATTCCGAGCATGTAGAAACACAAGAGGCTGTGGACACAGTAATTTTCAGGAATCTGACAACTAGTCCGGTGACACAATTCTGTTGGAACACAGTCATGAGGACTAGCAGCAGTCTGCAGACATAGAATTTAGTCACAATTCAGGCGATACGGTTATTTTAGAACACAACCTTGATGACTAACAAGCAGCTTTAGAAACAATTGATAAACCTGTTAGTGGAATAAACACTCCTCGAAAGAGCCAAGGAGCTAGAGCAAAACTTAAGAAGTTGCGACAAAAATACAGGAAGCTCCAAAAGACAGTTAGAAGGCTGCGACAAGAAGTTAAAAATGTAAAACTCAGAACACCACTCCAGAGATGACTTCTGTAGCTACACAAATGAGAATATGTGAGAACAGATCAATAGAAACTCAAAATGAACTCACTCCCACTTGAACAATAGCCACCCAAGTTAATTTGCATAAAAAATTGGTAAATGCTGCTGTTCAAACGGAGGGTTGGACTTCTCACAATAAGGAAATAAAGACTGAAAAGGTATTCTCTCACAACATCGACACACAGACAGAAGGGCAGTCAAAGGACTTATTGTCAAGGAATGACCCTATTATTTTAAAACTTCAAGAAGAGCTGATGCAAGCCCAGCGTGCTTTAGAACAACATCAACAACAGACAATCTCCCTGAAAAAATACCAGGAATTACAAAAAAAATTGAGGGAATTAGCTCTAGCAAAGAATGAGGCTTTTGATAAGGCTAGAAAGGAAGAAGAAAAGATGAGTAGAATGAAAACTAAGCTGAACAACGTCAGGAATCAGTTGGACACCATTTTTTCATTATATTAGGATATCTTGACTTGTTGATCTCCTGCTACAAACTATGCCTTGTTTTTATCAGAATGATATTTATTGTTAAAAATCAAGGCTATTAGAGCCGACAAGCCAATTGAGCTAAAGACGATGGAGGATTTTATAAATTGCTTTAAGACACATGGAGTAAAGGTCAAAAGGCTTCTATGTGAATTTTATTTTCATAATTTCATATTAGATAAAGAAGTGGATGTGAATCCTTATCCTTTTATTGGAGATGTTCAATTTTAGGCTTTTATCTCTTTTGCAATCAACCAGCTCAAGTGGTTGAAGGCTTATAATTCGTTCCAAAGACATGAACATAGCTTGGATCTTTGGGGAAGACGTGAACCTACTCACCCTCTGCAAGTGTTTACTAAGCATAAAACACTGATGACACAGGAGGGTGTGACTAAGAGTTTAGGGCCCATACATAAGGAAATTGTGCTGGAAGGAACAAAATATTTCCTCTCCATTCAAGAAAGATCCCTAGTTACATCCAAAATGAGATGGATGGTTTCAAGAAACATTGTTAAAGATAGAGAACCATTTAATTATGGAAATTTCAAAGTTGTTGCGAGATGGTTAGTCCCATACGACAACTTTATCTTAAGAGGAGGACCTTATTGGGTGGGATGTCGCTATAGAAGCCCCATTATTTGGTATCCTCCTGAAAGATATCATCTTGACTATGAGTTACTTGAAGGAAAAGAAGCGGCAGCCTTTGCACACTTGGCATGACATCATGGTCTCAAGCCTATTACAGACAGACCTTATCCAGCCTACTCTTTAACTTCTTTGCATCAGAATTATTTATTTTTCATGAGGACATGAAAAAAGGTAAGCAGGGGAGTATGTTGAGCCTTGCAATAAGTATGTATTTACTCTTGATTATTGTCCTTTTTCCTCTTTCTTATCCATTTTGTGCCATGATATAATAGCATAACGAAAGGATTTTGATGAAGAATGAATGAAAAATGATCCTAATGCGATTTAACCGTCCAAACTAATTCTCGTTGATTTTTATGCTGGAAATAACAAAAGGAACAACAAGACTTAATCATGGCAAAGAGGATGCGTTAAATGTGGTTGAATCGAAGATAAATCAGGATAGCGCGTTAGAATAGGCTTGTCCAAGGAGAGTGTTGAGCCTCAAAATTGTGCTTTCTTTCATCTTACTCTACCTCATTTTTTCTTGTCTATTGCTATCCTAGACCCAATTGATCAATGAATTTAGTTGAAATTACTTTTAGAATGATTAACATGACTGACTTGCTAAATTTTGTGATTTTTGTCATTGTAATGCATTTTGACCGGAACTAGCTGCAGAATGCAGACATTCCGTAGCTAACCGGCGATTCTGCAGTTGTCTTCACGTTTGGGTATGTTCCAGGTGGCCTCTCAAGAAAAACCACATATGGGCATAATCCACGTCATGTCTACATGGTTCGTTGCTCATCATGGAGGAAGAAACGAATTCTGGGTATGGTTTTGGTACGTGGGAACACATTTAGGAAGACAGACTTCTATTAGGACTGTCTCAGTCCAGATGTCTTTTTCCTCTTTACGCAGCCACTTCAAGAGTCCTAATGTGATTCCGATAAGGAAAGACAGTGTTCCTGAAATTGTTGCAAGTCTTGTTATTTACATTTGTTATATAAACACTTGGGAAACCGAGAGCTAGGCTAGATTTTGTTCTAGATTTTGCTTAGATTATGTGCTACATTTCTGAAGACGCAGAGTGCTATGTTCAAGTTATTTCACCTTTAATGAAGCAGACAGTGTTGTTTTGAAAGCGTTGATTTGATTTGGAGTTAGATTCCGTCAGGTGGTAGAGGGCCCCTGCCTCTTGCACGGATTTATTTGTGTAATTTAGATAAGTATTCTAGCTGCCTTTACGTTTTTGAAGTTGAATTTGTAGTTGTTTTCATTAGCTACTATAGTTATACTCATTCTAACTCTTCCAAAAGAAGAAGCTCTTCCAAAAGATTATAATGATGAATGGGAAATGGCTATAGTATTGTAGGATTTGAAGTTGAATTCGTAGTTGTTTTTATTAGCTACTGTAGTTATACTCATTCTAACTCTTCCAAAAGAAGAAGCTCTTCCAAAAGATTATAATGATGAATGGGATATGGCTATGGTATTGTAGGATTTAATTGTAATTTTTGTTGTTCACTATCACAGTTACACTTGTTCTAATCACTCTTCCACAAGAAGAAACTCTTCCAAGAAATCCTTAAGGTGTCCAAGGCATAGCCGTGATAATGAATATTTTAGTTGTGTGTTTGTACTAAGTACCATCGCTGTTCTTGCTCTTAAACGCTTGTCCAAGATATCATAATGATGAGTGAGAGATGGCTATGATATCTTAGTATTTCATTGCTTTCAGTCTTTATGTTTGCATTTGCACTCAATTACACAGTCAGGATTGTTCTAAAAACTCTTCCAAAAGAAGGAACTCTTCCAATATATCAATCATGATGGACAAACAGACTGTATAATTCCATAGAATAATGCATGATAGCTTAGTTAGGATGCTCCGGAGTTTAATTGCACTTAACTCATGTTCAGTTATTTTTTTTTGAGTTTGATGATGACTTGTAGTTCAGCATTGTTTTAGATTAGTAACATCTTAATTTCATTCTTAGCTTAACTCATTGCATTTGCATTCCATATTCAGTTGGCATTCACTACATATTAGACTACTTCAGTTGTTAAACTCAACAAAACAGCCTTCATTATTTACAAACATCTTCTTGTTCTAAAATCTACAATTGATCCATAACCATATGAACAGAAGACAACATCATTTTAAGGCCTGAAGTACCTCTGCAATTTCCTTATCATTTCATAAACAGAGCCCTCCCTCAAAAGAATACTTTGAAAAGAAATCAATAACTCTTGAGTAAGGTCTTGTGACATTCAATTAAATTGCAGAATAGATTTAGGAACTAGTCCTAGAATAGAAGATCTTAGGATGGTATCAATGTTTTTCCTCCAAATATGTTTCAAATCTCTAATCAAGGACAAAATGTTGCATCATTGTAAGATTAGTTGTTTAACTGTTTAGTTAGAGGATTTGCATACTTAGTGATCATTTCTCAAGTTGAGTTTATGTTTTGAATCATTTCCTTAGAAGTCATTATCAAGCTTTGTTTTTGCTTAGACATAGTTTAGATTTGATTCTGATTTTAGTATTGCATTTGCATTTACCATTTGACATTAACCAATTAGTTTTCACTCTATTTTTCTTAATCATTAGCCCCTTTCCATTAGTTTTCTTGTCATTTTTCTTGTGAATATAAAACCACCAAAAGACCAAAAACATCATAAATCATCACAAAAGACCAAAAACATCACAAAACACTACACACAGCGCATTAGGAAACAAGCACCTAGGTACATACAGTGCACTTCACTTCAGCAGTTTACCAACCCTGGTTGACAATTAAATGAGCTCAATTTAGGAGACTAGATTGAGACCAAACCGAATAGCATTTTTGTGGATCCCTAAGGATCTCCTGATCTGAGGGATCACCCTCTTTCATTTTTAGTATAAAGGACGGGGAGGACTATTTCTCGAATATTCGATAGCTTGTATCTTTCATTTTACGCAATTCGTAATTATAATGTATAGAACATAGTTTTGAGCAATCGGGTGTAATGTATATTGGCTTGTGATGATTGATATATAATTTGTGTTTCTATTCATTCAAAGTATTCTGGAGTAGTTAAGCAATAGTCGCCGGTGGCTAAGGGCCCAGTCTCTGGTGAATCTCACTGTTGTTTCCTGTGTTATACTTTTCTAGTTATTACAAGTATATTCTACTTTTCCGCTTTATAATTGCAGTTCTTTCGATAATTCGTATTTCTGATGTTTATTCCTTTGAATACGCGTTTCCATTTTATTTCCTTAAAGAATTAGTTGCTAGCAAACAGAATTGGTTTTGATTAGTTAAATCATAGACAATTATTTATAATACTTGCCTTCTGTCCAATAGTTTATATCCAGCTAAAAGAGCTCGGTGAATGCTTCAGTGCTCTCGGTTGATTATCATTTGAATTAGTTGAATTAGGATGAATTATAGTTTTGTGTTCTAATGTGTAGATGAATAACTTCCTTTTAAGTTTCAAGATTTATGATTGTATCTATATTAAACGATTAGTTTTCACATTACTCTTTGTATGAATAGCTTGCACATACTGTGTACACACTTGAGGTAAAAGGACTTACCCTGGTTGATAATTAATGTGAGGCAATTAGGAGTTTTTAAAGACACCTGTTAGCACCCAAAAACAGGAAAATTCCAACCCATGTGGCATGGGCCGTACATGATTAAGCACATTTTGCAAAACAAGGCTCATGAGCTAATTGATTATGAAGGTCATCCTCGGGATCAACCCATAAATGGTTTGTATCTCAAAAAGTACTATGAATGAGTCTTTCATGCATGTTTCTTTTGTACATAGGTGTTTTTTCATTTTTGTACATTTTTTGCTTGGTGTGCTTTGCGAGCGGTTTTCCTACTTATTGGATTGTTGCTTATTGTGCAGATGTCTATTACTCCTTATGTCAGTTTCGAGGATGGTGCTTCCTGCAGTGCCCGGAACCTGTCTTCTGCAGCCTGGGTGATTTATAATCCTGATGGTGAGTTGATAGACCTTCAAGGTATCTGTCTATGATGAACCACAAACAATGTTGCAGAATATAGTGCTGTTATTGAACTATTGACCGAGGCCATTACTCTCGACATTCATGCATTGATTGTTAACCTAGACTCGCAACTTGTTGTTCTTCAGCTTAATGGGCATTATTCTGTTAGAAATACTCACATATTAAGGATGTATTTGCGTGTTTTTTTACTAGAAAGAAATTTTGATTACATTACATATCAACATATTCCTAGACGAATGAATGCGTTAATCGATACAGTAGCCAATAACCGAGTGTTTGTATGTGCATGCATCATAAGTTCAAAAAATATGTATTTTTCGGTTACATCTTGAGACATCATGTATCTCAAAAAATATGTAGAAATAAAAGCCTAGGTGTCTAGTCAGCATGATGCTCATGATAGCATGTCACTGCCTGTACAAGCCGCCTCAATAAGCGGTGAACATGGTTCGACACCCCCGCAGTATGTTGCTGGTAGGAACATCGTCAAATCTCGCATAGTCAGGGATCCCACTAGAGAGTCCCTCTAGGTTACATACGATTTCCTCCTCCTCGCTTCCCTCACCATGAGGTGCCACATCAAAATCACGAGGAATCCTCCATGATATTGGAGACATTCCTGCAGGTCTTTCTAGGCTGACATCTGCAAATACATGGATTGACATCAGAACATACATAGTCAAAAAAATCATAATACTCATCAAAATAAAAAAATGAGTCTTACCCAACGCTTCATCCCAATCCTCTCCTACCAGGAGTGGTAGATCTGGATCAATTGTAAAGTTTGTGCTAGAATAAGGCCAATCCTCCATGACAATCAGTTGTCGTTGGAGCCACTCAAAGAACTCCAGTCTCTAGGACATCTGTTGACCGCCTCCTGATCTTGGCATCAAAGCGGCCCAACGAACCATTTGTGGCTCCTTGGCTGGTGGTGAAGGAAATATCACTTCCTCACATTGGAAAATTGGTAACTGTTCCAAGATGAATGGTACCAAGATGGACCCATAGCTGAACTATTTCAGCTTCCCATTATTGCATTTTTTCAACTGGCGTTTCATATTGATCATTACCACCTCTTCCCAGTTGTAGAGAGTTGGTGCGATACAATATACTGCAAGAAGTAATTGTGTTTTTGTGGCCTCATGCGAAGCCTAAACTCCAGCAGCTGGCATGATGGTGTGCAACAATACTTTTAGTGCAAAATATGGGATAGTTTGGATATCCAACTTCCTACTTTTGGATCATTTCCTTGCACCCCGACATACTCTGTCAATAACCATGCTCATGTTTTCCATTGTGGGTCGGGTACCTGTAAGGATTGGAACTGCCCCCTTCGTGACAATCCAGTTATGAAGTAAGCATCTGAGACCTAAATCTCTAGCTCATGGTCATGAATTATGAATCTTTCTTGATCAATGTCCCAAACACTGATCAAGTACTGTAATAGCTCTGGTTGATCTTGGAGACATGATGCCATGAAGAATTTATTAAGCTCTCAATCCCTGAGAAAGTCCATGCATCTTACATTGCCCAAGGCTTGCTCATCTTCTTCACTATGCTCTTTTTCCTTCCATTCAATCACCATTTTTCTCTTTCACACCTAAAAAAACATCAATGGGGTCATCATTAGTCAAATAATTTTCTTTTGAAGTGTTTAAAACGGGCTCACTTGTTGAATTTACAAGCTAAAAGTCATGTCCTTTGTTGGCGCAAATATTTTTAAAACAATCGCGCCAAGTGGCGTGCCCCCATTTGAATTCAAGGCAGGTTGGCACAAGTCTGTGCCCGAAACCCGTGCCAACCTCCACACCCTAATTTACACAAAAATCCCTCCACAAATCTAAAAAGTGAGTTGTAGACAATGAAATGTATATCAAAATGCAGGCAAGGACATGGTCGCTTACCTGGAAAAGATGGATTCACGATTGGCCTTCTGGATTGTACGCTATTAGCTCTGCAAAATCACAATGAAAAAGGGTAAACAATGCTCACAAGAGGTAAAAGTGACACGTAAAATTGTTTTTACCATTTTTGGCATTTTATAATTTTTTCAGAACCCTAATTAGTTTTTCGAGCATATTTTTTGATTATTTTTCTATTTTATTTCGAAAAATGGGTTTTACATGCATCTCTTATGCAGCAATAGGTTCTCAACGTGATGACGGTGAAGTGACTAGTTGTATTTCATACTTTTTCAGACTCGGTAAAAACACGAAAAAGTCATCCTTGGAGTCATCTTTCAGCTCTTTTTTGACTCTCGAAAATTGAAAATAATGCCGAGACTCTTATCGTTTTGAGTTTGTTAAAAGGCTGTGAAACAATATCTACCTAGTATATGTTTACCCCCTTTTCTGGCTAGGATAGATTATTTATGAAAAAGGAATACCTTAGCCTAGCACGACTAAGAGGTTCTCTCAGACATAGTTTTCTACTTTTTCGGATTTGTGAGACTACTTATGAAAAGGGACCTATTGGAGTTTTATTTTATGCTTCTTTTCAAACTCTCTAAACATGAAAATATGCCAAATTCTTCCTTTGTCAGACTCGTTAAAATTTAAATGACATCGAAAACCGTCACCATGAAGCAATTGAGTTCCTCCTTCCTAGGGCTCATAAAATGTACTAGGATGGATTTGTCCGAAGGAAAAAATTATATGACAATAATATGGTATCCCCTTCAAGCTTGTTTCCAAAAATAATTGGGGTACTTGCCAGCAATGGTGGGGGAAAATGGAACCAGTTCTCTATCGTGTCGACAATATGCCGCTCTTGAAAATGACACTCATCTGCATTCGTGTCAGATTGGGGACATCTCATTTTCTCATTTTTGCCTCCATGGGTTTTGGTAATCTCTTTTTGCCTCTCATCTACTCTTTTCCACGTTATCATGACCTCATATCCCTTGATGTCAAATACTTCCAAATTCCAGAGTCGTGTCGCCGATATGTTCAAGAGAAGTTTCCTTTTTCAGTTTTCAACCTCTGATCCTCTTTGTGGTTCTGATTCACTATCATATTACTCCTCTGTCTCGTGTCGATGATGTGGGAAACATCTTGGCCCTCCTTCGACCAGGTCACTTCCTATCAACTTCAGCTCATTATCCAGGAAGCTGATCTAGAGACTCATTTCCGGTACCTTGGAGCTTGCATGCCTCAATGGCAAGTTCTTCGAATTCGACGACAATTCCTCATCACGGGCCTTCGATCGAGTGATTCTGTGGATGTTCGACACCAGACCACTGTTCACATTTCGTGGATTGTACTTGTTGTACCTTGAGAGCCATTGTCATTATTGGTGGTTTCTCTCATGCCTGCTAAAAACTTTCATCATTGGCTGGTAATCAGGTGACTTTCTTGCATGTTCGACTTCAGCTCACTTATTCGCATGCTTGAATTTGTACTTGTTTGGGTTGAGATGGAGCGCAAGACCCTGTGTTTTTGTCTGATAAAATACAGGTTGTGAGATATATTGGTTTATCATGATTATCTGCATCACTCTCTTGATTGGATGGCTGCAACCATGCCTGAGTCTATTTCTTTTATCCTTCTTGCTAGATGGTTGCGTCCATACCCTGGATCTCATCTTGATATGTGCTCTATGATGGATGGCTATGCCCATGCCACATATTCATGTATCATAGATATCACTTGTACTTGTACTTGCAGGTCTTTTGATGGTGGTGTTTGGTTTGAACACGTTCTCGTAAAGCATTTCACTCCTCCCTCTCTCTCAGACCTCATGCTTTAGGGGGCATTTGTTACACAACATTTTGTCACCATCCTTGCAATCCCCATCCCGAACATTGGAGGACCATTCCAGTGACTTCTGTGTATTATCATACCTTGAAAAAAGTGTCATTTCATCCCTTTCCATGAGAAGAACATTTCCTCTGTTGACTATGCCTGGAACAGGCTCTCAAAAACACATGATTTTGGGTCGGCGATGGAAGGCAGTTATGGCCTCGCGCCCATAGAGAAATTAGCACTGGGCCTCGCACCCATTGGCTCTCTATCTCAGTGTACTAACTGCGTCAAGCTGTTTTTGGAAATTTTTTTAAAATAGAAGCAAAGTTTCCGTTCCCAACCACTTCGTGAGCGGAGTCAACATGGCATTAGGGGAATTTTGAGGTCTAAATTGGGCCTCCTAAGGAAATAACAAAATCATAGCTAAACCAATAAAATAATATTTATGAATTTGAAATTCACTTTTTGCACCACAATCCATGTAACCATAGTTAAGTTCAATTCAAAAGTTGTACCAAAATAAAATTAATAAAAAAATTCTATTGATGTGACTATAAATAAGAATGAGCTTTTCAAGAAAAAGTCATTATCATTGAACAACTAATGCATTTTTCCTAAATGACTTAAAATAAAATATAAATATAAATTTATAAATTCTTAATTATATTATATTTTATTAATTAAAATTTATATTATTTAAATTGTATAATAACATGTAATTAATATACTATATAACAATAATATAATATAATAAATGTATAGGGATATGCATTGTTTCTTTCAAGAAATATGAAATGACAATAATATATTTTTATTCAAAAATTGTGAAATGACATTTATTATGAGTACTTTACTTTGAATTTAAAAGTACTTAGAGCACTACCATGGGTAACCATGAGTTTTTATCCACTATTGAGAATGTGACAAGTAAGTACCTTTAACTAAAGCTATATCACCTCAACCATTAGGGATGATGTCATCCCCTAAAATGTGATTGGTTCTCATAAAGTGAATTTTGATTGTACATTTTCCTTAGGAGGCCCATGTTAGACCTCAAAATTCCCCTAATGTTTGTTTGACTGAATAAAGTCAAAGACCTTCCTTTGGCTTATTGTTTCCTACATTAGAGCAACCTCCCAAAGGATAAGGCCTCCATTCCACCTTATGAGGGATCCCAAACCACCTCCTCCCCTCCTATAAATACATCCTTCTCACATAGTTGCAGCTAGCTGAAATGCTTGAGTAGCTGAATAGTCTTACTATAGCCAGTGTGAGATAGAGTAGAAAGGAATCCATTGTCGAGAAAGAGTCTAGACCCATTTCTTCGCCAAGTATAATCCCCGACGAATGCTTGATACGCGTTTGACTAGACCTGTCGAAGGAGGCTGCAACATCAAGGCTCTTTTGGTTGTAAACTTCCTCTCTATACTTATTAATACATGATTGATGTTTTGGTTCCCGTTTTGTGTTTGATGTGTTTAATATTTTGCAATACATTTAGTTATCCTTGACCAATTAAATATTTATGAATGTGAATATGTTTTCATATGCTGTTTTCGTTCTCTGAACCTTGTGCATACACCTGATTATCACTGTTGAAGGGCCGCGATGTGTAAAGACGAAGAGCAGGAGATCGCTGCCACAACTATGATGACTGCGTTGGAACAAAGGTAGGTCATCTATCCCGACTCAGTTTCATTCATAAACTAGGAATTGAAGGATTAACATGTCCCCTTGCTGCTAGACCCACCCTAGGGCTAGAGGGATCACTACTGTCCGCAGAGGGGATTTACTTACATAACAAATTCCTCCAGGAATGTGTGAGAAAGGCAGGTAATTGGCTGATTTTTCCTAGATCAGAGTGAGACAGTTGGAAAAGTGCAATAATTTCTTTGAGAGAGAAAGCATTGTATTGTTTCATGGTCTTGAATTTATAAAATATAAAAATAGCGGGGTTTTAGGCAGTGTGATTTCCCTAGATATATCTTGTGTTGTGCGATTGATTGTCTCTTTCTCTTACTTGTTATGCGATTGTGTGATCGTGTTTTTTTTCTGAAATTTGTATAAGGATTCAATATCTTATTTTAGTACATTACAAGATCAAATTGAATCCCCTTGTTAGATTTTCTACAAGGTTATGGGTCAACTTTAACTTGAGAAAAAAAAGGAATTACATATATTATTGTAAAATGGACCATTTTTCTAAATAAAAATTACTTATATATAAATGAATGTTACAAATAATAATGGGGAACTTATCATGGAGGAACTTATTAGAATTGGAATAATTTCAAATACCTCGAAATTGGTGGGTGGGGAGCCACGTGGCACAAATATAATTTTTTAAATTTAGTAAAAGTAATGGACCATTTTTCTCAATAAAATTTCTTATATATAAGTGAATGTTATAAATAATAATGAGGAAATTATCATGGAATAACTTATTAGAATTGGAATAATCTCAAATCCCTAGGAAATTATGGGAGAGATGTTTTGGAAAATTATAGATTAATAATTTCACAGACATAAATCATCAACTAGGGGTAGGTAATATTATGAGATGTTGTGCAAAATATATGCAAGCTAATACTTTAAGTGTTTTTATAAAAAATACCATATACACTCAACTTCAATATCTCTTTTCCTCGTCAACACTTAGCAACAAAGGCTATGTAGCGGATTTAATCATCCCTCTACAACACCTAGAATTGTTGATGCTGATTAGAAAAAGATAAGGGATCAATAAAACAACAATTAAACCAATTAAACTGGTCAAAATGTAAATCAAATCCTGATCAAATAACTCCAAACATATTCATCAAATAATATTCACCATTTGACCATCATACATGTGCTGCTACAAATTAAAACACAAATCTGCAACTATTGGAGTTGTGAGTAAAGGGGGCCCTCCCTCACTCACAACCCCTTTAACTGCTAAAGGAGTTTACATAGTGAGATCAACAAAACATGAAGTTTTATATTAATCTGGAAAAATATTACAGTAGTGTAGAAGTCTGGTATATCCAGCCTCTTTTGCAAATGAAACATAAAATTATTTATACAAGTGCAGAGGCATAAACTTGCTCGAATTAGGAAAACTAACATACTGTAAGTATTTGATAACAATAACTGGAAAATACAATAAAAATAGACATGCAGAGTTTGATCCATGACTGAAAGAATGGATCAAAATGATTTCATTGAGTTTTTGGAGTTATTTCACAATACAAACATCTATGAGAGGACTAAAGATCTAGGAAGTTTCAGTGGCAGTTTTGAGGCAACCAATAGGACAAAATCCATGTAGGAAAATTTCTTAACAAAACCCATGTTTCCGTTCTTCTTGAGGATGAATGGAACATACAAAACCACCGAGATCAATGCAGGAAATCAGAGTAGTTATAATCAACGTCTACAGGAAATCACGACATGTCTGCAGGAAATCAACGAACCTACAGGAAATTGCGGGATGCATGCAGGAAATCATGGAACTGCTTTGGAAGATAATTGGTCTGCATAATATTCAATCAACGCCCTTGAAATTGTATATAATTGGATTAGGTAACATTTAAATTCAGAAATACTCAAGAATAAAGTGAAATGATACATTTTAAAATTATTTTCATACCTTAAAGCTCACAACACCCTTTTGGTGGAAAAAATAGTTATTAAGGGTCAAAAAGAGTTCAAAAGGGGGGAAGAAAGGCCTTAGAAACATTATAAAAAATTAACAAAATTGGGGCTCAACATCTCCCCCACACCTAACTTCTTGCATCTCCCCTATGCAAGCAAAAATGTTGCAACTCAGAAGGAAAATTCAGTCTTTTCCCTATGCTACAGCTACTGCAGCCAGTTGATCCAATTGTGCCCTGTTGGACTCAACTTCCTGAACCATACTATGATATTATTCATTCCTCTTCTACAGGTGATCGATCTGAGCTTGTTTTTTCTTCATGGTTCAACATTCCTTCTGATGCTTCACCTTCTAGTCATTCACTTCTTTCTGCAGGCATAGGGTGTTCTCCTTTAGAGTTTCTTTTTCCTTTCAAAGAACCCGTTCAGACATAGTGAGCACAATGATCATTTCCTCCATCTCCTTTCAAGAATAATTTTTCTTAGAAGTTTCCTCATCCCCATGCTGTACTTGAGAGGACTGAGGCAAACTTGGTTCCTCCCCGCTCTCGGCAATCTTCGGCTATTTTATCCCCACTTTCTTGTAGCTGTGGGTCTTGGAAAGACGCAACCTCCCATTCTTCTTTGTAAATGAATTCAACTAACCCAATATTCCCTTTCTTCCCCTTAGACAAGTCTTGGGGATTCTTATCATTATTATCAGTTTTAATTTGTTGTACCCCCTTCTCTGCAGTTTCCTTTATCACTAGTTTCATAGCCTGGCTTGTCATAAAGTGGGTAGAAGTACCCTTTGACAGCTTAGGCTTATTTCCTACAGTTTCCACGATTACTACCACCTCCTCATCTTTCTTAACCTCCTTTTTCAACCAACTATGGGTCCAGTGTTTCTTTCTTGGTTTCTCTGCTGGTTCTGCCTCTTTGGTTTCTGGTGAATCAGGCTCCTTCCCGTTATCCACAAAGTAATTCTCTACCAGAAATTCTTCCCACGTTTTGTTCTATTTATTCAAAACCTCCATCATGATAATTTTGACAAGACCGTGATGATAGAGGTTCTTCTCTATATGTGATGCCCTCTCCTTGGCAGAAGTAGACATATTCAACAAGTAAATTCTAATATAATATGGTAAATTTAGTGGTTTGTCTCGGAAATGGACAAGCAGACGAATATGAAACATAAAAGCTAACCCAAAATGACCTTCACAGGTGACATACTCTGCAGGAGAAATAAGAGACGCCGATACTTACTTCTAAGGTAATCCTGTGGAATTCCCTTGCTCTAGTCTTGGATTGCATGCTCTTTCTGAGGAAGGGTGCACACATTTCCTTGTTGAATCACTGCTTTTTAAACCAGTGCTCCCCTTCCTATGGAATTCCACAAGCTTGGGCTACAAGCTCCTTCGTCAATCTGAACTTAACATTACACACCTGCGCCCTGTCACCATTCAATTTCAAGGAAAAATAATTCGTCACCTCTGAGTTATGGCCGCTAAACTTTAGGAACAAAGGTAGGCATCCTGCCTTCTCTAACCTTCCCTTACTTCATGGGTCAACATCCAGTAATGTAGGACCCTATGGTTCGAACCTCATGATGGACCACATTTTCGACAATAGCTAGGAGTGGGAGAGAGAAGAGTTTTATTTAGTTCGCTGACATGCTTCTAAGAGCAAGCGAGATAATTTAAAACCCAATAAAAATAAGGATAGGTTAAATTAAGAAAAGTTCAGGGTAGTGAGGCAAATTCAAATGACGCAGAAAGTGATCATGATTGACATCATGATCTGTCCCGTGGGATAAATGTTGGGAAGATAACCGACGTACATATCAAAATAATAATAGGGAATGGGAACTCGTTGTTATGACACAAACGACTCATAGCTGCCTTATTCCATGAGGGTGGCAATGACTTGTACTTATGCAAATTCAAAATTTTTGTATCATTAGATTTTTACCTTAAGTATTCTGATGCCAAACGTACCTTCTCGATCTTACCTTACAATGGTCAAGTACCTTGGGTGAAAACTGCACTTGCCTTGGAATAATAAACCACTTTGAAACCATATCATATGAAAATTCATTTAGTTACATG
This sequence comes from Pinus albicaulis, assembly GCA_034641835.2. Taxonomy (NCBI): domain Eukaryota; kingdom Viridiplantae; phylum Streptophyta; class Pinopsida; order Pinales; family Pinaceae; genus Pinus; species Pinus albicaulis. The sequence goes on from JAXQQM020077300.1 coordinate 50,425, forward strand.
GCCTCAAATAATGATGAAAATTATCAGTACTTTACCGATTATTTAAGATAATGTTATGCTCAAAATTTGTTCTTAAGGAAATAAGTGATTTTGCTGCAGGAAATGCAATTGAAAAAATTTTCTGTAGGAAACTGTATTATCTCCTTTTTTTTACAGTTCACTGCACATTAATATAGGCGGTAAGGTTAAATTTTCATTTATCTAATTGGATTACCAACCATTAAGGTCAGTTTTTAACCAACACGAGGTCCATCACCATTAATGAGAGAAAGGACCAAGGTACATCCGATGCATCCTATCAGGTGTGAATGTATGAGATATTGTCGAACCCCCTATATGATCCAATAGTCAAGGAGCCATGATGAATCTCCATTGCTACTGACGAGATAGCATGTCATTAAGGTATACAAGCTTCAAGGCATCAAAAGTCTCTAATCTTGAACCCATATAATTTGTTGATGTAGATGGGCCAAGATTGTTGGAAGGAGGGCCTTAAGAGATCCCACATCAGCACGACATGAGGAAACCAAAAATTAACTGACATAAATAATTTATTTTGAGGATCTCGAAGGATCTACTGTCCTATGATTTTAATGAGTCCAGGGTAGTTCATGCTTGCCAGATTTCAATTTTAGAGTGTCTGAAATACTGAAAAAGAAGAATCCAAGGGGGCTCGTTTTCCATAATTAGTCCATTGGGTTCGGAAAAGGGAATAAAACTATACCCAATATAAATTCCTCTCATGGTTTACTGAGCACGAGAAGGAACAAAGTGAGCTCATTTTATTATGGCAGAAAATAAAGAAAAGGTTGTGAAAGGATTGACTCCCTGTCCCACCATTTCAAACTCTTTCTCCTTCACAATCTCTTCCAAAAATTCCTCCTTAGATTGGGGGCTTCTGATATAGCTTGAGTTTTTACCCATTCAAAAAGAAGGTAATATTTCCATCTTTAATTGTTTTAACTCGAGCATATCCATTATTAAAAACTTTCTCAATTTCATAGGGGCCAAGCCAATGTGTGTTAAATTTCCCTTTAAAATTTTTAAATTTCGAATCAAACATCAATGCCTAGTCTCCCTCTTTGAACTGATTTTTATTAATGTATCTGTCATTCTATTTAACCAATTTTTGTTGGATCAGATCCATATGCTGAAAATAATCTTGCCTAATCTCATTCAAATCATTAAGCTGTAGGATTCTCTGTTGCTGTGCTTCATTAAGGTATATGCCCAAATCTGTTGCCATCTTAAAAGTTCTGATATGAAATTCAATTGGCAGTAATTTTTTTTTTCCAAAAACCAATTCATACAGAGAGAAGCGGGTGGTGTTTCTCCATGTGATCTGGTAGGCCCATAATACCTCAGGAAGTCGATCAGACCAGTCCTTCTTATGTATTTGCACCGTCTTTGATAGGATTGTTTCCAACACCTGATTTGTTGATTCCACTAGGAAAAACAGTGCAACACTTTTCCATCAAGTTCACTCAAGTATACCATTCAATCCCTACTAATATAAAACCACCTCATGGTTTAGATCTCTTACACTACCTAGATGCATTTGATCTGGAAATGGAATTTCAATTGAGAGAAAGGGATATTGAAACACTCGAAGCAATGTAGGACAATGCAATAAGTGTGGAGGCTAGTTTGCTGGTCAAAAGGTCAAAGTTGGAAGCAAAAGAGAGGGATAACATAGAGAAGGATCACTTGACATCTTCAGAATAGAAGCTCGACATTTTGGTAAGTAAAATAGAGGAAATGATGTAAAATATCACCATGAGAGATGAATTTTTTGTTCAAAAACACCATGTTCCTCTTAGTGCAAAAGAAGATGTTGCTGGCCCTAAACATTTTCCTGCTAATCCCAATTACCATAGATAAAAAAATGATTGTTGTTTGTATTCATTTATGGAAAATCATGAAAATGGATTTTTAGATCAATCTAAGGAGAAGCAATCTGCTGATCTAATGTGTATGTTCTATGAAATTACTTACATTGATGATATACCCAAGTATGATCAGTATGATGATGACTATATTGTCGAAATCGAGTCTGACTCTTCAAGGAAATCATTGGCATGTTTTCAGGAGGAGGAAGTTAAATTACAAAAACTCAAATATAACACTCAACCTATGCATATTAATCATGACAACAATGAAGAGAATGCATAAAATTTCAAATTAAGTGAAAGCTATTTTCCTTTGAGTTTCGCTTCATTTCAATTTCTGAGAGAAAACTTTCACAAGACTAGAAATAAACAGTCTTTCAGTTTTTATATGGAGTGTGGAGAAGAAAATGGAATTCTTGATCAGGACTCCTTACGCTTATGTCTCTCCTCATTTGTGAAATAAGAGAAAACTATAAGAAAACATATAAGTGAGTTGTCAACAGTATAAACATTCAACCTTCTAATGAATTAGTTGAGGATGTCACTTGTGATATTGAAGCTTCTTTCACTCTAGAATCACAACCATTGAGTTACATTGAGTTTCAGACTACATATCAAAGCGTAGAACCTGAAACATATTATGAATTGATGCAGGACAATTCTGTACCATTAAGTTTTGATGCATTTCAGTGTTTGAGGAATTTTTTTGATAATATCTCTCAAGAAAAGGATGACAAGCCTATAGAAAATCATGTAGTCTCATTGGAACCAATGTATAACAAGTTTCAACAATATTTTCAGTTTTTCCATGATCCAATAGCTGATGTTTTGGACAATATTTGTAGTCAAAGTCCTTCTCCATTAGCTAGCTATAATCATCAAAACAGAGATGATAGAAAATTGATCAGGCAACTGGCTTGATTGTTTTATTCAGCAAGAGTATAATTACAAAGCACATCCAAGAATTTATAGTCATATTAGGAGATCAATGATAAAGAAGAGGTTGTATTAGAGCTCTTGCACATGATGATCTTCCTCCAGGATTAGAAAATGAAAGGAGTGCTTTTATTTCTACTGAGTTTCAAGACAAGGTAACATTTCAGATTTGTGAGGATTATTTTACTGATTTGTTACAGTCAACAAGGGAGATAAATTTTCTTGTATTTATGAACTAGAAGCACAATTTCACTGGATATTTGGAGTTTTCTAGTTTTTTTCTTTTTTGCCTACTCAAGAAATGTGTGAGTGGGAGTCAAGTAAGTAGCCATTTTCTAGATTGGTTTCACTTGAAGGATCATTTCACATGATTTTACATATGTCTTTTGCAGGCGGGCAGTTATCCTCAGGATTTGAACCCCTCAAGTCTCGATGATATGATGTGATCAATAAGTTTAGGAAGTTTTGTTTTAGTCTAATTTAGTTTAGTTTGTCTATTAGATTTCAGTATTGAGTTTGGTCTTTTAGTTTTTTACTCTATGTCCAATGGATTAGGCTACTTGGTCTATGGTGTCCTTGACACCTCCAAGGAGATGCCATCCCTAGCTGGAGCCAATATTAGTGTCAGTCAGTTCTGCCTGTCACCAGTGATCAAATGTGCTCTTATAAGGTTGTTGTTAGGGTCTGTTGAAGCCTAGAAAATCTCCGCTTCAAACATCGGGGAAAACCACCCGGTTGGGACCTTAAGACAGCTCCTTTTCCGTTTGGTATGGTGGCTCCGACTGGATTTAAAGGACCAGTTTCCTTGTAACTAAATGGATTGGATTGGATGGGTGGAAATGGGACTAAATTAACTGAAGTAAAACTATCTAATTTAAGCTAAATACTGATAAAGAAATTCTAACACTAACTCGGGTAATTATATGTGAATACAACTTAAGATTGTTCCAATTCAACAATAACCATGAAAATGTATTATTAATTAAATTGAAATGTGCAGAAACAAATAAAGATAACTCTGTTTAAGAAATTAAACATTAAGATTGTTCCAATTCAAAAATAACCATGAAAATGTATTATTAATTAAATTGAAATGTGCAGAAACAAATAAAGATAACTCTGTTTAAGAAATTAAACAGAGTTATATTAAGATATTGCATTCATCATTGTATACCATTTACATGTAACTATGAAAAATAACGTTTCAATTATACTCAGAAATGATATATAAAAGGAAGCGTTGTGAAAACAAATATACATATAAATGATAGCAATTTTAAAACGAATATCATAAGACAAAAGAGATCAACAGTGAATAGATAGAAATACCTTGTTCATCTTGAGGACTTTCAAATGCAATCTGATACTCTATCCAGTAACTATGATGCAAAATCAAATTCCAAGGTACAGAAATGCAACACTTCAAAGATAATTTCGCATGAAAATCACCAGATGTGATCCTTTTTAAAAATATATAAGACAATGGAGTACAGAAATGCAATCTCCAAGTCAAAAATATTAAGATCCAGGACCCCTCTCTAAATGCATGAGAGGGGTTTAAATACTACTTAGCTAACTCTAAAAATATTTTATTACAAAAATTAAGGATTCGGTTCAATAACCGTCCTTTTCCTAGGCTAAAATACAGTGAAATTAAAACTAAATCTATCTATCTATGAATTTGATCTTTAAACTTGCAGGCATCTAGCATAGTTTTGAGAAGATGCGGTTGACTAACTTCAGAATTCAACTATCCTGAAAAGACAGAGTCAGCAAGCGTAGGAGCAATCTTCTCTGTAGCATTGATGATACAGTTAAGCGCACTGTGCTGACTGTGTGGCTTCACCAAGTACATCCAGTATGAGTCCCAATTCAATCTTGTCAGCCCTTGGATGGATTTTGCTCTTTCTTCTGCCTTTTGCCTCCATTCTGTTTGCAGTTGATTTGCCTGTGGGAGATATCCTGGAACAGTTTCTGGGATCAAATTAGCTTTGTGTAAATTGTCATTTACACAATCAGTGAGAGTGTTTGCCGCTGTAGCCGCCTCCTCTGCTACCTTTTCTGCCCTTCTGATCTGTGCATCCCAGTTATTGAACAGTATTTATTTATGGTTTTCATTAACGATGGGTGCACCAGCTTTTCTGCCTTCTTCTGTCTTTTGCCATGCCAGATAATCATTGATATTTTCATTAATCAAATCATAATCATTTCGTAAATCTATGACATGATTTGTGATTTTATCACTCTCTTGGCACAAAGAATTCCATTGCAAGATTTTTTGGCAGAAAACTTCCTCTTGTTGCAGTAGTTGATTGTTCAGAGAGATGGTTTCTGAAATGAATTCTGGAAGCTTAGGATCATCTTTATGCCGATCTTGGATAATCTCTATTTGTTTGTCTTTATCAGCCAGGATTTTTTGATGTCCTATTTGCATTTCTTGAAGTTGTTGTTGTAACTCTTCAAGTTTCAATTGTGCTTCCTTATTGGCCTGTACCTGTTGCAATTGCTGTTGCAGAGCTTTTACCTATTCTTCTTTTTCATTCAACAAAAGTTGTATCTCAACTGCTTTATCAATTGTTGCAGAAGCATAAGCTCCTGTTATTTGAGATAACTTAGTGAGATTATGAGTAGGCTCTGTGGCAGGATCTTTCCATAAAACATCTACTTGTTCTGCTTCAGTAGCAATTGCACTTTATATTTTTCTCTTTTTTCTCTGTCTCTTCACTACTGCTTTGTATTTTGGGCTGTAGAATACATCTAGAGGAGGAATGTCTTCTACATTAAGTACAATTTCAGAGGAGGGTGTGATTGGTATGTGCTCTGTCACTGCGACTATGCTGCTTGTTCCTGTGTTCAAAACTTTGGTTGTCTAGATAGGGGTCTGTACATTCTGTCCTTCTACATTAATCAATTGGTTAAAGGTTTCCCATTCTTTGTCTAACTCAATGGTGACTGGCTGTTGCTGTACATTGGTTGGAGGAGGATTTGTCTGTTGAGGAGTCAAAACTCGCTGTTGAGTAAGTTCTTTAGATTGTGCAGAATATTTAATGGATTCTTCCATTTTATCTTCCTTTTCTTTAGAATTATTGGAGTGTTCAGAATCTCTGTCAGATTTTGATTTAGATTTACCTGTACTTGAACTGCCGTTAAGACTAACACTAGGAGTTTGTTCCCTCGCGGGCTTTAAGCGTAGATTATCCAAAGGAATAGGAATTAGTCTTCTTTCTCTGTAAAGCTTGAATTCCTGGAATTCCTCTGGAGATAGCTGTGCTTGAGCTGAATTCAAAACTTCTTTGAATGAATTTCTTGCTTGGAACATATCATCAAAAAGATCATGTTCCCCGGAAAATTCCCTTACTTTGATTGCATTGGTAAAACTCTTAACAATATCATTTGGGTCGAATAACCTTCTCGAGAATTTGAACGGCTGTAGGCATGTAACGTTGCCTATCTCTTGAAATGCATGACCAATATCAAACAGTGAAAATGTTCCACATTTTACGGGAAATTGTGGCCAAATGCCCTTTTTCTTCTCTTTTAAATCTTTTGTCATACCTCCTTGGCCACAGGTCTGATAAGCAATTTCCCGAGCTACAAGTCTATCTGGAACATATAGGGGTAACACATGGGGAGAAGCATAACTTCCAAAAACCATAATATAGGTGAACAATTCTTCTCCAAACCATCTCGCGACGGGGAGAATATCAACCTATGTTTCTGAGGATAACCTTGGGGCATCCTTATTATACAATGTTCTGTACAATGGCAGCATTATTCCATGACAAATTTGGTAAAAATGGGGGACAAAATTAGACTCCCATAGTTCTTTATGGTACACATTAATGGGCAAAGGATCGTGGATAGTCCATTTCCAGCCCATCACAGGGAATTTAGAGACATAGCAGATGGCGTCCATGACATAAGCAGATAAATAAAAAGGCGGATAAACCCGCTGAGAAACATTTCGTTTAGACTGGTAGTAAAAAATAGCAGTGGTGAGATTATCAGAGAGGATTTTGGCCCAGTCTACAATTGTAGAATGAACAGCCGCATTCAACAAAGGAAGCCATTCGGGTAATATCATATTTATGTCAGGCTTTCCAAAAAGCCTGCATAACATAGCAGCAGTAAAACAATAAGGAGAGGTAAGTGAACCCATGATGTACATACCTTGTTTGTTTTTCTTCAATGGTTCACTTATTTTGGTCCACTCCTTTGTGCATTCTGCCAAATTTGCATGTTCTTTGGCAAAATCTTCCATGAATTGTTTGTTGAAAGTCGCTTGAGGTTCTGGTAACTTATACATTAATCTCAGATCTTCTATGGTGAATGACCCGATTAGCTCTTCAGATGGAGTTCTGAATTGTCTGTCTGAAATATCTGTGCTATCCAGCACCCATCTCACCATGTCTGTATATGGGAGAATCCTTGGCCTTGCTGCTATTCTATGCATAAATGAGCATGCCAAGTCTCTAAGGGTTGCTTCAGACGTATTCTTTGAACCTGCTGTAGCTGCAACTTTTATCACCACAGGGTTTTCTTCTTCTAACAGATTATACATTCCTTCCCAAGTGGATATACCGGCATCCTTGTTACAGGCAGTGTTTGCATATAGCGAAGCCATTTCTTTGTTTTCAGAATTTGAGCTCTTCTCCTTCTTACCCATAGTGTTTAGTTGAAGCTTTGTATAGACGTTTGCTCCTTCATGCCTGCGTTTTACGAGTAAATGAGAGTAATGATATAAGAAAGGTGATGAGACCGTTTTGAATGTGAAAGCGGATGAAATATAATATTTTAATTGTGAAACGACTTTCAATCTAAACACAATCTTATTTACCATTAGTAATCAATCCAATCATTTAATATAACTATTAAAGCGCATAACGGATTTGACATATGGGAAGATTGCCTTGGGATAACGCGCCTATATGAATTTGCGACATTGCGATCCGCGATTTGCTACGCAATATCGCAATATCGCAATGTCGCAATATCACAAAATGAAGTCATCGCAGTTATGAAAATAGCGCAAAAGCGGAAATTGCGCAATAGCACAAAAGCGCATATCGCAAAATCGCAAAATCGCATTATCGTAAAATCGCAAAAGCGCATATCGCAAAATTGCAAAAGCGCATAATCGCATATCGCAAAATCGCAAAAGCGCATATCGCAAAATCGCAAAAGCGCATAATTGAAAAGAGCGCAAAATATATTCATTAATCATTTATGTTTTCTGCGCTATGCGATCTGCGACCAATGCGTTTTATAAAAGATATATACCATTTTTGTTATGGATGTGCTATCTTGTTTAAAGAGTAATTTTATTATAATCTATCATAAAATTAAGTGTTTCTTGATATTCTTTCTAAGGGATTAGGTTTATGATAGAAAGTTTTATTTGAAAAGGAAAACAAATCCTAATTGATTTTTTGGATTTTTTAACTAAGGGTCCTCATTTATTTAGTATTATTACTAATATTAAATAAAAAGGGGGGTTGTTGCTGGTCACAACAATTGGCGATTCACTGAAAGAAACAGTTATCTCTGAAAAAATAAACTGAACATTCTATCTTTATTAAGTAAAGGTTTTTAAAGATAATGAAAATTATCTTAGGATAATTCAAATAAAATGTAACTATGAAAAATAAATAAAAATCATTTCATAATTTCTTTCTAATTCCTTAAGAAATAAAAACATTTTGGGTTATCTCAAGCTTTGATTGATGTTAATAATGAAGTAAGTGGATCTCTCTAAGTTTTGGTTTTATAATATACTCTATTGCCATAGGTATTGCCTCTGCTGCCAGCAAACGTTCATAATCTCGACAGGGTTACCTTTAAACCATTAACCATTCATTGTCCCATCCAACTAAAATTATGACTTTTTAAAAGATAAATTCATAAGACCTATTATCTCATGTTTTTTGTCTTTTATTTATTTTTTATTTTAAGAGCCATTGTTCTGGTTTGGCAGCCAGTTAATAACAATGCCATTCACTAGTTATAATTAAACTGAACAAGCTAGCTCGTGATGAGACCCCTTGTCTTATATTTATAAGCCATTACCTTGTTTTGGTATGCAGTATTGGTAATGTCAGTTTTATTACTCCTTATGAACATGGTAAGTCGGCTCGTAATGAGACCTCTTATCTCTTAAAATTTTCGTATAATTTCTTAGAATTACATTCTAAAAAATCACAACTTAAATGGATGGGGTGAAATAGTTTTATCCTTAAGAATCAATGGATGACAATTTTCAGAGTTTTTTTTTTGAGTTCCAAAACTTTGAAAAAATCTTTACTTTGATAGATAACCTTTCTCTGCTTAATAAAATTATAATGATTTACATTTTTCTCAAGTTTTCAAAAGATCATGTAAATGATTGAAATAATCTTTCAAAGTTTAACATCTTATTTTAAACTATTCAAAAACTGTGATCATTACTTTAAAAATTCTTATTTACACAAAATAAATATTTATAATATTTTTCCAAAGAAATTTTCTTAAATAGTAAACAGTCAATCAGAGACTCATAAACAACCTTTATTTGCAAAAAACAAAAACAATCAAAAACTTTGCAGAAAGAAATATGTACAGTTTAAGAAGGGGTTACCTCCTTATGAAAAGAATTTCTTCAAGATAAGCCCATTTACAGGAAGAGATTCTCTCTTACCTGTTAGATCTTGGAGTATGAATGTATTTGAGCTTATCTTTTCAACGATCTGAAATGGTCCAAGCCACATTTTCTGAAACTTGGTATGCTTACCTTTTTCTTCATGTGCTTTATCCCATTTCAAAACAAGATCACCAATTGACAAAATTTTTGAGCCGGTAGAACTTGCATCAAAAGAAGATTTTACAAGCTGTTGATGTTTTTCATGAGTAATTTTTGCTTTATCCCTATCTTCTTCTAATTTAAGGATTTGATCATATCTCAATTGAATGGATGAAGAGGGATTTTCTTCAATAAACTGCACTAGGGCTAATGATGGAAGAGTTAAATTTGATGGTATCACAGCTTCTTTTCCATAAACCAGATTGAAAGGTGAAGTCCCTATTGAAGCTTTTTCAGTGATACGATCAGCCCATAACGCAAATATTAAATATTTGTGCCAGCTCTTTTGATTTTGATCAACGGTCCTTTTAATGATTTTGATAAGGTTTTTATTAGTGGATTCAGTCAAACCATTACCTTGTGGATAATAATTTGCTGAATATTTTAATTTAAAACCTCTTTTGACTGCAAATTCAATTAAACTATTTCCAGAGAAGTAAGATGCATTATCAAAGACAAGAGCTTGAGGTACACCAAACCCGATTATGATGAATTGATATATGAAATCAATAATTGCATCAGAATTGGCTACCTTCAAGGGGATTGCCTCTACCCACTTTGTAAAGTAATCAGTTGCAGTAAGGATGTGCTTGTGCTGTTTGGAAGAATGAGGTACTATCTCACCAATAATGTAAAGCCCCCATTGTTCGAATGGTTGCTCAATAGTTACTGGTTGCAAAGGAAAAGCTGGTTTCCTTTGTCTTCCACTTGTAGTTTGGAAAATTTGGCACTTCCTTACGTAATCATGCGTATCTTTAAAAAGGGTAGGCCAGTAATAACCAGCACGAATTATTTTGTGAGCTGTGGTATCTCCTCCAAAATGACCTCCTGCTGGTCCATCATGCAATTCCTGCAAAACCTTTTCAGCTTTAGTCTTTTCCAGACATCTTAATAAAATTGAATCATAATTTTTTCTAAATAACACATTATCAATGATCTCATATTTAATAGCCTTTAACCTTAAAGCGCGTTTACTCTTATAGATGAGATTAGAAGGAGCATACCCATTTTTCAAGTAATAGATAAGATCAACATACTGAGATTCAGAATCTGTAACACTTATCTGACTTACTTGAATATCTTGATTTGAATCTTGATTTTCTGGTATGTTATGAGCTCCTGCCAATAATCTGCAAAAACCTTGTCCTCTAATAATCTTAGCTGGTTTAATATCAATATCATATTCTTGCAAGGCTGTTACCCAGTTAGCTCTCTTTTCTCCTACTTCTTTTTGAATTAATAATTGCCTCACTGCAGAGAATGGGACAATGATTTTTGTATGTGTCTTCAAGAGAAAAGGTCTAAAATGTTTGATTGATTTTAACACAGCAAAGGCTTGTTTTTCAACATCGGAATAATTAAGCTCAGCTCCTTGCAGATTTGAGCTAAAGAAAGAAATTGGTGCTTCGATTTCTTGATCATTGAGTTGTGTTAAAACGATTGCATAGGATGTTTCAGTGGCCAAAGTATACAAAGTAAAATCTTTAGAAAAATCCAGGGTATTCAATGCTGGTGCATTAATGATTGCTCGTTTGATTGAATCAAAAGCTTCTTTTTCTTTATGCGTCCATTTGAATATTGAATTCTTCTTGGTCATATTTTGCATAGGTAAAACAATTAAAGAAAAATTAGGAATAAATCTTTTAACAAAATTAATCTCTCCAAGAAATGATTGCATGGATTTTTTGTTATGTGGTAAAGAAATATCAGAAATTTCTTTCACTCTATCTGGATCAATATATATACCATCTTTTGACATAACAAATCCTAAGAGTTTCCCTTCATCTAAAGCAAAGAAAGATTTCTTTGGATTTAAGGAGATACCAAACCTTCTACATCTTTCAAATATTTGTTTTAAATCATTTAGATGATTGGCTCTCTTTTTTGAAAATACTGTTATGTCATCAAGATAAACAACAACTGATTTATTGATCAGACCTTTGAATGCTATATCCATGGCTCTTTGAAAAGTTGCTCCTGCATTTATTAAACCAAAAGGCATTTTCTAATAAGCATAAGTTCCCCATTTTGTTCTGAAAGTTGTTTTCAATCTGTCATCTGGATGAACTAAAACTTGATTATAGCCCGAAAATCCATCGAGAAAAGACATAAGTTCAGAACCAGCTACCTTTTGAAGTATCTGTTCCATGGTTGGTAATGGGAAATTGTCTTTTAAACATGCCTTGTTTAAATTTTTGAAATCAATACAGATTCTTATATCACCATTCTTCTTCCTTACAGGTACCATATTGGAAACCCAATTAGAGTGCCTGACTGGAAAAATTATTTTGGCTTTAAAAAGTTTATTAAGTTCTGATTTAATTTGACTTTCGAGATTTGGATGGATCTTTCTCAACTTCTGTTAAACAGGTTTAATATCAGGAAGCATTGGAATCGTGTGTTGAATAATCAAAGTATCATATGTTTTTAGATCATCATAATTCCAAGCAAAAACATTTTTATACTTGTTCAGTAGTTTAATGAATGCATTCATTTCCTCTGGTGTTAAATTGAGTCCTAAGTTAACGTTTAGAGGTTTAGAATCAGAACCAAGATTTACTAATTCAAACTTCAAAGTGGAACTTTGGAGTTTCGTATTAACAACTTTCTTGAATCTGTCTCTAATGTCATATAAATCCTCTAATTTAACAACAGATTTTGGAATGGGGTTTTCATTATCTTTTGAAGCAATTTGTAAATCATGATCATCTTCGTCAATAATTTGCTCATCATATGATTTCTCTGAAGTCATGAAATTTAGAATATCTTGATCATGATAGAATAATCTCCAATTTGTAACATTATCCGGGACAGATGGACGAAAAATCAATTCTACAGAAAACCTATCAGGATTGCAATCTTCAGCAGGTAAGAGTTTAGATGCAACATTAGCTAACAAGTCAGCTGATGTATTCTGATTCCTAGGAATAGGAGAAATATTGAATGCTAAAAATGAGTGGTGAGGTCTTGTACTAGGGTTTGATAGTGTTTAAGATGTCCTGAAAGGAAATGAATAGTATTCCTAACTTGTTTAATGACAATTTCGGAATCACCAAAGACTTTCAAGTATTTAACATCTAACCCTATGGCTTTATAAAGTCCTTGAACCAAGGCTTCATATTCTGCGGTATTGTTAGTACACTCAAATTCTAATCTACATGACAACATGGTTTTCTCCCCATTTGGATCAATTAATATGCATCCAGCTCCAGCTCCATCACTAGACTTTGATCCATCAAAATATAATGACCAAAATAAAGACTTATCTATTGGCTTATCTACAATTATATTAGAAATATTTACAATTCTGGAAGTATCAGATTGTGAAAATTTTTCTATCTGAGAAACAAAAGTATTTACAGAAAAAGGTGATTGAGGAGCTTTGAAATTTCCAAGAAATGATTCAGCAGAATAACCTCCAAGAATATTGTTGTTGAATGCTACAAGTTCATTAGGTTGTTCAAATTCAATGACAGTGTGCAGCATATGTTTTTCTCGTTCAATTTTGATTTGATTTGGTTTCCCTTTGTAGGGAAGCCACATGTGTGAATAATCGGTTGAGATATAACTGTTAAGTTTAGCAGACCAGTCCCTGCTCAAGATTAATCCATAGAATTCAGGAATATCAGCAATTAGAATATCAATTCTTTGGACAATCCTAGGATCTGAGGCTAATCTGATAGTAACTGAATTGATTTCTCCTACCACTTGGACTTTAGAGCGATCCAACTGAACGATATGAACTGCTGATTTCTGTGGTTCAATATTCAATTTGGCACAGACAGAAGTAGGCATTATATTGGAGGAAGCTCCAGAATTAATCAAACAATTGTGCATATTTTTATTGTACATCTCATAAGTCAAAAGAAAAGGAGGAGTTTGAGAATTTGATTTTTCCCCAATGAGCACAGTATTAGTAGCATCTACCTTATCTGGTGGCTTACCAGTTCCTCTCGCTGCTTTTGCAACTACACCGCTTGGTAAAGGAGCAATTGGTGTAGCATTTAATTCTTTCAATAACAACTTTTGCTGGTGTTTTAGTTTGCTGAGTTCATGTAAGGAAATGTTAGCTTTGATCTTTTTCATGTCCTCTACAATGTTGTATTCCATAGGATCTGACACTACTAAAGTTTTCGCCGTTGATGTAGGAGGATTAGAAGAGGATGGCTGATTTTGAGTAGGTAATGGAGAAGTTTTCTTTACAGGGGATTTGTCTTTGGTACTTGGAGTTGTAATTTTATTTTTAGGAACTGTTTGCACTGGTTCCGATATAGATTTACTCCTAGTACTTACAGGCATAGCTTCTTCACTATCAGAATTAGGGAGAATAAAATCCCACATTCCATTCAATTCAACTATTTCTTCATTTTCGTCTTCTTGATCTGATACTATAGATGTATCTTCTTCTTCTTCCTCTTCTTTTGATTCTGCATTAGAGATTGCATTAGGAGGTTTAGATTCAACTTGGTTTCTTCTGAAATTTCGGAATGGTTTCTTGGTAGAAGTTTCAACCACTTGTTTTTTAATTTCAACCATTTCATTTGACATGGTTTTAAGAACTTTCTGTAAACCTTCCATGTCATATGGATCTTTGGCCTTTTTCTTTGAATCATCTTTGAAGCTGACCTTCTTTGATTTCCTTTCCTCGATAGCATTTTTCTTTTCCAGAGAAGTAATTCATTTTTCCACTGCAATAGCCTCTTTCATATTCTCAGCTAATGTAGGCTTTGCAGCTCTGTCTATGAAAATTGCTATGTTTGAGGGTAAGGCAGTTATATACCATTCAATTCTGACTTGCTCACTAGGTTGTGAATCTGTATGAATTTTGTTCAAGAGTTTGTTGAATCTAGCATTGAATTCTTTTATAGGTTCCTTGGGCTCTATCTTCAAATTTGAGAGATCATTGAGTAAAGTTGCAATTGATCGGTCATCTCCAAATTTGGTCAAAAAATGATCTGCAAAAATGTCCCAACTTGTTATAGATCCCGATGGTAATGAAAAATACCATGATCCTGCTACTCCCTGAAGAGTATATGGGAATAATCTAACTACAACATCTTCATGTATGACTCCATTCAAATTAATAGCCAGCATAAAGTTATTGATATGTTTCTTTCAAATTCTCGAATGTTAAGATCCGCTAAACTTTGGAAGCCATTTTCCAGATTGTCCGGTAACGGTAAAGGTGCAGCCATGTTGGATCAGCTTCCGGAGTGTACCATGGTCTCAAGCATTATTGGGACGTACTATTGGAGGAATAGTAGAAACTGTGGTATTTGAATAGAAGTGGTTGGAATAGATGATGGTTGAAGAGATGATGATGAAACAACTCGTACTTGTTGAGTTGTGGCTTTGGAAATTGTGATTGAATATGAGATGATGAACTTGTATCACTTTCTCGTTTCCGATTGAATCTTTTGTTTTTTCCTTACTAGTAAAGGAATGCCGAGGAATACTAAGTTTTTCACTTTGCAACCTAGTAAGAGGTTTCAAGGAATAAATTTTGAGCTTACACTACCTTCGTATATTTTAATTTTCAAGAGATAATGAGAATCCTTTCAATTTATGAATTAGATCTCAACTGTGAGACCAGGATGTTGTTTATTCTAATGTTTTAAGATTTTGCAGGGTGTTTCCGAATATTTTCCAATTTCTTCTAGGATTTGAATTTCCGTACAGTTCAGAAGGTTGAGGGTGTTTTGCTCTCATAATGGCTTGTGGATAAAGATTTACTTGCCATTCATAGGCTCAGTCCTCCTTCTAGCGCCAAAAATGTTGAAGCCTAGAAAATTTCGCTTCAAACATCTAGAAAAACCACCTTGTCAGACTCAAGACGTCTTCTCCTTTTCCGCTTGGTATGGTGGCTCCGATCGGATTTAAAAGGACCAAGCCGTAACTAAAAATGGATCGATTGGATGGTGGAAATGGACTAAATTAACTCAAGTAAAACTATCTAATTTAAGCTAAATATTGATAAAGAAATTCTAACACTAACTCCGGTAATTATATGAATACAACTTAAGATTGTTCCAATTCAACAATAACCATGAAAATGTATTATTAATTAAATTGAAATGTGCAGAATTGAATAAAGATAACTCGTTTAAGAAATTAAACAGATATATTAACATATTGCATTCATCATTGTATACCATTTACATGTAACTATGAAAAATGTTCTTCAATTATACTCAGAAATGATATATAAAAGGAAGCGTTTAGAAAACAAATATACATATAAATGATAGCAATTTTAAAACGAATATCATAAGACAAAGAGATCAAATAATGATAGAAATACCTTGTTCATCTTGAGGACTTTCAAATGCAATCCGATACTCTATCCAAAGAACTATGATGCAAAATCAAATTCCAAGGTAACAGAAATGCAACACTTCAAAGATAATTTTGCATAAAAACTTTCACCATATGTGATCCTTGGAAATATATAAGACAATGGAGCATGTAAATGCACCCAAGTCAAAAATATTAAGATCTAGGACCCCTCTAAAATGCATGAGAGGGGTTTAAATATCATTTAACTAACTCTAAAAATAGTTTATTACAAAAATTAAGGATTCGGTTCAATAACCGCTTTTTTCCTAGGCTAAAATACGTTGAAATTAAAACTAAATCTATCTATCTATGAATTTGATCTTTAAACTCACAGGCATCTAAGATAGTTTTGAGAAGATGCGTCGATCGATTCTGCATCTAACCGTCCGTAAAAGACAGTCGGGCAAGCGTAGGAGCAATATTTTCTATAGCATTGATGATACAATTGAGCGCACCGTGCCGACTGTGGCTTCATCTTCAAGTACATCCAAGAGAGTCCCAATTCAATCTTGCCGCCGCTTGGATGGATTTTCTCTTTCCTCGCCTTCTCGCTCCATTCTCGTCGGCAGTGGGGCTGATTTGCCTCCGTGGGAGATATCCTCGGGAACAGCTTCGGGATCAAATTAGCTTTGTGTAAATTGTCACTTACACAATCAAAGGAGAGTGTTTGCCGCCGTAGCCGCCTCTCGCTACCTTTTCTCGCCTTTCCTATCCGTGCATCCCAGCTTATTGAACAAACATTTATTTATGCTTTATTAACGATGGGTAAAATTGTATCTTTTCTTCGCTTTTCCTGCCTTTTGCCATGCCGCATAATCATCGATATTTTCATTAATCAAATCATAATCATTTCGTAAATCTACGACATGATTTGTGATTTTATCGTTTCTCTTTATGCCAAAGAATTCCATCGCAAGATTTTTGCGTAAAACTTCCTCTTGTTGCGTAGTTGATCGTTTAAAGAGATGGTTTCTAAATGAATTCTAGCTTTAGATCATCTTATGCTGATCTTGGGATAATCAGGATTGCTTGTCTTTATCAAATGCCCATGATTTTTTGATGTCCTATTTGCATTTCTTGAAGTTGCTTAAGTTGTAACTCTTCAAGTTTCAATTGTGCTTCCTTATTGGCCCTGTACCGTTGCAATTGTCATGGCAGTAGATTTTAATTGCTCTTCTTTTTCATTCAACAAAAGTTGTATTCCAACTACTTTATCGATTGTTGCGTACATGGCCTCGTTATTTGAGATAACTTAGTGAGATTATGAGTAGGCTCTCATAAGGCATCTTCCAAAACATCTACTTGTTCGTCCTCGTAGCAATCAGAATTTTCTACTTTTTTCTTTTTCTCCGTCTCTTCACCATTGCTTTGTATTTTGGGCTATAGAATACATCCAGGAGGAACGTTTCTACATTAAGTAATTTCAGAGGAGGTGTGATTGGCATGTGCCTCGTCAACGCGACCGGTGTCGCTTGTTCCCCGTGTTCAAAACTGGTTGTCCTGGACAAAAATCGACATTCGTCCTTCTACATTAATCAATTGGTTAAAGGTTTCAATTTCTTGTCTTAACTCAATGGTGACCGGTCGTTATTTATACTGGTTGGAGTAGGATTTGTCCGTTGAGGAGTCAAAATTCTGCTATCGAGTAAGTTCTTTAGATTTGCGGTAATCTTAATGATTCTTCCATTTTATCTTCCTTTTCAGACTTATCAAGGTTCAGACCCCCCGTCGCATTTTGATTTTAGATTTACTCCGTACTTGAACTCGCCATTAAGACTAACACTAGGTTTGCCTCGCGGGCTCTAAGCGTAGTTTGTTCTTTATGTACACATGAATGGGCAAAGGATCGTGGATAGTCCATTTCCATCCCATCACAGGGAATTTAGAGACATAGCGTATGGCGTCCATGATATAAGCAAGATAAATAAAAAAGGCTGATAAACCCCGCCGAGAAACATTTCTGTTAACGGTAGTGAAAATAGCAAGCAGATTATCGTATAGGATTTTTGGCCTGGCCCACAATTGCACCACGCTGATTCATCAAAGGAAGCGACCAATATATTTATGTCAAAGCTTTCCAAAAAGCTCGCATAACATAGCATCAAGAAAAATAAGGAGAGGTAAGTGAACCTCGTCGTACATACCTTTTGTTTGTTTTTCTTCAATGGTTCACTTTGGTCCACCAGGTATTCTGGCCAAATTTGCATGTTCTTTGGAAAATCTTCCATGAATTGTTTGTTGAAAGTCGCTTTGAGGTTCGGTAACTTATACATTAATCTCGCATCTTCTATGGTGAATGACCCGATTAACTCTTCGCATGGAGTTCGAATTGTCTGTTTGAACATTCGTGCTATCCAAAGACTCATCTCACCAATCAGATATGGGAGAACTTCTTGGCTCTCGTCGCTATTCTATGCAAATGAGCAAGCCAAGTCTCTAAGGGTTGCTTCCGTACGTATTCTTTGAACCCGATAGCTTAACTTTTCATCACCATAGGTTTTTCTTCTAAACGATTATACATTCCTTCCCAAGTGGATACACAGCATCCTTGTTGCATAAAAGTAAGACCGTACATAGTGAAGCCATTTCTTTGTTTTCAGAATTTGAGCTCTTCTCCTTCTTACCCATAGTGTTTAGTTGAAGCTTGTATAGACGCTAGTTCCTTCGCCTCGCTTTTACGAGTAAATGAGAGTAATGATATAAGAAAGGTGATGAGACTATTTTGAAATGTGAAAGCGGATGAAATATAATATTTTAATTGTGAACGATTTCTTCAATCTAAACACAATCTTATTTACCATTAATAATCAATCCAATCATTTAATATAATCATTAAAAGTGTGCATAACGGGATTTGATATATGGGAAGATTGCTGATAACGCTACTTATATGAATTGCTGAGACAGGATCACATTGTCAGGTAATATCGCATTATCGCAATGTCGCAGTTATCAAAATGAAGTCATCGCAGTTTATGAAAATAGCGCAAAGCGAAATTGCGCATTAGCGCCAGTGCTTATTAATGCAAAATCACAAAATGCATTATCAAGAAAAATTTAAAGCAAGATATCGCGAAAATCGAAAAGCGATAATCGTGATATCGCAAAATCGAAAGCGATATCGCAAAATCGCAAAAGCGCATATAATTGAAAAGAGCGCAAAATATATTCATTAATTATTTCGCTTTCCGCGCTTATGATCTACGCATCAATGCTTTTATAAAAGATATATACCATTTTTGTTATGGATGCGCCTATCTTGTTTAAAGAGTAATATTATTATAATCTATCATAAACTTAAGTGTTTCTTGATATTCTTTCTAAGGGATTAGGTTTATGATAGAAAGTTTTATTTGAAAAGGCAAACAAATCTAATTGATTTTGGATTTTTTAACTAAGTGGTCCTCATTTATTTAGTATTATTACTAATATTAAATAAAAGGGGGTTTTTTTACTAACACAATAAGGGTCTCAAGTCAAATATTTATGGTTTCAGTAGGTTTGGTCACTGGCTAGTGTGTCTAGGTCTGTTACTACTCCTTTCAAAAAATTTCATGTTCCGATCATCGCCATCATTTAGTGGAATGAGTCATCACTGAAAGGTATCCATTATCATCTCAATCATACCACCATGGTCCTCGTTCAACTCATTTCATGAAGTGTCACCATTAGGTCTTAGGGTCAAATTCATAGAAAAATCTATCATTTCATCAATACATATGGCATGGAAGGAGTAGTAAAATGGAAAATGCTCAATAAAGTTCCTTTAAGGATAATTTTATTTCAAATATGGGGTTAATATGTTTCTAATTCTCCAAAGCTTAAAGTTTCAAGTCAAAGATGAAAAAGACATGGTGGGCCACCACACCACTATGAAAAAAATTTGATTTCCACAAGCTACAAAAGACCATTCAAACACTCCAATCACTATTTTAATTCATATTGAGCTCCAAACTGTCAGTGAGAGCCATCCAAGCACGCTCATCATCGAAATTGCACTCTCAAAAGTATTTTTCCTCTCTCACATTGCGTTTTTCAAGAGCACATTGTGTTTTCATTGGCTACGTTGCACTTTCACTATTTGAAGGCAAAGGATCATTTTCAAGGGTTTCCTTCGAAAACCAAGGGTTCCATAATATTATTTGCAAGTAATTAATACCCTAAAAAATCTTATTTTCCTCAGTTTCTTCAGCATTTCAGTGGTGAAGTCTCTCCTAGCCTCCACGTTGCGTTTTCATGGTTGAGCACTTGTGGTTGACTTCCAACAGCAAAAAATAGTTTCCCTAATCATACTACTCTTCCCTACACCCTACACACCTCCCCAAATATTTCCGTATCCCTACTCCCTCATTTTTGAAATCCCTATACCTAACCTGAGCTCATACGCTGCATTTTTGGCAGTTTTAGCGTTAGGACTGTGTTTTAATTCCTACAACCTATCCCTACACTATTTTTGTCATCCACCACTTCCCTAAGCTTCCCAATACAACTACATATCTCCAAAAATTTTCCATACCTACATATATCCTCCCTAACCCCTGCATTCCATCACCTAAAGCAAGCAACCCTAATTCCCTGTTTTCAAAGTAAAACCTTGTTTTTCCCTTTCATCCCACTAGGGTTTGTAGTGAAATATCAAGCAATGGAAGGAGGAAAGAAGCCATAAAATAATGAAGTTCAGATTAGTAGGTATGAGCCCACCAAATTCTAAGAAATTATAGCTTCACCTTTCCAAGATATGGGTTGCCTAGGGTTTACATTGCATACGTGGACAATTTTGCGTTAAAATGTGTTTCTGACCAAATAGAGATGAATTTTACAAAAGTGAAAGACTCTTTTGTCAATCATAAACCAAGGAAAAAAAATTTCATTCATTTTATACACAGGTATTATGATTTGGGAGAAATGCCAAAAATACATTTGCTATAGGAGGTTTTCTGCACTTCTGGAAAACTTGACTTCAAGACTGTTTTCAGGGGTTTGGAGAAGGATTTTGCATTTCTTGATGAATCTACTGTCTAGAATAAATCCTAAGCTTCCCAATTGTACCTCCCTATCTTGATTTGAAGCTCAGGAAGACAGTAAAACATGCCCTGCAAAATCACGTTGCGCTTTTCCCTTGTGGCGCTACGTTTTTACAATTTTTCATTGATCAAATTTAAACTTTGATTATGACCAAATGGGAAAATATTTTTGAAACCTGGAGGAGTATTTTATTCATAACATGTCGAAGAACAAAAACCTCTCTCATTTTTGTAAAACGAGTTATGGTTAGAGGGATATGGACCTACCTTTGAGCCCTATTTTTGCAGATTTTTTTTTTAAATTTTGGACTTTTTGCAATTTTTGCACAGTCCTTGGTCCCAAAACACATCGTGCCTCACACTGTGATTTTTATGGGGACCTCCAAATGCCAAAATTTTCACATATTTGGGTTTCTAGTGACCTATACATCAACTTCAGCCCCTGCGACAACCATGTCAGCACTTTCTGGTGGGTCAAAATGTTAAAAAGCCACCTAAAAAACACCTTTCTACCATGTTTTTCAAAAGTTCGCTACATTTTTGGAGTAGTTGTGGGAGAATTGAGTTTTAGAAGGCTAGAAGAATTATTTTTCAGTGTTTGAAGATTCTATGATGTATTAGACAGGCAAAGATTTCTCCAGCATCTTTCAGATCTTCATTTGGACCTCGCAAATGCCTCCAAAAGCCTCTTGCACCAAATTCATTGTGTTTTCTCCTGACACGCTGCATTTTGCTGATATTTCGCTGCGTTTTTTACTGGAAGCTAATTTTCTCAGTTGACTCAGTCCAACTTGACTTCTATTGATGTAATTTGTCATTTTTGATGTTGTAATGATGCCTTGAGGTGTAATTATGTTGTTTAGAGTACAAATAAGGTAGATACATGCTTGTAAATATCTTTCATGGTGAAATGTATCAGTTTGTCTATCTTCAGGAGAGTTTTGTTAACCTCCCTAGTCTTTAGGTTTTAGGTGAGGAAATCTTGTGAACTGCTCCTCCATTATAGGATTCGACCCCTGAGAGAAGGGAAATGGTTTTTTGTTTATATGTATGGATTTCTTAGTCATTTTGATGGTTGGACATCAGAGGGTGAGACTATTGTAGCTTGTACTTCAATTTTTTTTTCTTCTTCAGGAAATCAAAGGTCTAGTTGCAACTATTATCTAGAAATTCATGTGCAGTGAGTTTTTGAAGTTGTATTCTCTTTATTATAGTTTCATATAAATGATATACATGCTTCCTTTCCATATCTTGCTTTCTTTAGTGATTTTCCTAAAAGTTTGATAAGCATAATTCTTTCCTAATTTTTTTGTTTTTGTTTGGGAATGTCATTTTATGTAATCTTCCTTTTGTTTAAATGAATTCATGAAATATGCTCATTAATATCCTCTTTGATTTTCAAACCCTACACTACACTAACAAAATCTTAAACCCATCTTAAAAACATTGCTATCTTTCTCCTCCATATCTTTGCAGTTATAACCCTTTGATAATTTGACCTAGCTACTTAGTTTTCATCCCTGATCCAATAGAAAAACCATATAACTTTCAAAACCATAGAGCTGACCTAACTAGCCTAAAATCCATCTTCATCCAATCAAAACCTTTGGCTGTGATTTGATAGAGAGAGCCCTCTCTGGTTTGGTAAGTGTAGCTACAAAACTAAAAGCTTGGTCTGAGGTTACCTCCGCCGATATCCTTTCTTAGCCTTGGGACATTGTGGAGGCTAACATAGGTAACATTTAACTTAAAAAACACTCAAGAATAAAGTGAAATAATAGTTTTTAAAACAATTTCATACCTTAAAGCTCACAACACCATTTTGGTCAAAATACATATAATATGGAAAAAAGATAGTTATTAAGGGTCAAAAAGAGTTCAAAAGGGGGGAAGCAAGGCCTTAGAAATGTTATAAAAAATCACCAAAATTGGGGCTCAACATGGGGATGTGACTCGAATCTAATTTTAAAATTTATTAAAAGCCAATGCAATCTAAAAAACACTCTAACATAGTAAACCATTGACAAGCATTCATATGAAGCATATATGAGAATATTCCCTTGAGAATCAATCTAAGCCCTCAATTAAACAAAAAAAATTCAACAGATCCTCATCCACCTTAAGTTGAAATAAGAAGCCTTCCACAATAAATAATATTAATATTAATAATTTAACATAAACTATAGCCCCAAGGGTTATCTCAGTTGGTTGAGTTCCCATTGATAAGTACCTTTCCAGTTGGGAGGTCATGGAGTCAAATATCCTTGAAACCCTTGCGGTTACGCCTTGCTTGTTTGGCCGGGGGTCAAATATCCTTGACACACCCTACTTTTTTGGCCGATGGGATCTCAACGGGTAGATCCCTTCGGGTTGATTTGCCTAGATTTTCCCATGGATGTAGTTGCCACCCAGTGTTCATGAACCACCCTTAATTTTTGTTAACATTAAATATTATTAGCATTAAAAATAAATAATTTGAAATAAATGTGGTTATTTCCCGTGGATGTAGTGGTGTTTATCAACCACATTTATTAATGTAGTTGTGTTAGTTTATATTTAATATTGATTTTAGTAATGGAGAGTGTCATATTCCTTGTTCTGAGTTGAACAAGTTCTATGATATTTACGAGGTGGAGATTAATATTATAAAATAAAATAAATTAATTGTTTGCACCTTGTTAATTGGACAAAGACCTATAGAAATTATAACAAATTGAATATACTCTCGATGGAATTTGAACTGGTAATGTTTTTGGGGACACTCTGATCTGGTGGAATATGTAAGGTTATATAAATCATAAAAATTTAAACCACATTCAATAATAGTTGTTATAGTTTTTATGTTTAACCATAAAAAAATTGAAAAATTATGTATAATTCAATTTCAATACTCCTATGAATCAAACCTCAATCTTATCTTATAAGAGTAGTTTTTAAATGCGACTTTTTCGAGTTTCGAGCCGATTTTTTACTATAATTTGTTGAAAAAATTAATGGCCTTCAATTTTGAAGAGTTCACTTGTCAAATTTGCGATTGCGATGAATCCCTGTTGGAATCTAGAAAAATTAAATCATAAAATAAACAAGAAAACTTTCAAACGATCACACTTAAATGCTACCAGTATCTTATATATTGAAGAAGACTCCTATCTTATATATTAAAGAAGGTAGATAACAAGGATCACATCAAATGCATAATTTAAAATAAAACATCATAATTAAACACCTAATTTAAAAGAAAAACATTTTATTTGGAAGGAATGTATTTAAGAATCATTAGGGATTATTCAAAAGGAAAACGTTTGATTTGAAATGGTGGCTTTAAGCATGATTACGCTAGGTCCAGGTCCAGTGTTAAGTGTAATTTTAGAAATATGGTATGTCAACAATGTTTTAAATATTTTAGCTTAATTTAATTTTATAACATTTTTTAAATTAAATCTAAAATCAAAAAGTTATTGGGTAGATGTAGTGGTGTAAAAAAATGATTCGTAATGAACACATAAAAATTTACTTCTTACAATAATTTTACAAATATAAAAAGATTCTTAACCATAACCCAAAAACCATAACCTATTTTAAAATCAAAATGCTACTACATGCCCAAAAACCATAACCCATTTATAAATTTACAAATATAAAAATATTGTTAGCCATAACCAAAAAACCATAATCCATTTCCAAATCAAAATATTTTTACGCTATAAAGCGTACCTATTTGAAAACGACTTTCCTAAATTGCTACGTGTACCATTGTGCATCCTTGATTTTAATGTTAGACAATTCAAATAATCTCTACCTTAGGATTAAATACTGTTAGTTTTAATCAGTTATAGAGAAAGATATATATTAACGAACATCATGACTCTTTTAGGATTTCTACCAATATCAGAACTCCGTGAGGGTTTCTGCTCTCATACATCGAGCTCATTTTCTTCTCCAGTGGTTGCAAATTTTTTGACAAAGAAAAGGACATTACTGATTAATTCATCAAGCTCATTTTATGTGTATGTACTAATTTTCTGTGTATGTACTGGTAAATTGATGGTGAAGAAAATTTCTAGATAGATATCCCTTTGAATTCATTTATGATGTTAACAGGAATAGGTCAGGGGTCTTTTTCAGTGCATTGATTATGATTGATAGGATAAATTTAATTGTTTCTTTCTTCATGGGCATCGGTAATTAGTTCTCGGCTTTTCTGCAGGTTGTTCTAATCGAGAACATTAATAGCAGAGAGCTATAATGTTATTTGCCATATTTTAATGAACTGCAATTAAGGTTAGAGCTCTCCACTGTGTGAGATTTTCTTGGTTGTAAAGACTGAAAAAATCTTTAGGAGTTTTCTCTTTGTTTCAAGTACTGTACTATGGGGAACTGTCAGGCCTCAGATACTACAAGTATTCTTGTTGAGCACCCAGGGGTAAGATTGAGAAGATTTATTGGCCAGTTAGTGCCAATAAGGTCATGGTTTCAAATCCTGGAAACTATGTTGCTCTGATTCTAACAGGTTTAGTTAAGGGGGAATCCGATGATGGTACTCACATGAATTTGAAGCTTCATCGTCCTGATGATACTTTAATCATAGGCCATAACTATCACTTGGTTAGCTTTGAAGGTATTTTGTTGGATATTTAATCTCCAATTTTTTTAATTTTTTTTTTGTTAAGTTGCAAAGTTTTTGGACTAGGAAAACTTGGTAAATCATAGACTTAGATTTGAAAAATGGAAAAAAAATAGGAAAAGTCGGTTACCTGTTGAGGACAGAAGGCCAAGGGATCGAAACAGAAGCCTGTTCAACCACCGAACTCAAGTTCTGTGGTCAAATATTATCATTCTGAGGTAGTGGTTGCAATGCTCGTAGACGTACATAACCATTAATATGTGTGCCTGGCCATGGAATA
This sequence comes from Pinus albicaulis, assembly GCA_034641835.2. Taxonomy (NCBI): domain Eukaryota; kingdom Viridiplantae; phylum Streptophyta; class Pinopsida; order Pinales; family Pinaceae; genus Pinus; species Pinus albicaulis. The sequence goes on from JAXQQM020077300.1 coordinate 76,349, forward strand.
AGCAGGGAAATCTTATGTGGGTGTAAAGATGTTGGAGCTCTTATTGACGGAAAATTCTTTGCCTCCTGGTCCTATACTTGTCATGACTTATAAAAACCATGGTATAGATCAATTTTTATTGTCTGGCTTGAAATTATATCCGAACCTGGTGAGGATAGGAGGGAGAAGTGGGTGAGGATAGGAGGGAGAAGTGAGGAACCTGACTTGATTCCCCACAATTTATCTTCTAAAATTGGAAGAATGAATGGACATCGATCCGATTGGATTGAATGTACACTTAAGTTGGAAAAAGTGCAAGCAGAAATGGAAATAGCTCTGCAAAAACTACATCAGAGTATGTTTTTCAATGCAGAGTCCTTAATGGATTCCATGCTCGAAAATAAGGTAAGGCAATTGATTTATAAGAATGAGTTTGGTAGAGACCTCTTAAAGCAATTTCCCGTAGAAATCTCCCTTCTGGAATATATTTGAGGTGGAGTTTGCAGAGGGTACGAAACTAGAAATATTGTAACCTCGCTATATAAAACTCTCTCTAAGAACATTAGTGAGTGGATGCCCAAGAGGGAGACCTTCGAACTAGCAGAAAATTGTTTCTTTATTGTTAAGCTGCTGCAAGGATTGGACGAGACTGGATATTCTAATACTAGTGATACTGGATCAGAAGACGGTGAGAAAAAAAGTGATGACGAAGAGTATGAAATAGAGATAGATGTCCAAAGTAATCATGATACAATAAATAAGTCATGGTTGGAAGAAAAATTCTTTCATTGCAGAAGGGAAGCAAACGATAGCTGGTCCTTTAGTGGGGCTAAACAACTTCATATGCATGTAAGCTTTCAAAACCTTGATTTATTGATCCTCTTTTATTTAAGTTCCTAAATCTTGAACTCCTGATACAAAATTCATGTTTCGGTGTTGCAAATAGATTTAAATAGATATCAGTGGCTACTATACGAGAATCCATGGAAATTAAATCAAAACCTTAAGGTATTATTAGTACACGTGATCACCCAAAAAAAATATGAAAAGGCTTTGAAAAGATTTCGCAGATATTAAGAGAAAGTACACTGAAATATGCGAGGTTATGCAGGAGATCAATTAGCTACGATAGCTAGAAGTGCTTCACGAGTCAAATATTGTGGATATGACAACCACTGTAAGTTTTCTCATGTTCTTCAGAACTTTGAAACAAAATGTAAAGGATCACAATAAACTTCTGATTTCACTAAGCGTTGCAGGGAGCATCATTGTATCGAGACATTCTTAAAAAGCTTCAACTAGCAATTATTTTTGTTGAAGAAGCTTTCGATATTTGGGAACCTCAACTGCTAGTAGTGCTTGAACCGACCATTCAACATCTAATTTTGATTGGTGATCACTATCAGCTACCTCCCCGTGTATCATGTTATGAACTTGAGCACTGGTATGTACACCTGTCTTAGTCTGGATTCTGGTTTTAACATATTGTCACAAAATAATTTGCATACAAATATGTTCCAAATCATGCTTAAAATAACAATATACATCTTATGGCCAAAGTAGAGAAAGATATATTACTGTGGTAAGAATCCCACATAACCCTGATCTAGGGGTTGCATTTAAATACCTAATAATTCAAAATATTCCAAATCATGCTTAAATAATTGTACACATCTTATAATCAAAGCAAAGAGAGATATCAATGTAGGAGGGCTCCCATATAACCTGACACAGGGTTTGCACATAGAAGACTATTGTTTCGTTGGAAAATGGGATCAATGTGATATTATCATTTAGCCATACATTCCACCCATCAAAGAGATATTAGTGTGGATAAAATTCACAGTATCTGGAAATACGTGTAAGAATAGGCTTTCATCACAAAGGATCAACCAAAGAAATAAGGTCAACTACACCGCACTTGATTTAGAAATGAAGCATAAATCAAAGTAATTTATTTTTATAGAAATTGTCCAATAAACTCTCCATGAAGGATTTAGAAAATTTTTTGCAAGACATGATTTGCTAATAAGGAAATTATTTCTAAGACATGATTTGGTAATAATAGAAATTCTGGATAGCTAAGTTTTTCTAGGGCTTTTTCTATTCAAAGAGGAATGAATTTAACATGGATTTAAAACCCAAAGTTAGGTTTTTTTATTTTTTTAAGCGGCTTGCTTCGTAAAGATCCCATTTTGGACTTCTTGCATCATCATGTGAGTTCATTGACGAGTTAATTTTTCTAATTAAGAGGATCAAGTTCAATGTGGATTTAAAACCCAAATTTATGTTTTTTTAAAGCTTCCTGTTTCTTAAGATTTGTGGCGTGGTTTCAACTCCCATTCCATATCAATATTTTTGGGTTAGTTTAGAATTATACAAAAAATCTAACATAATTATGACAGGGGTAGTGTAACTATAGGTTGAAATTTTAGTGATTCAAAAATCATAATTATGAAATTGTAGTGATTTATAAACATAATTATAAGTTTTGAATAAACTATAGGTAATCTAACTTTGGTTGAAATTTTAAGATTTTTTCCTCTATATTACTATTTCTTACATTGCTAGTTTATATATTTACGCCGTAAGGCATCACTATTTGAAAACAACTCCCCTACCTGCCACTGTGTCCATGTTTGAGCCAATGGATCAAATGTTAGACGATTGAAATGTTTAAGGCCATTAGATCAAGTAAATATTTTTATATATGTTTTTTATAATGTTAGTATTTTTATTTTTAATAAGTTAGATTGAATTTAGGTTTTGGTGTTAATAGAAAGGTTGTAATGTGATGTTTAACATTTTGACTATGTCAAATTACAGAAAATTAAAAATAAAAGTAAATTAGATAAAAAGATTGACATAATGTAATGAACATTTTAACTAGGTCAAAATACAATAAAAAAATAAAAATAATAAAATAAAATAATGATAAACTATAAATACATCCCATGGTATTGACCCATGGTATTCATGTGGAATGTAGTTTCTTTATATGGGGGAAATAAGATGGCCTAAATCAATCTTAACTCTGGATCTAAACTAATTATTTAATGAAATTATTTTTAAATGTTTATAACCATTATTCTTTTAAAATTTTACTTAATAAAATATATCTAAATTTTCATACATCCAAATATACATAGTTTTTCTTGTTCTGTATTATTTTTGTTACAACTATTTTATTATTCCAAAAATACATGGTTTTTTTGTTATATATTATTTATATTACAACTGTTTTATTATTCATGAGTATTATTGCTTAATATAAAAATTAAATTAATAATGCAAAATTTTAAATATGTGATCTTTTTTAAATTTCCAAATTATTTTAGAGGACATGATTTATCTTGAGCTAATGATGAATCTTGTTTGAAAACAACTCCCCTAGCTACCACTGTGTCCATGTTTGAGCCATTGGATCAAATGTTAGACGATTGAAATGTTTTAGGCCATTAGATCAAGTAAATATTTTTATATATGTTTTTTATAATGTTAGTTTTTTTCTTTTTAATAAGTTAGATTGAATTTAGGTTTTGGTGACTTTTAAGTTAAAATGTAAAAGTAAATTAAATAAAACAAAAATATTGACATAATGTAATGAACATTTTAACTAGGTCAAAATACAATAAAAAATATAAATAATAAAATAAAATAATGATAAACTATAAATACAACCCATGGTATTCATGTGGAATTTAGTTTCTTTACAGGGGGAACTAAGATGGCCTAAATCAATCTTAACTCTAGATCTAAACTAATTATTTAATAAAATTATTTTTTAAATGTTTCTAACCATTGTTCTTTTAAAATTTTACTTAATAAAATGTATCTAAATTTTCATACATCCAAATATACATAGTTTTTCTTGTTATGTATTATTTTTGTTACAACTATTTTATTATTCCAAAAATACATGGTTTTTTTTGTTATATATTATTTATGTTACAACTGTTTTATTATTCATGAGTATTATTTCTTAATATATAAAAAATTAAATTAATAATGAAAATTTTTAAAATATGTGATCTTTTTCAAATTTCCAAATTATTTTAGAGGACATGATTTATCTTGAGCAATAATGATGAATGTTCATAATTCTTATTTCTTAAATAGCACTAAATTTGCCTTTAAAGGGGTCGGTACCAATTGTTTGTATCAAAGTCAAGGATACAGAAGAAAGGATACACGGTGAAGAAAAGCTTCCAATCTTACAACAAGCCCTAAAAAGGCATAACGTTGAATGTATGGAATCCATTTTCCCTGATACACATGAGAAGTGTAACGAAAAATCTTGGAATTTGGAAAATGTCACGAAGCTTATCTCATGTTCCATTCGTTTAGATCTGAAGTATATGGAAGAAGAAAAGCAGGACAATGGATACTTATCAAGAATGTATGATTCTTTAGAAGGAGACGACATTGACAAGGCTATGGAGGACTAAATAGCAGAATTAAAAAAAGAAGAGGACTCTTTAGAAAATGGGTTACTCAAGGATTTTGGAATCCAGATGAGCTACATTATCTCACTGATTCAAGAAAGAGCTCAAAAAGAGAACAATAGTGATATAGAGACAATTTATTCATAAACAAGAGAAAGCTAGAATTATAACCCGAGATAGAGTTATGGGAAGAGAAACATTCCAATTGTAAGGAGGACTAAAAAAATACTAGACAAAAGACACTTACCTATTGCAATCAGTTGAAAAAAATGTATCTCTAAAGGGTCACTTAGGGAGGAATATATTATTTAAAAGATCATGAAAATTATTTCATTTCAAAACAAAAATGTACTATCACTAGGGAAGGGAGTTATTACATTTAAAATTTGTCCCCATTGTTGTCACTACAAAATTTGATTGTTGATTTTTATTTGATGGGAAAATAAATGATCTTTAAAAGGAACTAAAGTCTTGAATTATGATCCTTAAAGAAGTCACTAGATTCCCTAATTATGAGTTAATTTTTTTCTTCTACTTTTGGGTCTTCATTATGTTTGTTATTTTGACTGAGGTGAAAAGTTCCAAAGAAGTGGAATATTGGTCGTTCAAAGAGGAATTATGGAAATATGACTGTAAATAATTTATTAATATACATTATCTGAACTGAGATTAATTAATCATCCCCAAGGGTTAAAAAGGGCCCAAATGTCTCTTATCCATAAAATTGATGATTAAGATAACTCTATGCTCTATGTTCAAATGAAAAGTTCTAAAGAAGTGAAATATTGGTCGTTCAAAGAGGAATTATGGAAATATGATTGTAGATAATTTATTAATAATTTATTAATATAAATTATCTGAACTGAGATTAATTATTCATCCCCAAGGGTTAAAAAGGGCCCAAATGTCTCTTATTCATAAAATTGATGATTAAGATAACTCTATGCTCTATGTTCAAATGACAGTTGAAGGTGGATTTACCATACTTAAGCTTCTTAGTTGTCTCTTATGAAGTACAACATGTCATAGTGATAAGTTTTTATTCCATTAAATAATTCTAGTTGGAGAGAAAAGTCAGAGTTCTAGGAGTAGTATCAGAGGAATTCAACATTGCAAATGTGATAGAAGCAAATAATTTCGTGGAAGGGTGAAGTATGCCCAATTTGGTCATAAAACCAAGTGCATCCTTCATGCTGAAAAAACATAAACATGCAGATTTCGTCATATATAGGTCTTGAGTACTTTAGCCAAAATGTCTCATCCATTATGAAAAACACATCTTACATGCAATTAATAACAAAGAAGTTGTTCCACATCAATTACCCAATATTGATATTTTGATTTGAGGTCCAGTAAACATAATTCTCCACCCCTTATTCTTGAGGATCGGTTGGAGCCGAGAAAGTTCCTACTACCTCTTCTTTCTTATATGCTATTATTTCCTATACCACATCCTTAAGGTGTTACCTTTGCAACATGTGGTGCAATTTCTAGTTTATTCTATTTTTACCTTATATTTTCTAAATTAAATGTGAAATAAAACATGAATGGGGAGATATTGGAATGATGCTAAACATTTTGACTCAACCAAACTAAAATAAAATAAAAATAAAATAAAATAAAAAAATAAAAAACTAAAAATTTAATAATTATGATTACGAGTACAACATTTTGACTCTCAAATTGCACAAAAATAAAAATGAAATAAAATAAAAAAAGATTAGATGTTATAATGCAATGTTTAACATTCAAGCTACATAAACATAAAAATTAAATTAAAAATATAAAGTAAATAAAAATATTATTATAATGTAATGTAAACATTTTAACTCGGTAAAAAAAAAACTCTAGAAAACCTAATAATAATTAAAATAAAAATGGCTCATGGGATTGACCCATGGTATTCATGTGAAATATAGCTTATTTAAAGGGAGAAATTAAACCAACCTAGATCCATCTTAACTCCAGATCTACCAAGCGCCTAGAGGGATAAATTATTTCTTATAATTAATTTAAATGGAAAATGTTTTAGTTAATATATATATATATATATATATATATATATATATATATATAATGTTTAATTGTATATTTCTTCCATTTTTTTTTATCTAGAGGAATCAATAGCTAGTCTCGTACTTGCTTGACCCTTGACATGGGGTCCATTCCAACCATTAACATAATAACCTCCCTTTAAGTGGTATTTGAACCTATAACATTCTCACACATAACACTAGATACTCCCATCGAGCTAATTGTATATTTCTTTTTTAAAATAGAACATTTGAATATTTGAATATAAATATAGGTTAAAAGAAATGGAAAATAAACAATCAACAATTGAAGAAAATTTCACCTTGAGAGATGAGATTAAAGAGTTAAAATAAAAACTAAATAACAATTTGGCTCTAAGTAGCACATAAAACAAACTAGACATAAAAGCTATTAAAGAGGAAAATAAACAAACTAATTGAGATAGACAATGAGTGCAATAAAAGAGACTTGAATCTTATAATTGTTAGTATAAAAGAGTAGAAATATGAAGACAATTAGAAATTGTAAAAGAGAAACTAAAAAATAAGTTGCAAATTGATACAACTTATCCCATAGAAGCAAGAAGGTTGAGAAATATATTTGAGGAAAAAGATAGATTGATTTTTTTAGGCTAAGTTATAGTGACTATAATTTGGCAAACGTAGTAAATATCCTAACCTAAAAGGGACTAGAATATTTATAAACAAGGATGTCATTCCAGTATACCAAGTTGAATTAAGGAAAGAGATTCAAAAGGTAAAGAAAGTAATAAAAGAAGGAAAATGAAAAAAAATTAGGAACATGAAAGTTATTATTAGGGATAGAGACCAAAATGAGAGTGATAAATAGGAATTTAAAACACTCCAGATCATCTTTTGGAGCTTTCATGGGTTTCCATGGCATAAAGGTCCTATGGTAAGTTGGATCCTGAGTGAAATTGATATTGTTTTCTTAGTCGAGACTTGGGACCATGATGAGTCTAAGGTCCCTCACATATATGGATTCGTTCTTTGGTCGACATGAAGCAAGAAATCCTCTTGCAGAGGAGGAACAACTTGTTACATAAAAGCAATTTGTTCCCTCACACTAGGATTCATAAGATAGACTCCATCGATTGGTACATTTGGATCAAAATCTATGGAACTAATGCTAAGGTAATTTATATTGCAATTTTTTATTTTACACCTATCAACTGTACCTTCTATAAGAAAAATAATCTAGATACGAATTTCCCCTATAATACCTTAAAAAACGATATCCATAATATAAGGATTAAAGATAATATCCTCTTGTTAGGAGACTTCAATTCTAGAACTCCAACTAATAAAGATATTCTTCTAAGTAATGAATCCAATCCTTATCATTTTTGACTATATGAGGACCTTGATTTAACTAGTAGATTCAAACTGAGAATTTATTTGGTATTGAGTTAATCAAGCTCTATAATTTCCAAGACCTTATAATATGTAACGAGATAACCAAGTGGCCAAAGTACAACTAGACGAACTATATTCATGGGCTTGGAAATAGTGTCAATTTTGACCTTTTAAATGACAATGAGCTTGATTTTGATCATAGACCTTTATCTTTAACTATAAATTTGACATGTACACTAACCACATGTAAGAAAATTATGATAACCAAAGCACCTACATTTTGACAAAGTAAAATATATCTCTTCTTAAAGGATTTAAAAAGAATGATTATACCTTTTAACTTATAAGGATAAGACTAAGCACTTCTATCATAATTTGACTACAACCCTATTTACTACCATCGACAAGTTCTCTACTAAGGTGACATGTAAAAACAATAGTATAAATATCAACCCTTGGTATGATAATGATAGTAAAATTTCTAGAAAGTCGATTAGGGATGATCCTAGTGAAACTTTTAAACTTGATAAGATAAATTTGTACAAAGATATTATTAAAAGAAAGAAAATGTGTTATATAAATAGCAAGCAAGAGGAGAAACTACATATTTCTAAATTTGACCCCAAAATATTTTGGAGGAAAATTCTAATTTGTAGAAAAAAATAAAATAGTTTGATTCCCTTAAAGAGTTGGTATATCTACCTTAAAAACATTTATGAGTCCCATAAATCGAGGGACACCATCTTGAATTCTCTTATAGAGGATGATATATTTTCTTTGGAAGATATGGAATTTTAAGTTAAACATCTCTCTAATGAGAAAGATAAGGATATTGAAGTCTAGCAAGCTGAAATTTTTAAAATGGGAGGGCATGTACTCATCTCTCACATACACGAGCTCCTTAATTTCGTAGTGAAGCACAAATTTCCTAAGCCTTGGAAGTAGAGGCTTATTGTTCCTATATTTAAGAGTGAGGATAAAAGCATCCTTCTAATTACAAAACTATTATGATCACCCACAATTTTTTTTTTGAACAAATTCAGTTATATTGTATTCTCTGAAAAGGGCGAGGAGAAGAAGTTCCTCAGTACAAAATTTCCCCAATTTTGATGCAGAGTGAAATCTTCTTGGGGATCATTACATTATATTTTCTGCTTGAGATGCTATTTTTTCCCCTTCTCTTGGAGATAGTAACTATTAAATTTGTACTGCACTGCTTAACAAACTGATCTAATAACAAAATACATTTGGCTTTCATTTTCCCAAACGAACTCCGTAGGTCCCTGTTTGAAATCCTTCACATCTACTACACATTGAGAGTATGATTTAGGCTTTTGGAACTGTTGCTTCAGAGCGTCCTTAATATATTGTATTGATGCGTTCGTTTGTTGACCAATGTATCCCATAAACCAGTCTAGGGCCCTTCCTTCAAAGGCTATGGATAGATGCGCTTGTTTGATAGCATCATTTTTAATGTTCTGCACAGTCCATACAAACTTCGCTACAAACCAGAATCGATACATATCCTCGTCTCCCACACCCTTAAAGGTAAGTAGTTTCATATGCATAACCATATCGTCCTCAGGTAGTGGCAGAGGTGGGGTAGGAGAATTCTTACCCTTGCATGGGTTTGATGCTGGCATAGCTAGGAGGCTGGTTCCAACTTACATAGCCCCGCCTTAGTTAAAATCAGATGATTCCCTTAAGGGACTATATACCGATCCATCTCTTTCTTGATTGACTCGGTAGTATTTACCGCTTCATGTTGTGCTCCCACTTTGGTCGGAGGTCATTCACTCGATGTGGCCACATAAGACACCCTTTTCAATCAATAGCATCTTAATCAACAATGCTAGGGTTTTCAGGAACTTACCTCTAAATCCCTTGAATAACCTTCGCTCCACTTCCGAATATGACACAAATTGATCAATTGCAAATTCTATCATGAAACCTCTCAAAATACTATCAACCAAATGGTCTACATTCCTGGTAATCTTGTTATCAGTCTTTTCCAATTGTTAGGTCAATTCGGGGGTCCACTGTGTGACTTGATCGTCTTTCTAGCAAGTCTGGAACTTCAAATCATGCTAACCACTCTTGCAATTCATGTGCGAAGGATATAAAGAAGATTTCGTGCACTTCTATAAAAATATACTTGTTTTTCCACTCTTCAGCAGATAGATTTTTACTTCTATTCTCTTTTAGGGAAAACTCCTGAATATATTTTTCAAACCAGCCCTTAAGCTCAGGATTCAATGGCTGCCAATGACCTTGTGGCATTACCCAATCTCTCTCTCAAAATTCTCCTGGTCCTGTCAATAGAACCATTTGTTGGATTTAGGGGTCTTGACCCAGGTTCAGTTTAAGGTTTTCCAACTAACCCCTGTATTACTGGCCCTTTCGGCAGTGGCCTGCTTGCAAAGGTCAAGGTCTCACCCGAAGTAGTATGGGAGGGTGCTAGAACCAGGTTTCTGCACCTTGAGAGAGAGACATTAAATTAAAGTGGGTCTCGTCAGATCTAACAGACTTGAGCAGGAGAAGCCCTAATACAGAACCCTTTTAACAGTATATCGACAGAGCACAAATCATAAATAACATGTAACTTGAGCAGAGTATTTAAGCTAGATCTACGCACTCATAATATCGCATCCACATGCGCATCAGTATATCATCAGTATTTAGTGAGAAAAAAAAATCTTAGAACATAAGCATAGAAGATAATCATAACACAAGAACACTTAAATATCATCAATAAACTTCTCATTCATTTATATCCAGATCCGACTTACAGATGCTAACTACTAGCTTACACACATAGCCAACGGGGTCCACAAAAAATAGGATTCAAGGTCTTCGCGCACAGAGCCAGCAGGAGCCCTTACCCAGACCATCGACACAAAAGATCCACAAGTTCGTATCCAAGCTTGAGCACCACTTAGCCTCTCTCTAGACTTGATTTATCTATCTATTTATAGCATATTAGCTGGTGCTGTTCTATGGTTCGCAAACCGTGGTTTGAAAACTCTTGGTATACCCTTTTACCCTTTACAATTCACAGGGGGCTTTGACCTGCCCCAAAGCCCCTGCGCTAGACTAAATATTACAAAATATTACAAAACTGGACCAAAAATGCGGTTATGGGACCTTGTTCCAACAAGGATATAATACCTACCTTATCATCCTCATTGAATTTAGCCTTTCCCCTATTGAAATCATGACTATGAGTAGTAATGTGTAAGAAGTTATAAAACATGGAATCCAAAAGTTGATCTAAAATTGCTTCTAACTCTAGCAAAAACAAACACCTTTGGCTTGAGCGAGGATGCGATAAGGACGACCAATCTTGGCTAGACCATTGGGTGATAGAGGAGGATATCATATTTCAAAATAAGGATAATATTTAAAATATTATTACTTCCAAATTTGAGGAGAATTTATGGAGCGATAAAGAGTTAGAGGGAAAAATGAAACTAATATATTTTAGGGAGGTGGTAAACTCCAATCTTGTAAACCATAATTTTTTTTTTTTCTTGACTAATGTTAAGAAAAAAATGAACATTGCTAATATAATAAATATTCTCATGAGATTCATAGTGAAACTTAGCATTGATTTATTCTGAAAAGGCCATGGGAAGAAAGAGCCTCTCAATTGTGTGATACTAAGAGGGTTGATGATGAAAAATGGTTTCTCTTATATTATCCAACTTATAGTCAAATATATTCTAATTTTCAAAGTATCTGTCACACTAACAACCTTATTGACCTGTTAAGGCAACAAAACTATGGTGATTTGGGAACACTTCTCTCATTTCTCTTCGAGCAGAGAAATAATATATTTAAAAAGTTTGATTAATTTCTTACCTTCTTAAGGTCCGATAGACCATATTAGTCTTGGTGGACATTGATCATGATCATGATCATCATAATTTTAAAAATAACACAATACAACACAATATAATAATATAATAATTTTTTCATGGAAAATAGAACAATAGGTCTTGTTAAGGGACTCCTTGTGTAATGAATAGGTGTCCTACCTACCCAATCTTCAACTAAAAACTATAATGGTAGTGATGGAAATCAATCTATGTCACACAAGCTATAGTTTTTTTTATTGGCTTGACCCCTAGGGGTTTTGAACTTTTATCTCATGGTTTACACAATACTTCCTAACACAATCATAACCAATTGCACTATCCCCATAAACTTCACACAAGCTATAATTACCAATTCCTTTAATGATAAAAAATAATAATTTACAAATTATAAATTTTAATTCCAATAAAAAGAAAATCATATAAAAAATGATTAATGAGAAAATATTTTTACTTTTCAGAATAAAAAGTTTAGCTAGATTAGCTCTCTTATACTAAAGTTACATGCTCATATATATATATATACAGTCTTCGATTAATTAAAAAAACAAGTTACATATATAGTTTTTTTAGTGACAGTCTGTCACTAGGGAAACTGGACTAGTAGTGGAAGAATTTTTTTTAGTCCCAAAGACATAGTAATAAATTTCTAAACTACTAGTAGCACTACTGAGCAGACTATAGACCTGATAGATAGGGCTAAACATGACTGCAGAAAGGGAACATAGGCCTACAATCACATACATGATCATATAGTTATCTTGTTGTCAACAAGAAGAAAAAATATACATAGAAAGCATCATAACATCACCAAGAAGGGTGGAAGGTGAAGATCACATCCCATGGCCGCCTTCAAGCGCTTGCATCCCGATACACCTTGATCGGGGGTATTTATGAAATTTGTATTGATATTAATGCATAATTATATAATATTAATTTTTTATATAGGTTAAAGTGAAATATAATATTAAAAAATGAATAATTAGTTATGGTTAAAAAATAATTAAAAATAAAATTATATATAAAAAGTCAATTATACACAATTCATAATAAAAAGTCAATTGAAATGAGGAGATTGTCATTAGGAATAATTTCATAATATGCGTTCACTGTCTTGAACTTAATGTCACTAGATATGGAGAGGCCTTGTTGCTTTGAATGCATTGTTCACGCGTTCTCAAGGACTTGTAGATATCTTTAAGGTCTTGGTTATCATTGTGTCTAGAATTAAACTAGAGAAGGTGGGATAGATTTTGACCAAAGTACGAAAATAACACCAAAATATTGGGGGAATCTAACCAAAAGGAAAAATACTAAGCTAACCAAAGTAGGCAATAAATCCAAAATATGGGGAAAACATAACCAAAAGGAAAACTAATACGCTATATCATGAAATGTTTTTTTTCCTTCAGAATGAAGCTCCTCCCACTACAAGGAAAATATCCTCTAGCAGAGGTTATAAAGGAGGTTTTTAGTGTTACAAAATTGGCTAAAATTGTCAAAAAAACATTTTCTACAACATCCGTTTTTGGTAAAGGAGGTTTTGACGGAGCTTCTAACTGAAATTCAACACAACTAAAAAAAACTAGGCGGTCAGAGCTTTTTACGGATGTATTTTTTATCGGTGCGCGATTCATGTGTGAACGCACCAATGCATTTTAACCTGTACACAACGGTACTGTGAACATACCAAGCACCAGGATGGAAAAAAAAATTCGGAATTCCCAGGGCGTTTAGCAACGTCCCGGTGCGTGTCACCAACAAATACACACCGGGCCGATAGTAGGTGCATGCATCAGTGCTGTTAAGGTGTAAAAAAGCACCGGGCTGTTAAGGTGTAAAAACCCACTAGGTCGTTAAGGTGTAAAAATGCACTAGTGCATTAAAGGAAAACCATACGGGTGCATGCAACACCTATCTGCCTAGGTCGTAGTAATCAATAAAGCGCACCAGACGTTCTAATTGGTATTGGTACTTGGTGTGGTGCTCATAGGTTGTAGAAACACACTAGTGCGCAATATCATACACATGCACCGGTGCGCATTATCATACACACGCACATGTGTTCCTTTTCTACTTTTTAGAAACATCGACCTTTGACAGTGCAATTATTGTGATTTTTAAAAATTCATTATTCATTAAAAGTCGACACATATCTTATAACATTATTCATATCAATTAAATTTTTATTAGTGCATTTGAATGTGATGTTTGGATGAATTTTTTATATCATATCATTAGATTTCACATCTTTTCATTATAATATTTAATCATCCATATATTTAATTAGTGGGGTAACATTTCACAGTGACAATGGAGAACACAATAGAATAAATTAAAATGTGTATATATATATATATATATATATATATATATATATATATATATATATATGAATAAGACACTCTTTGTCATACAAAATGGGACAATTATTGGTATCCCTTTGTCTTTCAATTGGGACACTATTTCCATTACATTAAAAAAAATGTCTTATTTCACAAACAAATATTTCAAAAATACAACGCCTTGCTTTAATATCCAAACATATTGATCATCATTCTTCGCTGGAACTGCTGTCACTACTCGAGCTACTTCCATGAATTGGGTTATTTGGAGGAATGTTTTGTTCATTGTGTTGATTGCTTTATTCTTCTTCAAGTTCCATCTACAAACATAAAAATAAAGTGTAATGAGTGTTGTTAGCACTAGAATCAGCACTTGGACTACTTCAAGTGCTTGACCAATCACATCCTAAGCTCTATGGAAATTTAATGATTTGGATTATATAATTTCTAGGTGGTTTAAGCTCTCAATCACTGAAAATGGATTTCAGTCAAATTCACTGTCATACTAATGAGGGTATTGAGACTTGATATGGTAGCAAAAGGTAAGTTTGTAGCCTATGGAAGGATGACAGTGTAGAATAACAAAAGGGATAGTGGGTCTGCAAGGTAGAAATACACTTCTTTGATGAAAAATAACACAAGAATCATTTTGACAATACATCAACAAGAGAAGGCTATATCAAGAATTACAATATTCTTATTGAATATCATGAAAAGTTACTATCATAAGGAATGTTATTTAAACAATCATTATACATATCTCATCAAGAAATATCACTGAGTAAGATTGATAAAATTTGATAAGATACATAAACACATCAAGAGAATCATAGAAACATACAACAACATTTGAAATTACAAACTGCAACTGAAGAGATTTAGGTGTGGAAATACATAAGAAAGATCAACAATACACGTATCAAGATGATAATAAGTCCTCAAAAGTATTCTCAATATCATTAATTGAAAACAATACACTGATCATATGGGTATAAGATTCACAAACCACGAACCTTTTCTCCATTGAGTTTCATCATATATATACAAGAGATATTATGCTGACATTCCCACAAAAAGTGTGAATCTGTTCTAGATAAGTTATTACATTCCTATACCTAAGGTGAGGCTTATCCATAACCTTAATACAAAGTAGTGCAACATAAATAAAATAAAAAACATGATGGAATATAGTTTGAAGTGGCTGGAATGATGTGGCAAGTTGATGGTAGAATGATCTTCATTTATGACACAACCACTTCCTCAAAAAGTGTAACTAACAACTGAAGTTGACATCTGGACTTTTCCCCAAAAAATGCAAAACATAATTCTAAAATTTGGGAGGGAACTTGATCAATTGACACCTGGAAGCAATTTATTTTGTTGATAATGCATGCATGTAATTACTCCTTAGTATCACCCTTCGAGACTTGAACAAAAATTGCCTCCACTTCCTTCATACAAAAACTCAAGAAATAATAGCTGCCCTTTTGAGAATTAGGTAGCTATTACCAGAAATTTTCCAAATAGTTGTGTTTGTTGATTAAGCCAAAAATGTGTGTACCTCTCCTTCTTTGACTTGCTTGAAAGGATTAAGCAAAATCAAGTATTGAAGAAAATATTTTGAGAGACTCTGCGTTAATGAGCCTTTTAGTTCTTTTTCCTGTAGGCTTATGTTTCTGAGCTCTAGTCTTCTTAGCTTCCTTTCCTAGGCTTTCATCTACATTAATGATTCCATCTCTCAGTCTAGGATTAGCAATGAGTTTTCTATTCAATCTAAGCTTGTTTTTAGGCCTAGTGTGAGGCCTCTTGAGGTATGGGTTGGGAATATATGAAAACCTTCTTCTCTTCTACATCATACTACTAGACCGACCTTCTTCATACTCAGTCTCTGAGAAATATTCCTTAGTGATGTCTTCTTCGAAGGATGAATAGGAGTGAATGAAATTCTTATCCTTTCTCCTGGTAGATGTCTTGTATGTCTTGAGAGACAAAAACAACTGAGCTAGTGTTGGTTCCTCTACTGAAGGGGTGTCCCTGTTTTCTTGTTGCTCTTTAGCAACTGCTGGAATAGAGTGTTGAATTGGTGCTTAAATTGGTACTTCAGGGCTGGCTTCCTCTGAAGTTTATTCTCCCAGGATCAACTTTCTTATGCCTCTATATCTTGAGGAAGAAGCTATGTTTTCCTCACATATAGACTTAACTTCCTTACTAAGCTGGGTTTTCCCTTGATTGAATCTCATGGAATTCTCTTTGATGAATGCTGCCAAAGTTTGGGGTTCCTTTGGAGATTTCCTTGCGTAAACCCTTTCTTTTGGCTGTACCATTGGTATGGGAGTGACATGTTCAGTTCTATCTCTCTTAGATGAACTTCTAGTTTGCTTACTAGTTTATGGGATGGACCGAGCTGGCTATGAACTGTTTAGCATAGGTGTTGTGCCAGTTTGTTCATGGGAATTTTGCTTCTTGGGTATCCCTACCCTCCTCCTACAGTTGATACTACCAAATCCCTCCTCTGTTAGGAATTTATCCCACGTAGTATTTTTATTCTTAAGGTGATAAAAAATCAACATTTTTATTAAACCCCTATGATAGATGTTATGCAGGGAATAGTTAGGGATTTTATGCAACTTTAAGGACATTTTAAGCAAGGATATGTATAGGAAGAAAGGAAAATTTAAAGGTTTGGCACCTGATATGTGGGAGAGAAATATCATTTGGTATAAATGAACAAAGGATAATATACCTTCACAAGTAATGTATCATTGCACAATGGTTATTACATGTTGCCATGCTACCCTAAAACAAGAATTATGCACAATTGGAGTCCATTTGATATTCACATGCTCAGGTTTGAGGAAGGGACTTACTTCTGTTTGCAGGATTTTCTTCTTGAACCAACGTTCTCCAGTGTCCAAGGTTTGAGTAGCTCTGGCTATGATGGTTTCAGATATTTTGAAAGTCTTGCTCCCAAGCTTGTATTTCTCCCCATAAAAACTCTTAGTAAAGGCTTGTGCTAGAGTTACATTTTCTCTAGAAAATTACTGCAAAAACCTATACCAGCCTGCTGTCAAATTGGGGCTTTTCTCTCGCATCAACAAGCCTGGTGTTTTTTGGCTTAGACCAATTAACGTTCCCACCTTTTCCCATTCTTTCAACACCTAAGATCCCTCTTCATGCACAAAAATTTAACCTGGAGGTAAAACCCTACACGCAACCTTGATTTTGTACTTTGGGATGATAAAATAGTTGTTGGAGGATGTGACCCTGTTAGTTGTAACCTCCATAGAGAACCTTGATCATGAGAATAGTGAACCTAACTCTTTGAATCCGTGCCTTTAATCAGGGTATGGTTTAATGGCACTATTGAAATGATTCAAATATGAGCGGCAAGTCACCCCATAACGCATAACACTCCCCTGCATCATTTAATAATTGATACCTTGTACCTTAATTTATGCTTCAGCCTTAATAAGGTAGCTATAGGTTACCTCCATCAATTTATAATCATTCCCCTACAATATTTCTTCTAAGTAAAAAATAATTACTCTTTTAAAAGAATAACATATCATAACATACAATATCTTCAATCAATTTCAAAGGGGAATGATCTTTTCCCTGAAAATACTCTTTGCAGCTCCTTATGTAGTTTCAGGGAACTAGCTTCCTTTTTCTCTATGTGACCATTGAAGACAGGCTCCTGAAGAAATAGCTGCCCTTTTCTCCGTGTCACCAATGTAGCCTTAATAGGGTAGCTATTAACCCGAAAAGAGAAACTATTATTTTATTACTAAAATGACCAATAAATTTTGACACTAACCTAAGTTAAAAAAATGGTTTTAACTTCTTTTTATGAACCTAAGACACAATACCACCTATAAAAAATAAAAATATTTTTGGTTTTGAGATTTTTTTTGGCTTTTATTGAAAATGACTAGAACTTTGACATAGGCTAGGGAACAAGAAAATTCAAAAATAGTGATACAATGGTGTTCAGACTATTAACATTTATAGTGCTAAAAATGGCTCCTATTGGGGATGAAGTCCTCCCTGTGAGGCTTCAAGGACTATAGAATCAGTGCCTTAAAAATTTCAATACTCAAAAAACTTCTAGAACTTATGAATAGGGTTGACCTTTCATTGACTAGACTCAAGACTGACCATATTTACAGACACAAGTACCAATGGGAATGGAGTTTTATTGACACATCAATCCAGATATTTACAATGGAATGACTAACTATCTTATCAAACATAGAGCTTTTTAATAAAATTACTATTAACTAGACCTCCAGTCAGCTGATCATCATCTAGATTCTTGAGCAGAAATGTATTGTTTTACAAAAATTGAGCAATTCTAAATGGCCCAAACCATAAGTTGTTGAACTTACCATGCTTTCCATGGTATTCTCTCCTAACATCCCAGTGCAACACCAAATCATTTTCCTGAAATAATTTCTGATTTTATCTTTTGTCAAAAACAGATTTGACTTTGGTTTGATATTTCTATACTTTGTCCATAAATTATTCTCTGATTTGATAAGCTTATATTAGCTGCAACATTCTCCTTTGTATTGGATTTTCATCATCAATTTCATCTTGCAGAAACTTCATAACAGGAAGAGATAATTGCAATGGCATTACAACATCATTACCATAGACTAAGTTGAAAAGGAGACATTACAATTGATCTTTTGCCACTTACCATATTTTCCCAAAGAGCATGAACTAGCTGAGTGTCCCAATTTCTCTTATTTTCAGGCAACATCTTCTTAATGATTCTCACCAAGCTTTTATTGTATGACTCAGCTAAACCATTACCTTGAGGGTAATAAGGTGTAGAATGAGTCAAATTAATACCATATTTATGACAAAAGATATTCATATTAGTAGCTTAAAAGCCATTGCATTATCAGTCACTAATTTCTGAGGACAACCAAATCTAGACATAATGTTTTCCAACAGAAAATTTGATTATTACCATGTCAGTGGAATTTCTGGTCGGAACAACTTTGATCCACTTAGTAAAATAGTCTGTAGCTGTAAGAATCCATCTATGTTGTCCTGATGAAGGCAGATGAATTTCACCGATGAAGTCTAACCCCCACTGCTGGAAAGGAACATCTGCTGAAATAGGAATAAGAGGTAATGAAAGTAGCTTCTGCTTACCAACAAACTTTTGACATTCAACACAAGTCCTGACTTTGGAAAAAACATCAAGGAAAAGAGTTGGCCAATAATAGCCAGCTCTTAAGATTTTGTATGCAGTAGCTTTCCAATACAAATGTCTACCACACACCCCTACATGTATCTCTGACATAATCTCCTGTGACTCAACTTCATCTACACATCTTAATAAGACTCCCATAGGGTCTTTCCAGTAAATATGGTCTTCCAAAATGAAATACTTAACAACTTTCAATTTAAAATCTCTCCTTTTTGACTTCTCAAATTCAAGAGGACAACTAAAATTTAACAAAAAGTATAATATATCCTTATACCAATTTGAATGAAAGAATTCAGGATAATTAGATATACCTTCTCCATATTTTTTCCTCAGCTACCTCCATATTCAAATCTAGAGCCTTATAATTAGATTCATCCATCAAGCAAGATAAGCCTTGTAATTTTATCAATTTAGTAGGTATGATCTCAATATAAAATTCCAGAATCTTGGTTAACCATCTTCCCCTCCTGCCATCTGTGTCTAGTTGCAACAATACATCTTTGACAGTAATATTTGGTATGAAAGCAACAATTTTTGAATGTAACACATAAACTCGAAAAGACTTTAAAGCCTTAACTAGTGCATATGCTTGTTTTTCAGTCAAGCTATACTTTAACTCAACATCTCTTAAAGAACGACTGAAAAATGAAAAATGTTGTTCTAAACCTACTTTGTTCTTTTGTAACAAAACAACTGCAATTGTCTCTTCTAAAGCATAAGAAAAAATCAAAAAATATTTTTCAAAATCAGGGCTGATTAAAACTGGAGATTCAGTCAAGGAAGACTTGATTGCTGAAAAATAATTTTTTGCTTCATCTTGCCACTTGAATTCTCCATATTTCTTCAGAAAAAACATTTTTGTGTTTGATCAGCTTTGTAAAATTTGGGACAAAGTGCCTCAGAAAATTAATTTTCCCCAAAAATGTCTGCAATTATTTTTTATTCCTTGGCAAACCAATCTTCTGAATAACCTCAACTCTCCCTGGATCAATACAGATACCACTTTCTGTCACAATATGTCCTAATAATTTTCCTTCTTGAACAACAAAGCATGAATTCTTTGGGTTTAAGGACAAACCAAATTTTCTGCATTTATCAATAACTTGTTCCGAATGTTTCAAATGATCTTCATCAGATTTTGAGAAGATTGTAATGTCATCCAAGTAAATGACTACAAATATGTCTTTTTATCCTGCAAAGGCAATATCAATCGCCCTTTGAAATGTTCCGTTTGCATTCATTAGACCAAATGGAATTTTGTTGTACATGAATGTTTCCCAGGGTGTAGTAAATGTTGTCTTTTATTCTTCTTATTTATCAACTGAGATTTGATTATACCCTGAAAAACCATCTATCATTGATAATCTCTTGGAGCCTACAAATTTTTACAAAATATAATCCATCTTAGGTAATGGATAGTTATCCTTCAATGAACACCGGTTAAAATTGCGAAAATCAACACAAATTCTAATTTTGCCATTCTTATTTTGAACCGGGAGTATATTAGCTACCCAATTAGAAAATCTGAAAGGAAGAATTATTTTTGCTTCCCATAATTTCCTGATCCCTTTTTCAATGATACGGAGCAACATGGGATTGATATGCCTTATCTTCTGTGCTACTGGATTTTCTTATGCTTTCAGAGGAATTTTGTGCTCCATTATACCTATATCATAGGTCTTCAAATCACTGTAAGACCATGCAAAAATGTCTGCATATTGTTTCAGAAGTTTGACATATTTTGTTCTAGTTTCTAGAGAAATAAATCTAGAAACTTTAACTAATTTAGGCTGATCTTCTGTCCCAATATTGCAGTCAATTGTACTCTCTCCATCAACTTTGTTTTCAGGCTTTAAAAAGACATCATTATTTTCAAACAACCTCTCTAAAGGAACTAGGCCTTTAGGAATGTAGTTAGTTTTCATATCAATAATGTATTTCCCAGCCATGGTTTTTTTGAATGACTTACTATTTTTATTTTCAACAGTGTCCTGCTCATCATCAATTTGAATGTCTGCAAACTCTTCAATGCACTCCAAAAATTTCTGAATTTCTTTGTCATCTAATACTTGCTAGTATTTGATATTATCAGGAATAGAAGGTCTCTTTTTTTATTTGAACGTCATATGTTGCCTTGACATCAAGAGGATCTTTAAAATTACTAGCAACAATAGCTAGTGAATCAACCATTTGATTTTCCTCTCTAGTGAAAAAATTTATATTGAATGTTGAAAAATAATGCTCAATCAAGTCCCACACTTCATCGCTATAATTATTCAATTTAGAAATTTTCACCTTATAGTTGTTTCTCACCCGCCTTATCACCAATTCCGAATCACCAAAAGCAACTAGCTGTTTAGCCCCCAAGTCTTTCGTTGCCTTCATATCCAAAACAAGTGCTTCATATTCAACAATGTTATTAGTGATAGAAAATTATAGTTTATATCATATATTTACCCTTTGTTGAGTGGGAGAAATGAGAACTGCACTAGCTCCCGATCCTTCTCTTGATGAGGCTCCATCAAAGTACAATTTCCAGATCTTTCCTCGCTCTAAATTCTGCTCATTTGTATCTTGGAAATGTTGTTTTTCACTGATTTTAGGTTGGAAATTTTTATCATTAGCAACAAGGTGTAATATGGATGACCCCAATTCCTTCTCCTCAGTATATATAGGATGATTTGAGGGATTACGCTGATCACTGATGATATAGGCCATTTGGGTTTCCCTATACAACCTCATGAATTCTCCTCCAAACACTGGGATTGTGGCATATGACATATCCATCTGAAGGGTGCCCCCAATTTTTTAGACCAAGGTCTGCAAAGAAACATTCCCAATCTAGAAGGTATGTTTGCAACTACTATGTCCATCGCTAAACTTTTTATAGGAAGCTGGGTAAGAGAAACAACCAAGTATTTAATCACTCCTAAACACTTGAATTTTTTGGAATCAAAAGTGTATAGGTCATGGTATTTCTTGGTGATTTCTAATCCTAATTCATCCATACTTTTCTTTGGCATTAGGTTGTGAGAAGCCCCAAAATCTAATAAAAAATTATGCAACAATTTGTCATGTATATTGAGTGAAAGATAGAAAGGTGGTGAATTATCATCATTTTGGTCTTGGACATGGCAGCCTAATTAAATAGTAGGATGTTCATCCTCAATATTAAATGAATCAGGAGTGAGAGGTGGCTGTAACAGGTTTTTAAATGACTCTTTTCATACTGGATTTTTCAACAATTCAAGAAGTAAGACATGGACCTTGATTTTATTCAGTTCTGATTTGAAACTAAAATAAAGAGGAGCTTTTTTTTTTTTGCTGCAGAAATTTTTGATGATTGGGGCAGAATTATGAGGTGGAGGGACATCACTGGTTTTCACATTTTTTTTAGCAACTTGTTTTTCAGAAGTTTATTTTTGTTGAGGTTGCTGAACATGACCTTTGGACCTTAGAGGATAATTTCTGTTTTGAGTTTCTTGCTATTTTTTATCATTTTGTGCATGAATTTGAGCATTCTCATCATCTGAAAATAGACATATATTTGATTGGTATTCATATTCTTGCAAAGTCAAACGAGTTTATTGTGATGTTTCACCTACAAGGTTTATGTCTTCATTTTCTTCCTCATGTTATTGCTTCTCTTCTTCAGCAAAATTATTCAAAGGAGGATGAATATTTTGATCATCAACATTCCTCCTTGCGCACTGTAAGATTTGTTGAGGCTGAAAAGGTCTTCTGAAGGGAGCCTAATTTCTATTGGCTTCATTTTGATTGGCTCTAGCAGATGGTTTATTCTCTAACTCCAGTTTTTTCATCTTAGAAGCAAGTTCTTTGATCAAATTGGACATTTGATCAATTTATTTTCTTATGTAGTAAAAGTTTTGGAGGAAGAAGGTTTTTCTTCTTTCATTTTATTTTTGTCCTTTGCTACTTTCTCCTCTTCCATTTTCAATTTATTTGAAGCCATAAGATTAGAGTGCACTCCAATTGCAGCATCTTGCATATCCATCAATGTTTGAGCTTTCTCAACCCTTAACCATAAAGCAAACTCAGAATCTAAAGCATTGGCAAAAGTTATCATAGCTGTGGTTTCAGGAGGCTTAATTTCTTCAAGAATTTTTTGAAATATTTTATTAAACCTCTTTGTAAAATCAACCAATGACTCATCAATATTTTTTTTAGAGTTCTAAACTCTGTAAGGTAGTACACATAGTCTTTTATATCACCCCATTGTTTCACAAATACTTCCTCCAATTCATCTATTCCTGTTATTGAGTTTGGTGCCAGACTTCTAAACCATTTACGAGCTTCTCCATCCAATATTTGAACAAAGAGTCTTAACCAGACATATTCATGTGCAATCTTCTAGTTATCAGCATAACTATAGAAAGAAACCAAATTTTCCTCAACAGAAACTCCTTCTCCTTCTCCTGTGTATTTTGGAAGATATTTCAAATAATCCCCTTGAGGAAGAGGATGTAAAGGTTGAGGAAGATAAAGTGGTGCATATATTGCAGCCACTGTCTGTTGCATCCTTGAGAGGGTAGGCTGAACCATGGTTTTATGATGTACAATTGATGGATGACTGGTTGATGTAGTTACCTGGGAACTAGGAATTACAATTTGTGGAATTTGAATCTGATTTGGGACAACATAAAATTGAAATTATTGGGATGATTCTTCAAGTTTTGGGATTGAAAAGAGTGGATTTTCAAAGAGATGAATAGAGGAGGTCTTGGTTCACCTTCTACAGAAGAATTAGATTCAAATGTTGTCTCTTGAGGGGATGAAGTAACTTCAAATTTATTTTTCTGAGCTAAAAGGTAAGATAAGTTGAAATTTAGGCCTTTAGGAACATTCCCTTCTAGTGGATGAGAAGAGGATGACCCAACAACTGGATTTAGAGATAAAGGAAAATACTCTTGCTTAGGGGTATAAAAGGACTGATATTCAGGATGAGTTTGAAGAGGATATATAATGGTTTTAAAATCTTCGTGAGTTAAAACATCCCTATCTAAAAAAGGTGCAATTGCCAATACTTGTTCTAACTCCCCTTCTGTCAACACAAAGTCTTATGATTCCTTATTGACACTTAAAACCTCTGTTTTTTCTTCTTTAACTAGAATAGTACCTATCTCTGATTTACTAAATGACGAGTGAGAGAAACTTTCAACTGAGCCTAGGTTAACATCATCTACTTTATTTTCTAGGGAAGCAGTTTCAACTTGAGAGTTTTCAGCAAAATATTTTGAAACTAAAACTTATTTTGATTCTAAAGTAGATGAGGGTAAATTTTTCTTTGGAATGTACTTTTTATGTACCTTCTTCACTGGTTGAGATGTGGCTTCAACTGATCTCTGTTTTCCTTTTCAATCTTTAATGATATTCTCTGGGTTAGCAACTGGGCTCATAGTAGCTGATCTGTGATTTCTCCTTGTAGTAGGAGGTGTTGAAACCCCTCTTCCTCTTTGTGGAGTCGCCAGGTGAACCAATTTGCAGTATTCTTCAAGTTACCAATTCTTGTTCAACATAAAGAATTGATCATCAACAATTTGAAACAAGGGACTCAGGAGAATACTTCGTTTCAAGGCCTTCATTGCCCAACAGACGCACCAAAAAATGTTAACGTTGGAATCAACACTTGGAATGATTCAAGTGCTTGAAAAGTCACATCCTAAGCTCTAGGAAAATTTAATGATTTGGATTATATAATTGGTAGGTGGTTTAAGCTCTCAATCACTGAAAATGGATTTAAGTCAAATTCACTGTCATAGTAATGAGTGCATTGAGACCTGATATGGTAGAAAAAGGTAAGTTTGTAGCCTATGGAAGCATGAAAGTGTAGAATAATAGAAGGTACAGTGGGTCTGAAAGGAATAAATTCATTGATTTGATGAAAAATAACAAAAGAAAATTTTTGACAATATATCAACAAGAGAATGCTAAATCAAGAATTACAATATTCTTATTGAATATCATGAAAAGTTACTATCATAAGGAATGCTATTGAAATAGTCATTATACATATCTCATCAAGAAACCTCACTGAGTAAAACTGATAAAAGTTGGTAAGATACATAAACACATCAAGAGACTCATAAAAACATACAACAACATTTGAAATTGCAAACTACAACTGAAGAGATTTAGGTGTGGAAATACATAAGAAATATCAACAATACACATATCAAGATGATAATATGTCCTCAAAAGTCTTCTGAATATCATTAACTGAAAACAATACAATGATCATATGAGTATGATATTCACAAACCATGAACCTTTTCTCCATTGAGTTTCATCATATATATACAAGAGATATTATGTTGACATTCCCAAAAAAAAGTGTGAATCTGTTCTAAAGAAGTTATTACATTCCTATACATAAGGTGAAGTTTATCCATAACCTTAATACAAAGTAGTGCAGCATAAATAAAATCAAAAACATGATGGCATATAGTTTGAAGTGGCTAGAATGATGTGGCAAGCTGATGGAAAACTGCTCTTCATTTCTAGCACAACCACTTCCTCAAAAGGTGTAACTAATAGTTGAAGTTGACATCTGGATTTTTCTCCAAAATGTAAAAAACATAATTCTAAAATTTGGGAGATCAATTGGCACATGGCAGCATCTTCTTCTGTTGATAATGCATGCATGTAATTACTCCACTGTAGCACCCTTTGAGACTTGAAAAAAAATTGCCTCCACTTCCTTCATACAAAAACTCAGGAAATAATAGTTGCCCTTTTAAGAATTAGGTAGCTATTACCGGAAATTTTGTAAATAGCCGTGTTTGTTGATTAAGCCAAAAATGTGTGTACCTCTCCTTCTTTGGCTTGCCTGGAAGGATTAAATAAAATCAAGTATTGACAAAATATTTTGAGAGACTCTGCCTTAGTGAGCCTTTTTAGTTTTTTTTCCTGTATGCTTATGTTTATGAGATCTGGTCTTCTTGGATTCCTTTCCTGGGCTTTCATTAACATTAATTATTTCACCTCTCAGTCTAGGATTAGAAATGAGTTTTATATTAAATCTAAGCTTGTTTTTAGGCCTAGTGTGAGGCCTCTTGAGGTATGGGTTGGAAATATATGAAATCATTCTTCTCTTCTACATCATACTACTAGAATGACTCTCTTCATACTATGTCTCTGAGAAATATTCATCAGTGTTGTCTTCTTCGAAGGACGAATAGGAGTGAATGAAATTATTATCCTTTCTCCTGGTAGATGTCTTGGATATCTTGAGAGAAGAAAACAACTGAGCTAGTGTTGGTTCCTCTACCAAAGGGGTGTCCCTGTTTTCTTCTTGCTCTTCAGCAACTGTTGGAATAGAGTGTTGAACTGGAATAGAGTGTTGAATTGGTGCTTGAACTGGTATTTCAGGGTTGGCTTTGTCTGAATTTTCTTCTCCTAGGATCAAATTTCTTATGCCTCTATATCTTGAGGAAGAAGCTCTGTTTTCCTCACATGTAGACTTAAGATCCTTACTAGGCCGGGTTTTCCCTTGCTTGAATCTCATGGAATGCTCTCTGATGAATGATGCCAAATTTTGGGGTTCCTTCATAGATTTCCTTGCATAAACCCTTTCCGCTGGCTGTACCATTGGTATGGGAGTGACAGGTTCAGTGCTATCTCTCTTAGCTGAACTTCTAGTTTTCCTACTAGTTGATGGGATGGACCGAGCTAGGTGAGAACTATTTGGAACCATGTGTTGTGCCAATTTTTTCATGGGAATTTTACTTCTTTGGTCTCGCTACCCTCCTCCTAGAGTTGATACTACCAAATACCTCCCCCATTAGGAATTTATCCCAGGTATTATTTTTCTTCTTAAGGTGATAGACAATCAACATTTTGATTAAACTCCTATGATAGAGGTTATGCAGGGAATAGTTAGGGATTTTTTGTAACTTTAAAGACATTTTAATAAAGGATCTATATAGGAAGAAAGGAAAATTTAAAGGTTTGGAACCCTAGATGTGGGAGAGAAATCTCATTTGGTATTGATGAACATAGGAGAACCTACCTTCACAAGTAATGTAGCATTGCACATTGGTTATTACATGTTTCCATTCTACCCTAAACAGGAAATATGCATAGTTGGAGTCCATTTGATATTCACATGCTTAGGTTTGAGGAAAGGACTTACTTCTGTTTGCATCATTTTATTCTTGAAAAAAACATTCTCCAGTGGCCGAGGTTTGAGTATCTATGGCTATTATGGTTTCAGAGATTTTGAAAGTCTTTCTCCCAAGCTTGAATTTCTCCCCATCAAAACTGTCGGAAAAGGCTTGTATTAGAGTTACATTTTCTCCAGAAAAATTCTGCAAAAACTTATACCAGCCTGTTGTCTTAAATTGGGGCTTTTCTCTCGCATCAACAAACCTGGTGTTTGTTGGCTCAGACCGGTTAACATTCCCACCTTTTCCCATTATTTTAAAATCGAAGCTCTCTCTTCACGCACAATTGTTTAACCTGGAGGTAAAAACCTACATCCAACCTTGATTTTCTGCTTTGGGATGATAAACTAGTTTCTAGAGGATGTGACCCCATTAGCTGTAACCTCCACAGAGAACCTCGATCATGAGAATAGTGAACCTAACTCTCTGAATATAGGCCTTTAATCAGGGTATGGCCTAATGGCACGCTTTGAAATGATTCAAATATGAGTGCCAAGTACTCACCCCATTACTCATAACACTCGCCTGCATCATTTAATAATTGATACCTTGTACCTTAATTTCCGCTTCAGCCTTAATACGGTAGCTATAGGTTAGCTCCATCAATTTATAATCATTCCCCTATAATATTTATTCTAAGTAAAAAATAATTACTCTTTTAAAAGAATAACATATCATAACATAAAATATCTTCAATCAATTTCAAATGGGAATGATCTTTTCCCTAAAAATACTCTTTGCAGCTCCTTATGCAGTTTCAGGGAAATCACTGCCTTTTTCTTTGTGTGAACAATGAAGACAGGCTCCTGAACAAATAGCTACCCTTTTCTCTGTGTCAAAAATGTAGCCTTAATAGGGTAGCTATTAACCCAGAAAAAGCAGCTATTATTTTATTACTAAAATGGCCAAATAACTTTTGACACTAACCTAAGTTAGAAAAATGGTTTTAACTTCATTTTATGAATCTAAGACACAATACCACCTATAAAACTTAAAAATACTTTTGGTTTTGAGACTCTTTTTGGCTTTTATTGAAAGTGACTAGAACTTTGACATAGGCTAGGGAAAAAGAAAAAATCGAAAACAGTGATACAATGGTGGTCATACTATTAACATTTATAGTGCTAACAAGTTTATCTACATTGGTGAGAATAATGAAAATTGAAATATTAAATAATATACATCAATGTAAATCGAAAAGAAATGTACCATAGCAAGAATTTACTCATGAACTATACACATTCTTTCAAAACCAAATTTCATGCCTTCTTTCAACAATTCATTTGTTGGCGCAGTTCCATACTTTCTTTCCTGCAAATTTTATACTCCATAACAAATCATAGATTTAATATAAAAGATTTTTTTGTTCTATTAATTATAGACGAAGTGAAGTAAAACAAGATAGATACTTACAAATTACACAATTAATTTCTGATAAACCAACATATACTGAAAACCCATATTTAACCCAATGTCAATCAATTCTTCTAATGGTTCTTATTTGTATGTTAGCACCGCTTTGAAAACATTCAATGATGATTGTTGTGAAACAAATTAAAATATTCAAAATGAAATCTAGTTAAGTTGTTATAAGGAAATAAAAATTACTCACAAACTTAGATATCAATCCTTTTCTTCCTTATCGTCCTATTTTTATGTGCTGAATGGGTTCCATTTTATTTATTTTTTTGTAATAAAATACTTGAAAATTAATATTTAATGCTAAATTATTTATTTATTGTACCTAATCAAAAAATTCAATGATTACATATTACATTTGAAGCACATTGTTGTTGATATGGCTCCTCGTATGATGTAATTATGGTATATTTTTGTTATCAGCTCGTTCATCCTTTGAGTTTTTCATAATCTTCTTGAAAAAGTAACATGGAAATAAACTATTTAATTTTTATATTGATATATGAAAACTAAATATAAAAAAAGTGATATTTATAAATGATTTCTTTGTAGTAATATATACATATAATTCTAGAAAAACATTTAAAGGAATATTACTTTTTCAATCTTTATTTTTTGTTGTTGTACGTTTTTGCTATTAAAAGTTCAACATGTCGTATTGACCAATTCTATGGAAATTCTTCCTGTAGTTTAAATAAAATTTGGATCTTGGAATCATAGCATTGATTTTTGTATTGTAAGTGGAAAAAACGTCTATACATTCATTCCAGTAGATCCCTCAAAGTTTTCTAAAATGTTTTCCCTCTTTCATTAACCTCCAACACCACTCCAGATGAGCTAAAGAGAAATTCATTTTCATTTGCATGTTCTATTTTTTTTTCTTTTCTTAGAACAAAATTCTGTTTCTTCGTTGTTGGTACCTGTAGAATATTAAATATATTTGAATTAGTAGATTGTTTGAAACATGTTATCTAATACTTTTAAATATATTATTAATGAAAATTAAAAAAAGGAACTCATATTGGATCGATAGTATTTTTTCATTCACCCGATTCATCCTTCTGCAATTTTCCATCAAGCTTTTATGCTCTTCTGGTCTTAGATCAGAAAGAATCTTATCGAGCTTCGTAATTTTGTGGCTGTACATAATACACACTAAACAATACAGATTTGTTAAACTGACATATAGTTCAAAAATAATAATTTTTGTAAATAATTTACAAAGAACTTACCTTTTTTTCTTTTCTGGATGTGATATTTGTATTTTTGTTACTTGAACTCTTTTAAGCCATTTCTTTATCAATATAAAACCTATACCATTTATTAATATATATAAATTATAAATAAATCACATACTTTTCAAGTAAAAAAAAATAATCAAGAAAACAATGTGTCTATCTAAATTAAACGCTCGGTGCAACTTTCACAACTTAAGCACCGAAAATAGTGTGATAGGTTCTTATAAACGCACCACCACTACAATAGAAACAATGTACAGTGCTCTTTGTCAATAGGAGACCTGGTGCATTATATTAATACCAGAGCATTGATTAACATAAACATAAATGAATAAAACTCTGTTTTTATCAAACAATATTTTTTGTCAATATGTGCCTGTTGCATTATACTAAAATCGCGCACCGGTGTGCTATTTTAAATAGTGCGCACCGATTAACAAAAGTTGTTTTTAAAAAAATCGTGCAAGAGCCGACAAAGATTGGGATCCGAATTTGCAAGTGGTCCTGCCAGTTATATGTCACACACACACACACACACACACACACACACACACACATATATATATAGTAATAGAAACCCTATAAATCTAAAATAAAAAGCCCTAATTGTGATTTTTTGCAGTCACATAAAGAAGAAGAAGCAAGGGTTTAACGTAAGAATGGATTTTTTTGTTTTGTTTTGTTTTGATTTTTTTTTTTTTTTTTAATTAAATGTAAATAGGAATAGAGATTGTAAATTATTTTATTAGTAAAATGCACAGTAAAATTTAAAATTTTTACTATGCATGTATTAAATCTAACATATACTGTAAAAAAAAATAATTATTACAGTAAAATTTAACTTTTTTAATCATACTACAGGATTTTTGTGTGAATCACCAGATGTTTCAAATTTTGGTTCTCTGAATAGTGCTACTGTTCGAAAGTATTTTGCTGTTCCACAATGCTCTCTTGCTCCAAATATGTCTCTCGTGAAAATCCCTCCTTGAAAATTTTTGCAAAAATAATGAAATAATGAATATCTTTTACTATTTAAAGAAATTTTTATGAAATTAGATTTCTGAAAATAATTTGCCGCTCATTTTTCAGTTTACCATTTTTTTTTCACTTCAAGAAAATAAAGTTGTGCATTTTTCCCGATATTTGGTGCATTTTTAACTAACAACACCGGTGCTTCTGGTAATAAAACTGCACTGGTGCAGTTAAAAGTACATTAGCATTGATAACAATAACTCCTTTTTTAACGCACCGAAATTAATTTTAGGTATGTACAACAAAATTTATTGTTGATTTTGCTCAAATGCAGGGAGAAAATCTCATAATTATATCAAATGGAAAATTCTTCAAAATCTAGCTTGTTCCATAATATTTTTCAAAGTCCATCGCAGAGTTCTCCCTATCCATCTCTAGAAGTAATTACTTCAGATTTTATTTATATTTTCATTATCTAATTGATTTTTTTTTTTATCCATGTCAATAAGTTGAATAAAATTAATGTATACAATTTTGGAGGTTCATGCAAATTCATAATCGAATTTAGATGCACAAAATATTCAAAAAGTTTCAAAATGTCAAAAGCTCTTATCAGGAGCAACTTACCACAAGGCATTGTTGGTAGATGAAAATGGACAAC
The DNA here is from genome assembly GCA_034641835.2 of Pinus albicaulis. Classification (NCBI taxonomy): domain Eukaryota; kingdom Viridiplantae; phylum Streptophyta; class Pinopsida; order Pinales; family Pinaceae; genus Pinus; species Pinus albicaulis. The sequence continues at coordinate 108,100 of JAXQQM020077300.1, forward strand.
CACTTCACCCTGCCAATTGTAACATGCCATATTCTAGCCGCAATCCTGGGACAATGATGGTAATAATTGTTTGGTATAATGTAATTATTTCAACTTCAAACCAATTAATCATGCATTGATGTTCTTACCAATTGATATCATTTATTTTGTACTATCGTGTTCAAATATATTTTTTGAAATTATTAGGATTCTAGTGATGATGACCAACCTACCTACCATCTTCCATTTCACCCCACGAAAATTTCAAACCGAGAGAAGGCTGAATTAAGAGAAAAACTTGGAGAGGAACAATACTAAAAATGGTTGAATCAACCACCTATTCAATTCCCACTACGTCCAGATTCACCAATTAGGAATGAATACAATAATAGTAGTTCTTCACAAGTTGGCAATGGAGGAAATCAAATATAGGTTGGTATGGATGATTACTTAAGGGATACAACTTCCATGGAGACAATGTTGTTAGATGCATTCCATAACGATGATCAATTAGGGGATGATGCTCATATCACTGATACTTTTTTCAAAAGCCTTAAATTTACTTCCAGCACCCCTCTATTTGGACCTGGAGGTCAGTCAAAGTCTACCCAATTGGGGACAATGATGATATTGTACAACTTGAAAACGAAGATTGGCTTGTCGAATGCATGTTTCTCAGAAATTTTGAGATAATTGACCATCAAGTCCCTTATATTTTGAGAAATCTTGTCACACAATCAACATTACAAATGGTCAATTTTATGAACATTAATAATTATTGGAATTGTACATTTAATATTGTCCACCAACTACTTGTTATTCAAAGTTAAGGTTCTTCTGAGTGATAATGTCTTGCCCAGTAGCTGCGAAGAGGTAAATAAATTGTTGAAAATGTTGGGTGTTGAGTACTTGTCCTATCATGCATGTCCAAATGATTGTATTATATATAGAGGAGAATATTTAGACAAAGAGATCTATTTGAAATGTGGGCATGACAGGTTGGTAAATAAAAAAAGAAGGGTAAATCACGTGGTCATCCTTTTAAGATATTGAGGCACATGCCTATAATCCCAAGGATTCAAAGGCTCTTTCATTGCAAAGAATTAGCTATGTTGCAGGGTTGGCATGCCTCATACAGAAGTGAGATAGGAGTTATGTGAATCCCAATAGATTCAATAGCCATGAAGCATATAGAGGATATATGGCCCAAAAAATTCAAGGACGAAGTACGAAGAATATGACTCAGCATAGGCATGGATGGTGTCAACCCATATTCCCTGCAGAACACCAACTATTTTGTTTGGCCTATAGTAGTGATCAATAAAAATAACCCCCCATGGTTATCCGTGAATAATGAACATCTTATGTTAGCTCTCATAGTCCCCAGTAGAAGACAAGTGAAGAATATGGATGTCTACTTACAACCACTGGTAGATGAATTGAAGGAATTATGGGATGGGATAAATGTATACGATGTATCAAGACCCATTGCAGTGGAGAGGAGTTTTACGTTGTATGGAATATGTGCTTACATGACACATGATTATCCGGGATTAGGATTTTTATCTAGTAAATTTCATGTTTATAGACGTAACAATATTATTTCGCATATTAATTTAATTCGTGGTAATTGTTTTGATCTTCATGATATTTTTTAAAGTGCCATGCATATTGTATACAATAATTTCGCAGGTCTTGTAGCAAAAGGGTATTATGGATGTAAATGTTGTGGACTTTCTTTGAAAGCTATATGGTCCAATGACCTACGAAAACTAGTGTATGACTACTCCAAGCTATTCCTCCCAGAAGAACACCCTTATAGAAGAGAAACATTTGCTTTCAATGGTAAGCGATAGAGAACCCAAAGGCATGCAATAATGAAACCGGCTGAATGGATTAGATCATATGAGAGAGAGAAGGATAAGGAGTTAATATAAATGTTCGATTCAAATGGGGAGCCTATGCTCGATGATCCAGAATTCTTCGACACCTATGTTGAGAAATTTCCCATTGGGATGAAAATAAAATCTATCTTTTATAACCTCCCATATTAGGAGCATCTTAATATCGCCCACTTATAAGATCCCATGCATATATTTAAAAATGTTTCATCTTTTTTATGTAGGCACATATCATCAAAAGAAAGTGACACATTGGTTGTTAGGAAAGATCTTTTTACTTCAAAAACTAAAAAGAAACATTGGCGCAGACAATTAGAAAGTAGAAGAGAGGCTGTTCCCTCTAATTGGTATTTCAAAGAAGGTGATGTCCCATGGATTTAAAAAAAATATGATCTTTGTTTGGAAAAGGAAGTTATAATGGGTGTGAGGGTGCCATATTCATACGGGTCTTCACAACGACACTGCTTCATCGTGGAAGACCATTTGCCGGGGTTGAAATCACATGACCAGTTGAATCTTCTAAGAGTACATATAATGTAAAAAGAATTATTTTATTATTTGTTATATTAATAATTTTTATCCCATGGGATCATAAAACATAAATAATTTTGTATATTGCATGTGTTTATAACTTTCCAGTGTCATTATCCTTTGTTTGTGCATGGGTGTGTGAAACATGACTTCCCCCAAGACCTAAGAGGTGCCATATCTAAATTATTTACATTTGTACGTTGGATCACGTTAAAGGAGATTTGGGTGGCTAGCATTCCACGGTGGTGTCAAGAGATAGTTGAGATTGTTTGTATATTTGAGAAGGAATTACCGACGAGTTTCAAGGACTTGCAGGTTCATATTCTAATCGACATAGTAGATGAGGTTGAATTAGCTTGGGTGGTTTCCTGTCGTTGGATGTTCTTCTGAGAGAGTTACATGAAGCGATTGAAAGGCTTTGTTTGACAAAGGGAAAAACTGGAGGGTTCTATGGAAGAAGGGTACATATCATATGAGTCTTTCTATTATGCCAGTGAGTACATCAAGCAGGTCAAAACACAACAGGTGCAGTGATTTGGGATGATGAAAGGGATGAAGACAAAAGAGAAGGGTAGATTATCCAAACGAATGGAAAAAGGTGCTTGATAAAGAGTAAGCAACTTATAATTTGTCAAATTTACACAAAGTAAATATTCATGTTGAACTTCGATATAATGTATATTTTGATCTCATATGTACTATATGTCAGTTTGATTTCATTAGCGAATGCATAAATTGAAGCAATCAATAAATTTGTTCTTTACAATTCCAAAGTGACATAGCCGTGGGTCATATTGTATGAACAAAAGAGGATGAAATTGGATAGTGACAATAAATAATTCATACGGTTGAATGGTATAAGCGTGCCTTATCCTAATAATTTAAAAGAAAACATGCCAATTATATGCCCCAACAGTTGGGTTGCTGACCAAGTCAGAGAGAAATACGGTGCAACTGGTCATTACCCACACGTTGAATAGGACACACTAAATGTAGGGATTGGGTGAAATAACTCGGTAATAATCTATTTATATACATTTTAAACTTAATACTGCACCTTTGAAATTTAACATATATATTTTACATATTTTAACATATGGGTTATTAGACACATGACACTATGATTTTTAAATTTTTTTTTCGGTGCATTTGTTCCCATCTATGTGGGCATATGGACACCATTTTCACATAGAAAATGTCGAGGATGGACACATGACACAAGACTGTGGAGTGGAAGTTGCGTTCGATCAATCTAGTCGAGCTAGCCACCGTGATCAAAACCTAGTACGAGGGATGTTAGGTTGCATCAGAAATATACAAGAGATCATTGAAGTGGACTTCTCTTCTTTGCAATGTGTTATTTTTAGGTTCAAGTGGTGGGACACCTTTGATCGGAATAATGTAAAGGAGGATAATGATAGTAGGCTAATATATCAACTCTAGAAAGATATGGGATGAAGCTAATGAACCTTATGTTTTCCTCAAACACTGCAACCAGGTGTTTTTTTACCCAGATGTGTTGGATAGGGATTGGTCGTTCGTATTGAGACATGACCCTAGATCAAAACATATTTTTGAGAGCAATAGTGTTATCATGCCAAGCAATCTAGAAGATAATGAGGGCGATGAGAACAAAGAGTGATATGGTACATGTGTTATTTCAACATTTATACTATTTAAGATGAGTTTTTATAAAGAAGAGGACTTAACCTTACAACTAAGACTTTTTTTCCAAACATTATAATATGTATTTTGAATAAATTGGTTTGCATTGTGTCAATGTTAAAATCATTTCACTCGATAATTTTCAATTATGTTTATCTCGAAAGAAATGCACTGTATCAAGTTTATATTTTATTTTTTATTTTATGTCAATTCCTAAAATAATACAACTACTTGATTGGTTTAAATGTTTTTTCACTATATCATTACTTAAATAAATGCACTCTCTCTCTCTCTCTCTCTCTCTCTCTCTCTCTCTCTCTATATATATATATATATGCTATCTTCAATTTTTTTTTAAAATGTACTAATGTATAATGTTATTTTTGGTACGTAATATCATAGTAAATAATGATAATTATAAACATGAATTTATTTGCATTATTTTCTAAAATTTATTATGTTACAAAAACTCATATTATTCTAGATTTATTATTTTACAATTATTTATATTCTTACAAATTTAAAATTTTACAATTATGGTAATTTAACAATATGTATGGTATACATTTAACAATTTTAAGATGATTCAATTGGCAATTAATTTACAATTTTACAAATTTAAAAAATTACAAATTTTACAATTTTAATAAAATTGAATCATGACAATATATACAATTACTATTAAAATTTTACAATTTCACAATACAATTACAATTGCGATTAAAATTACAATTTTACAGACAATTAGAATTAGAATTAAAATTAAAATTAAAATTACAATTTTACAATTTTACTACATACAATTACAATTAAAATTTTAATAAATATCATGATTTAATATTAAAAATAAACATCACGATCATGATAACCATCGTACAAACACCATATTCTAAAATACACATTCAAATTCGCTAACATCATCTAATCATCGTGATCATGATCATCTAACAAAACACAAGAATTATATAACATCATCACAATACAAACATCAAAGATACATCTCATGTCAAATAACTACTATAACATACACATCTATCTGCAAGCACATTAAATTAGCATATCTAACATGACCTAATAATATACACATCATGATTAACACCAACATGTAAATAAAGTACATCAAAAAAAACATAAAACACATGCACCATATATATATATATTGTAAAAAATATACAATTGTAATAGAACTGCATATAAATGTCAAATATCTGGTGGTACATCAATACTATAACTAGTGGAGGCCTGCTCAGTCGATGGTGCCTGCTCAAATGGACGTGCATGCTCAAGAGGTGCCTGCTCAGTCGATGGTGCCTGCTCAGAAGGTGCCTATTCAAATGGTGTCTTCTCAGGAGGTGCCTGCTGAGATGGTGCTTGCTCAATTGATGGTTCCTGCTTAGAGGGATGTGCCTGCTCAGGAGGTGCCTGCTCAGATGGTGCCTGCTTAGGAGGTTCCTGCTGAGATGCTGCCTCCTCAAAATATTCCTGCTCAGGATTAGATGCTATTTTCTCATCTTTGGCTTAAGGTGAAGGAGGAGGAGGTGGAGTACTAGAATGACCACTCCCCTCATGATCATGATCATATGATGAGATGCTGTGTCACACATCTCCATGATGCCTATCCCTCCTAGATGTCGGTAGCCTGGAAGCTCTAACGATATGACACATAAGTCTCATCATATCGTAGTCCCTCCAGAGCTCTGTGAGCATACGATCAACCTGGATCTCTCTGATTGTCGTAGGGTGGACTCCCTCATCAACGAAGAGTCTACATAGTCGGTCTCCCAACTCCATCCTGAATCGAATGTCCGCCCTACGCAACATGTCTGCGAGTATCTACACCTGAGGAGGCCTCTCACGCTGATCCATGACCTCCGCCATCTCCTCGTCATCTATAGGATCATATGGTGGGGGTGGAATCATGTCCTCAATGAATGTGCCAATTTCTACAAAATATATAATACATAAGAATAATTAGACAATTTCATTAAAAAATTTAATAAAAAAGTTAAAGAACATGTTAGAATAAATTTTATTCTAATTAATTAAGAAAATAAAATGAAACTATATTAATTTAAAGAAAACACTAATATTACCTCTGGCATCTAGCGGCTCATCCTGTGTGAAGAGGATGTCGGTACACCCTCGCCAATCCAAACCCACGTAAGGACACGACACCATCACAAAAATGTGATCATCCACACTGGCTACTAGCTCCAGTTCATCACTAGAAATCTTGGACAGATAGTCGGACAGGCCCCTCTTGGGCATTATCTCGCCCCACATGTGCATACATACATGTATCATTGGCCTACGAGGTTGACGCAAATAATTAGGCCTCGTCTCCGGAAACCTCTCAAAAACTAAACAAAACAACTTTGAAGCAAAAGGGAACGTCAACCTCCCACGTGCCTTAGAACGACATCTATCTAATACAAAAGTTTCGCAAAAAAATGGTAGACCATCTAACAAGTCGTGGCCTCTGGAATAAATAATCAACATAAAATAAAAGAGGGCAACTAATGAGCTACCCGTCGCTGGTATAATGTGAAATGGTCTTTAGCAATAGTGAGAGGCACCTAGCCTCCTCTGGACCAAAAGAAGCAATGCGTAGCTGTCCACAAGACACATGAAAATCCATAGGAGAAAGTATATCATCTCTAATGTATCTCTGGGGGTACACCAACTGAATCCCTGCTACATAACCGACGGGGACATCAGGGAACTAGGGCAAATCCTTCCCTCTCTTAGATAGGCCAGTAATAAAATAAATGTCCTCCTTAGTGGGTTGGTACCACTGGTTAGGACCGACACGTAATGCCTATCGGTGGGCATCCCACATATAGATCAACTATCCTAATAACTAATCTAAATTTAAATGTTAGTTTTTCTGTGCTAATTTCAATTTCAAATATAAAAATTATTTACAGATCTTATGCTTGATGTGCAGGTTCCCTTGTTGCTTATGTGTGTCAAAAAGGAAATTAAAACTGAATTTTATGAGTATTTTTGAAAGCATAAAGCATGAATTTTAATGAATAAACAACATCAACATAAACAACAAAAAACCATGACAAACTGATCCATTAAAAGAAATTTTTGATGAAGGAGTTCACCCCTCCTGGGCTACATCTCCTTGGTCCATTTCCATAGCTTGGGCCTTTGTATTAGCTCAAATTTTCTCAAAATTATATTTACATGCATCAAATGATTTTGGAACCTATTCCAATGAGTTTAAAATGTTGAAATATATTATAAATGACAATTTTTTTACTCAATTTAGTTACCAGATGCTCTGGGCATGGCCTTCCCTCCTGGTGGCCCTATGCTTAAAAAATATTCAAGTAAAAAAAACCTATGTAAATGAGCTCCTCTACCTCTAAAACCTATTCCAATGGCTCCAAAACATCCAAATATTCTAATAATGACTCTTCCTGCACCCAATTTGGTCGAAAATTTCCTCAATTATGGAAAAAACAAATTCTCCTACAAATTCTCCACTAATTTTGGAATCCAGCTAGCTAACACCACTAAAATTGGAGCTGCCTCCGAATTTGGTGGACTCCGCGAAGTTTGCTGCCAAATTAAATGTGCATTAAGTTAGGTTAAGTGCGATTAAAGTGTTAATTAATTACATCGTTAGCGCTAATTGCGCTTAATGAACTACGCACTTCGCATGGTCATAGGTTGTGGACTCATGGTGAGGGGCTGGCCCGCGAGCTAGCCCCTTCGTTCCGCCATCGGACTTAAATACACATTTCAAATACCAAATCGTAGCAAAGGTTTATAAGAATGTGGGCCTATGGCCCAATGGTGAACGCGCTTTGTTTTTGTATGTCGGAGTAATGTTAACATATGCTAACAGAACCATATTAAAAAACGTTGCCACATTTAAATATGTCATCCGCTTAATATGTTGGCTTGTGTTTAATGGTTAACAACCATAATATATATAACATAGTATATGTATATAGTTTAATCCACCATGTCAACAAACCTTGATAATGAAGTTTAATGCAAACCCACTGTAAATGGTATATGCCAATGTTTATGCATTCAAAACTATAGGTTAATGAAAATATTTATATGTGGATTATTTAAAAAAATTAATTAAAGTTCGAAAATAATATTATATATATATATATATATATATAAAATTCAACCTTAATTAATTAATTAAAAAAATTCAGTTCCAGCACATGATATCATGAACCCAAAATCCAGCCTGAGGAGGTCATTGGGCAATTTTCTCCTTCACAAACCAAACTGGCGAAACCTGCATTAACACTTTTCACAGTCCCATTGGACTAAAACTAAAGAAGATTCCCTGAATTCTCACTTTGCTGCCATGTAATCAACCTGTACCTGCTCTGTAATTTTTTAATAAAAAATTTCCTGTTATGAATGGTGATCAACAGAGCATAACTCCTTCATTCGACCTCGGTTTTCAACAAAACAAGTTGTGTGGGATTCCTTGTGGTGGGCCAGTCGCTTTTGTTTTGGTTTCATTCAATTATGAGAAATTTATTTTTTTGAGCTAAAATACCAAGCCTCTGATCATTCCTCCCCACTAGAAGCCTTTTGGACCCACTATGCCCCTTCAGGGATGTAGCCTCTACGTAATAGGGTGAGGGAAAAAAAGTATCTCCCTCTCCCTTGCCTCCCACTTTTGTATCATGTTATAATTTTCATCCCTTTGCTCCTGTTGTTGTCTTTCCACTTTCTGTTGATGTCGCTGAATGAATCACATATTAAATACATCAGCCTCCCTCATACATAAAAGCGTTTTTTATTAAATGAAAAATGTATTTACAAATATATAAATATAACTTTTATCGAAAAAAGAAACATCCGGTGCGCCAAAAAAAACAGTCATGCACCACCAATGGTGCATACATTTATATCACGCACCATCCATAGTGAACATTAAAAAAATCACGCATCGAGAAAACAAAAACCTATTACTTAGCGGTGCGTTGACAAAACATATCTACCCCATGGTGTTGGTTATAGCGTAACTCACTGCCAGTATGCAACATTTTATCACTGGTGGTGCGGTACCAAACACACATTGCCCTGGTGCAGTATGTTTGACCGATGCATCATTGTACATAAAATATGGTGGTGCGTCTTGTAATACTAACATACCACTGTAAATAAATTGTTATTTAAAAAAAAAATTAAACTGTCGATGTGGCCAGAAACCGACACACGCCTCAATATTTTATTGTTATTGCGGTGTGCTTTGTATTAGTACCACACCAGGCTATCACATTAACCACCGGTCCTGGTGCGATTTCTGTTAACATCGTTCACGGTGCGGCTTGCAAATTTACAGGGAGCACTGGGAACGATGCGAGTTGAACAACTCGAACGCACTGTGCAGGAATTTTTTTCTTCAAAAAACTGGTGAATTTTAGCTCAATTTTAAAAATTAATCTGCTAAAAGCTTATGTTGGTTAGAAACAAGTAGATTACCTACGCATTTGTGCATCAAGGAGGCATCTTTGCAACATAATCCTCAAAACCAAATTTTCCCACCGTTTTGCCAAATTTTAACTCCACACAGTGAGCAATGGACAGAAGAAATTTTTGCAATGGGAGCATCGATGGGAGGACGCCTCATAGAAGGAAAATTCCTTTTCATTTTCATTTTTGAGCTCTACAACACTGTAACAAGTAAAAATGAAAATTTTAAGGCCGATATATATATATATTTTTTAAATTAACCCTTTTTCAGTCACTTGATTATGAGATGCGCTAGGCGGTTGTATCAATGGCCCACCACACTTCTTTACGGTGCTCTAGATTAATGAGACACACCGGGCCGATTTGTATAGAGCACACAATGATTCCTTTGAATAAAAACCCTATGGTAGTGCTTCGTTGTACATAAACAACACCAGGCAGTCTTCATTGGTAGATATCACCGAAATGCTGAGTGTAGCGGTGTGCCATTTGATAGTACGTACCGATGCACTTTATATAAAACACATCGGTGTGTTGTTTGTATGAAGTGCACCATTGTTTCCATAATTCTTAAAAATAAATCTGCAACACTTCTTTAGCCTCTACTCTGCACTGGTGCATCAGATATATATCAAGCACACTGATGCGTGTTAGGATTATAAACGCACCGCAAAAAAAACATCCACTAGAGGGTCTTTTCCTTGTAGTGTCCCAATAAAATATAAAGATTCATAGCTCAAAAATAGATATGCATAGGAAAAGTTGTATTTTTTCCAACGTGAAAGTAATTACCCCATGATGACATATAGCGCAAAAGAGACAACATAAATCCCATGATCCAATCACAAACTTTCTGAAGAATAGATTTGAGATCTGTGAAATCTGAAGTCTTTTTGGTAATTATCTAATGAAGAAAACCAAGCAGAAAAAATTGCAAACCATATTCCCAAAATATAGATTAGAGAAAAAAAGAGACACTTACCCATTTGGTTCCAAAATTCTTGCTTGTACATTGATTTCCATTGCAAATACTAATGATGGGTCGAAGGGTAATCCAACCTTGTATTGAAATGACAACAAGAAACGACACCCCAAGGGGGCTTATAAATTAATTTTCTCTTAATTAAATTAGAAGTAAATTGTAATTCCACAGCACATGAAAACTTGTAAGAGTTAAGTGAGTTAGGAAGACTTAGTTAGCTCAGTCAATTTGAGTTGAGGGTCTAGTTGCAATTTATTTTGAGTTGTAATTAGTTAACTTAATTATTTGAGTTAAAATCTGTTTAACTAGTTCTAACTCAGAGATGAGCCAGTTATAGTTCCATTTAATTAAATATGATTTAATTGACATGCAGTGATCAATCAGATCACTATAAATAACTGCTGCATGTCAGTGCTATAGGAAGGCCTAGTTGAGATTGGAGTTAAAGGGAAGAGAACTATCAGTTGTATAACTAGAAAATTGTATAGGTCCTTCATGAGGTCATCAATATTCCTTGGATGTATTTCTCAATATATTGATGGTAATTTCCTAATTAGCACTAGGAATGTGTGAGAAAGGCTGGCCAGGTAGAGGCAGGGAAGTGGTTAAATATTAGACCAAACTTTCTTAGATCTGAGTGAGACAATCATCATAGTGTAGAGGATTCTCAGGAAGAGAAAAAAAATTGTATTGTTTCATGTTCTTGACTTTATGGAATATATATATAGTGGGGTTTTTATCTGAGGCTTTCCCCAGATACATATTTCTATTTTGTGATTGATATTATTACTCTTTCTTGTTCATGTGATTGGGTGACCGTAATTGGTTTCTGCAATTTGTATAACTGATTCGGTATTTTGTTTTAGTACATTACAGGATCACTTGAATCTATTTATATTTTCTACATGGTATTAGAGTAGGAATCACTATAGAAGAGAAGAACCAGAGTTTGTTTTGAACATATGAATTGAATTTGTAGATTTATTATTCAGGACCATGAGTAGATCAAGATGTGTTTCTTTGGATTGAGACTCGAATATTCCCTTGAGGGTAGTTCGAATTAGATAGCATGGAAGGACAAGATGGAGGCAGTGCCAGAGAGAAATATACTGAATGAATTCACAGACAATGATATTCCCCAACCTGCAACAACAAATGCCCAACTTCTTGATGCATGGAAGAATAATGTAGCAAAGGCAAGAAGGATTTTGTTAGAAGGAGTTCAAGATCATATTGTCTCGAACCTCCATGGAAAGGAAAATCCATATGCTATGTGGAAGGCCTTAACATATCTTTTTCAGAATAAAACAATCGCTGGAATCTAGCGCTTAAGGACAAGATCAGAAATATAAAGATGGATAAGAGCAACACGATTCCAAAATACTCAATGAAGTTCACTCAATGTCAATATGATCTTGGAAGTGTTGGGGTGACAGTTTCATAGGATGATTTGGTGAGCCTAACACTTCTAGGAATTCACAAGAGCTGACATAGCTACCAAGACTCAGTGAATGGGAGTTAGAAGCTACCAAAGTGGGAGTGATTGTGGTTTGAATTGGTACAATAAGAAATTTGGTGGAACACTGGAGATGGATCCTCATCAAAAAATGATGACGAGGATAAATTTGCATTGGATGGAAAGGTGAAGAAAGGGAATGGGAAGGAGTCCCATTCCAAATCAGATTCCAGTTAGGTGGGAAATAAGAAAGGCGTTTTAAAGGTAAATTATTTTCTCTATCATGAGGTTGGACATTATGCTACAAAGCGTTCACACAAGAATACCAACAAGAAGTCCTTAGGAGGAGCGGAAGGTGAAGCACTTGCTTCATAGTTTGAATTGGATTTCACCCTCATCAAATGCATGGTGTCATTAGTGATGGGTTTTGTGTGGTACTCAGATAGTGGATCTTCGTTCCATATGACTAGAAACAAAGAGTTCTTCAATAAATTTGAGGAGAAGGATCTCTAGATGCACATAGAGATGAGAGATGACAGGAGGTATAACACTATCGACATGAGTACATTTTAGAGGGAGTCAGGTACTCCTACCACATTAAAACATGTCATGTATGTTCGTGGTTTAAAGAAGAATCTGGTTTTTGTTTCTATTTTCAAATACCATGGCTATGATGTGATATTCAATGAAGGAGAGATGTTCGAGTAAAGAACCTATACAATTAGATGTAGAAAAATGTGCTGCCTTAAGTACGAAAGCAGAGAAGGTGGAGATCTGAGACATATGTTAGTTATGGAATAGGAGATTGGGCCATATAAACCATGGCACTTTGAAGATCACACAATGTATTTCTACATAACTTCCAAGGGGTGCACTTGTGTAGTGGGATACATGTAAAGGGTGTACATTGGGGAAGTATACCAAAGCCACCTTTCACGATAAGGAAAGCTGAGCAAAGGCAATCCTTGAGAGAGTTCACTCATACATGTGTGGACCGTTATATATATATTACAAAAAAAAACACAGGTATTATGTGATTTTTGTAGATTATTTTTCACGCAAGTGTTGGATTTTATTCATGCAGAAGAAAGATTAGACGTTCTCCAAGTTTTGTGAGTTCAAGGCACTTGTCAAGAAATATATAGAGCTGTAGGTGAAGGATCTGAGGAGAGAAAATGATGGAGAATATATATCTAATGAATTCAAGAACTTATGTGCTTCAAAAGGAATTCAAAGGGAATTGATAGCACCTCATAACCCACAACAGAATGGGTTCTCATCAAGGAAGAACATAATTATTGTGGGAGCAACACGAGCTATGTTTTATGATAAGGGCCTACTGTTGCATATGTGGGCGGAATCATGCAACACAATTTTATTTGTGCAGAATAGAATTCCTCATTGGATACTTGGGATGAGTACACCAGAGGAATATTTTTCAGGTAAGAGACCAAATGTGCCGCATTTCAAAATTTTTGGCTCATCATTTTATTTCCATGTAACCAAATATGCTAGGAAGAAGCTAGAGCCAACAACTGAGTTGGGGATATTTTTGGGGTATACTGATAAACCTCACAACTATAGGGTGTAATTTCGAGCACATAGGATGAAAATGGTCAGAAGAGATGTGAAATTCGATGAAGAGAAGGCGATGGGAATTTTCCTTGAGAGGGAGCTTTAGTTACATGCATTTGAGGAGCTCTTGGAACCAAAAGTAGAACCTAAAGATGTGGAGCAACCATAAGCAAAGGTGCAAAGAGTGGAAGCACCCACTCATGCAGAGAGATCCGAAGATGGAAGGAAATGCACCATATAGGCTGACATGTTGTTGCTTGGTACTAGAGAGAATGTGGGAGCACCCACATCATAATGTAGGCAGAGAAGGTCCCCAAAGAAGTAAATTGGATACATGGATATTATGAGAGAAGGTGTAGAGATAGAACCATATTCATTTGAGGAAACAGTGCAACAAAAAATTTGGGTTGATGCCATGGTTGAGGAGTATGAATCCATTATCATAAACAATGCATGGGAAGTTGTCCCAAGTCTGGAGGGGAAGTCAATTGTAGGATCCAGGTGGATCTACAAGGTGAAGCAAGCAAAAAATGGGAGCATGGAGAAGCACAAGGCCAGATTTGTGGCCAAAGGGTTCTCTTAGGTGGAGGGGATAGATCATGATGAGACCTTTGTACCAGTCGCAAGGTACTCATCAGTCAGATCCATCCTTGCACTCTCAGTGCATATGGGATGGAAGATACATCATATGGATGTAAAGACAACCTTCCTTAATGATATTATTGAGGAAGAGGTGTACATTGAGCAACCGGAAGGTTTTGAGACCTTAGACAAAGAGTAACATGTGTGCAGAATCAAGAGAGCACTGTATGGGCTGAGGCAAGCACCTCGTGCTTGGTACACCAAGATCAAAAAATACTTCACTGGGTTGGGATTCAATAAGAGTGAAGTAGATGCGAACCTTTTCCATATTGTGGTAGAAGGTAAAACTTTGATCATTGTACTTTATGTCGATGATTTGATACTGACAGGTGATGAGAAACTCATCAAGTATTGCAAAGAGGATCTTGCAAGAGAAATTAAGATGAAGGACATGGGGCTCTTTCACTATTTCCTGGGATTGGAAATATGGCAAAGAGATAGGGATCTATTTGAATCTCAGGGAAAGTATGCGAACGATATTCAGGAAGGTCCTCATGGAGGGAAGGAAACCCATGGAGGCTCCTCTAGCAGTAAATTGGAGGAAGGAGGATGCTACTTCAGGCGAAGTAGTAGATGCTACTATTTACAAGAAGCGTGTGGGTTCACTCATGTATTTGGTGAACACACGACCATACATATGCTATGTGGTTAATCAACTTAGTCAAGCTATGGCTATTACTACCAAGATCTTTTGGAAGGCAAAAAAGCATGTGTTGAGATACCTCAGAGGCAATAGAAAGTATGGGATATGGTACATATAGACAGAGGGAGTGAAGCTTCAAGGCTTCACCAATGCAAATTGGGCAGGGATTCCATCCGATAGGAAGAGCACATCAGGGGGAATCTTAAACATAGGATCAACAACAGTTTCTTGGTACAACAAGAAATAGAGATAAGTTGCACTCAGTTCATCATAGGCACAACACACGGATGCCAGTCAGGAAGAATGTGAGTCCATATGGATGAGGAAAATACTTTTTGGTGTTTTTGGTCGACATATGGTTCCGACAATTATTTATTATGATAACCATAGTTGCATCAAACTATTGGTTAATCCAATTTTTCATGATAGGTCTAGGCATATTGATATCCAATATCACCATCTCAAAGTTTTTGTGTAGAGGTGGATTATGTCATTAGAGTACATTCCCACAGAGGAGTAAGATGAAAAAATCTTGACCAAGGCATTGTCAAGAAGAAAATTCAAGTTCCATAGAGACAGGATCGGGGTAGAAAAATATCCCTTTCTTGTTGAGAGGGAGTGTTGAAATGGAAACAAGAAATGGAACCCAAGGGGGCTTATAACTTAATTTCCCTTTAATTAAATTAGAAGTAAATTGTAATTCCACATTACATGAAAAGTTGTAAGAGTTAACTAAGTCAGGAAGACTTAGTTAGCTTAGTCAATTTGAGTTGAGGGTCAAAGTAGAGGCATGTAGAGTTCTCCATAAGTTTTAGGGGGTCTAGTTGTAATTTATTTTGAGTTTTAATTAGTTAACTCAATTATTTGAGTTAAAATCATTTTAACTAGTTCTAAATGAGAGACGAGCTAGTGATAATTCCAATGAATTAAACATGATTTAATTCACATGCAATGATCAACCAGTTAGCTGATAATTCACTATAAATAGATTTCGAGCATTAGTTCTAAGGAATACCTAGTTGAGATTGGAGTTAAAGGGAAGATAAGTATCAGTGGTATAATTAGAAAATTGTACATGACATGCATGAGGTCATCAAGATTTCCTAGATGTATTGCTTAATCCAATAATGGTAATTTCCTAATTAGTAGGGGCTCAATTATCCTAGGAATGCGTGAGCAAGGTTGGTCAGGCAGATGCAAGGAAGTGGTTAAATATTGGACCAAACTTGCTTAGATCAGAGTGAGATAGTCAACATAAAGTAGAGGTTTCTCAGGAATATAAATAACATTGTATTGTTTCATGTTCTTGAATTTATGAAATATAAATATACCAAGTTTTTCTCTGAGGCTTTCCCTAGATATATCTTTGTGTTGTGCGATTTATATTCATTCTCTTCCTTGTTCATGTGATTTTGCGATCGTAAGTGGTTTTTGAAATTTTTTTAATTGATTAAGTATTTTGTTTTAGTGCATTAAAAAATCATTTGAATCTATTTGGATTTTATACACCTTGCTCATGATACTCCATGTTAAGAATTCAAAGACTTGAGTATTTTTGAATTCTTTTAGACTTTTCTCCTTTTGGGTCCCTACCCTGCCATTAAGTGCTGGTACAAGTGAGGTTAACACATGGTTTATCAAACAATGAAGAGATGTGGCTTTGATGTGGCTTCATTGCATGAGATTTATTAACCTCCCTCTTTATAATTACTTGGATAAGCTTTTTGGTTTTATTAGCTAATAAGTCAAAGTGAGATGTGGCTTCATTGAATGAGATTTCTTAACCTCACTCTTTGTAATTACTTGTCTATGTTTTGGGGTTTTATTAGCCAATGATTCAAAGTGCGAGTTTAACTCCCTTACTTCCTAGAAGAGAACTTAATTTAGATTTAGAGTCTCATAATTGATTTGGGAAATTATTTATGTGAAATTAGTGTTTTGTAGGGATGCCATCATGTTTATAACATTGTTCAAATATTGTATAGAAATCAGGAAGTGAAAAATGAATTCTTTTGTGACAAGAAGATATTGTAATAAAGCATAAGCCTCCGCTTGATTAATTGTATCTATTCCAAGGCTTTAGACAAAAGGTGCTTTCATTTTTATTTTGAGAGATTTTTTTCCCAAGAAAACAAGCTAGATTTTTTTTTTAAAGATAAAAGAAAATTACAAATGTATATGCTTGTAGGAACTCTAAAGATTATTTAAAACTTTTAACATTCTATTTTTAATTACATAATTAAACTATATTATGACCTATTTTGTATTTCCTTTCTGATTATCTATCAAACTTCGTCGAGCCGATGAGATAATCTTATATGAGCATATCAACCTACTTATGTGCATAAGTTATGTATATTTATTGTTTATGTGATTAATAGTAGTTTTTATGTGATTAATTTCAACACAAAAGATTTAAATAAAGTATCACGACAGCTGAACACTGGATTATATGTTGTAACAAATCCGTAAGTACCATGCACCATGATAAATAAAATCATAGGTATTGGAGGAGATCTCAATATTACCCTCCCTCAAATAGAAGCATATTCTCTCCTCAATCATAATTTGGTGGATATGTAGACCCTTAAAATATCTCCCATAGTAGAGGAACCTCCATTCTAGTGAAGAATAATTTTCTAAAAGACTCGACCATTTTCTTATCTCCTCATATTTCTACAATTCACAAATCATCTCCCAATCCTAGATATCTACAGGAGGAGTCTTTGACCACTTCCCCATCTTTCTCTAGTTGGTTTAAGACTGAAAAATTTTCGATTCATTTTCACTATAACCACTCTTGGTCCACTGATGGGAGCTTCAAAATTTAGTTAAGGATAACTAGACACATCTTCAACCATCTTCTTCAAAATCATATATGGCTCAATTTTATTCCAATATAGCAAAACTTATATTGTCTAAAAAAATTGGTCCTTACATTACAAATAGAAACAAAGAGAGAGGTTAGGTTCATTGTATTAGATATTAAATCGCTATACAAATATCCTTGCAGACTTACAATTGCATAAAATATCTTTGCTCTAAAATATTTAGAAATTGAAAGAATAGATATATTAAGGAAATAATATAATGAATGAAAACTCAAAGGTAGAGAAATATGGATTAAAGAAGGGGTTAATGACCCATTTTTTGACCAATTTTATTCTTTTAGAAGAAACAAAAATCTATTTGGGAGATAGAGAAACAAGATGACTCCATAGTGCACTCATTTTAGGATAAATAAATGTAAGGAGTCAAACATTTCAATTTTTTTTTATGGAACCTGCAGGATGGCCCATCACAAAATCCTAGAAGGAGTCTCAAAATTCAATCAAGTCATAACAATGGAAATGAACCAAGCACTGGAAGAGTAGTCTCTGAAAATGGGATAAAATGTATAGTTTTATTCATGCAAAGAGGGAAGATTCTGGGGCCACACAATCTCCCCATGAAATTCTACCTAGAAGTTTTTGATCTCATTAAGGATGAAATACCTAAGTAGTCTATGAATATTAGTGCTTAGAAAATTATTGAGAGCATTAATTTCCACTTTTTAAGTGCTCATTCCCAAAAAGCACAATGATATTAAATTTGATGATTTTAGATGTATTTCGTGATATAATTTCATCTACAAGATAATATCAAAAATCATTACTCAACATATAAAACCCATTTTCAATGAAGCTATTTTTAACCAGTAGAGAAATTCACGATGTGATATCTATTGCACTAGAGGCCTTACATTCCATTAAAACCAGAAATCTTTCCACCCTTTCCCTCAAGCTATACCTTTAAAGGGCCTTAGACAAAATTAAATGTACTTTTATCAAATTAGTTCTTCACAAGATGGGTATGGGTCTCTAAACTATTCCCTGGACCATGGGGCATCTACAATCTGTTTCTTTTGTTGTTATGATAAATGAATCACCTTTCATTTTCTTCAATGCAACTGGAGGTCCCTGACAAGGATTTCCCATCTCCCACCCCCTATTTCTTCTTATGGTTGAGGCTCTAGTACCATCATCAAGGATGTTAGATCAAATAATCGTTTCACAAGAATTGAAGTGGATCCCATCTAGCATATTACTCACCTTATTTTTGTCAATGACATCCTCATTTTCACCGAAGGTACTTATGACACCCTCCTTTCCCTCAAAGACTCTCTATCCTCCACCTCCTCCCATTCCAGTTTCCCACCAGCTTAATAAAATTTACCCCTTCCCTATATCCTCCTTGGATTAAGGATTTAAATAACTTGGATTCATCCTCAGACCTTTGGGGTATTGCTTTGTTGAATGGATTTGGCCGTTTCAAAAAATCCATATTTTTATAAATTTCCAGGCTAATAATTTTTTCTCAATATGAGCTAGAGTTATTCTTATAAATGCAGTTGATGGCCCTCAATATTGCAACAATAATGTTGTAATTCCCAAGGGTGTCAAATTTAATTATCAACCCAAAATGGGTTCATACAAATTTAAGAGGGGTCAATATTATGTGTGTAGTAAGAACTATATATTTCTTTTTCCGACTCTTATATGAATGGAAGTTCTGAGATGAGATATGGTTACACATAGACCATTCTAACTTTCTATGCTACATGAAAAACTTGAGATTATAGGGAATTAAAGAAAACAAGAAAACCTATGGTAATTGAAATGAATGAGGAAAAACCATCTTAATTGTAATGAAATGAAAGAATATCTATTCTATCGAGCAAAGAAAAAAAACACGCAACTGGAGTAAAATATTGTAAATAACAAACACTAATTCTAAAGGAAAAAAGGAAATTTATACAAGAAACTAGGTCAAAGCATCTAATTGGTCTCTTTGCTCCTAAATTACATCTTCAGAGTTCCAGGGATGTTGTAACACATCAAAGATGTGAATCATGACTGGGATGCAAATCTGAGCAAGTATTGGAAGAAAAATACAAACCACTACAAAAGTCTTTGTTTTGCTACAAGAGACGATCCAACGAGTAGTGAAATGTGCTAAAGGTTGGGTTGAGGAGAAAAAAGGCTAATAAATAATAAAACACTGAAGTCCATGTCATGACTTCAATGGCAGAAGGATTTATTCAACAAAACATGTGGATGCATGGTTTCTTATAGACACAATGAAACATAAATGATACACAAAAAATAAAAAATAGTAACTAAAGTGAATGGATATGCATAAATAAAAAAGCTAATTGAAAATTTTAACCTTTACTAATGCTACCATCTAATGCCAAAATAATGTGTAATAGAATATTATTAAAAAACAAGCTAAGTAATCTTGCATAAAAGGAATATTCAAAATTAAATTGTTGAAATGAACAAATGCACAAAGAATAATGGTATAGAAGGAGCCTTGAGCACCTGGGGTGGGCCCTAACCCAAGGAAGCTTAGATATCTAAAGGAGAATCAAACTAAAAAAATGGAACTAAAGATGAATTTAATTAATTGAAGAATTGTTTGTAAATGATAACAAGTTGCAGAACTTGAAAACTAGTCTTCATTATTCTCTCTACTTCTATTCTCATGCTTATACTTCTTTCTAATGAGATATTCAAGCCCTCTAATTATACCAAATGAACGAGGGGTAGGATCCTTGAAAGGAGGATTTATTTCACCCAAATGTTCCTAGAAAAATGGATCATGTTCCTCAAGTGATGTCACAAGTATAGGGAGGAGTATTTATTGTCTCAATCCAACTGATTTTGAACCTACTGTGGCAAGGGATAGGTCCCATGGATCTCTCTAGCTAAATATCATAATAATTTTTGCAAAATCCTTTTAATATTTTACACAATAATCATATTAGGACATAAATCATGAAAATTCATCTCTATTTTTTCTCCTTGAAAAAGAACTAGAATTTTATTCATATATTTGAAAGAAAAATACATTTTTTCACATACACACAAATGTGTGCATTCACTGGGAATATGCCTAGATCCTATAGTGGATAAAATAACATAAAAAATATAAACAATAAGAGATATGTCGGCATGTACTCAAAGGATGTTTCATATACTATATTCCAACACAAAAATTAATTCTGTCACTGTGTTGTAAGCACCAAACATTTTTAAACAATAAAAAAATAAATACCTATTAAAGATGTTTTATAATATGTACACGTGAGTCCAAAAAATAAAAGAAAAATACCTAAGAGAAGAGCATAAAAACCAAAATCAAACATGTAAATATGTA
Organism: Pinus albicaulis; assembly: GCA_034641835.2. Taxonomy (NCBI): domain Eukaryota; kingdom Viridiplantae; phylum Streptophyta; class Pinopsida; order Pinales; family Pinaceae; genus Pinus; species Pinus albicaulis. The sequence continues at coordinate 129,141 of JAXQQM020077300.1, forward strand.
TGAATCTCATCCATAAACAGACGATGGAAAAACATATAGTGAAAAATCCCATCCAACTCTGTCACCTGCAAAATCCCTTGATCCATGTGCAAGACTTCCTTAGAAAGCCTATCAATAATCCCATTCCACTCCGTGAAAACATGTATGCATGTGAAATAATTAAAAACACACTTTAACCCCAAAATATTCTCCAAAATGTGAGAAAGGGTAACTTTTCAACACACTTGGGTCTCATTGACCCAATTGAAAACAAAAAAAGAGTCCCTAAACAATTGAAGTTGTTCACATCCTTTTTCTCGAGAAAAGACAATGAGATATCTACATGCTAATAATTTTATCCAATTGTTGGAGCCTCAGCTGAAACCCATCTTAAAATGAAAGGAATTTTGTTCAGAGAGATGAAGAACAACCCCCCCACCCCCACTCAGTGATCCCTCCTCGTAATAAGCCCCATCTAAATACCCCCATGGAATATTGACATCCAAATTTTCATTTAATACAATCTTTCCCCTAGCAAAAAACTTTGATTGAGGATAGTGAGAAACAATAGTTAAAACTTCTACAACAACGAAAACCAAATAGGATAATTTTTCCTAAAAAATTCCCTTATTTCTTACCATCTAGATTCCACAACTAAGGATGAGTGGGAGGGCTCCAATCGACTTTTTGACCCAATATTTCAAATCTCCACAAAATTGGCCCCCTCCCACAAGAAAACCTAGCCAAGTAGATCCCTACAAGCTGGCCATTCTTGTTTTGTAAAATATCATTGAACAAAAAGATGATCAATGGAATCTTCACATCATTTACATAGGGAACATCATCCTACACCAAATTTATGTATGTTCTGCATTATATCCCAATTGGGGACTTTCCCCTTAATGATACACCAAACTAAAAGTTGAGACTATGAGGGACACTTCAACTTCTAGAGAACTTTCCATCACTAGAAAATCTCCACATTTTGGGCCAAAATATTTAACTTTTTATATGTAGGCTTTGAAGTATATAGACCATCTAGAGCTATTGACTAGACCAAATCATCCTTAAAATCAGAAAATATTATATGAGATGAAAGAAAATAATTTATTAATAAAGGCCACTCTAACCTATATCCCCCCTTGAAGAATTAAATTTTCCATAGAAAACCACCCTTGGTGCCATAGGGAAGTCTACACATGATTACTGATATGTGTTATTCTGGGGAAACCTTGATCCCTGAGCCTATAAACAAGATCTTGTGACAAATGATGACAATTACCACTCCTCGTCAAAGGATTCATACCCAACCTAAGATTTTCACCATTACAAATATTCCAAGCCAGACCAAAGGATATCAAGATGAAATAATTTAGTACAACCTACCAAACCACTGAAATATTATGCCTTATCCTATCCTGAAGCCAAACCCAATAATATAAGGAATGCGGAGAAATATATTTTTGAGAAACTACTTGCATCTAGAGGATATTGGTAGATAAAAAGCCTCCACCCACAATTTGCATCTAGGGCCTTGGAAAAAATGAAAATATTTTTTAGTTCCCATATATTATAGGCCATTTTTTCACATTCGATCAAGTGAGCCTCCTAATTGAATCAATCAACATCCTTTTCCCCTTCATCATCTTGCACAAAGCCCTAAGCATGTACCATTCACCCCTCATAATTTCAACCCTAAACTGCCCTATCTAGGCCAGTTCTAGTACCAACTCTCCCTACATGCCTTTTGGGGTGCAACCACCTACAGGTTTCTCCACTATGGCCAAAAATGGTCACCAGTAGGTTTCCCTCCTTTAAAAATTGCGTTGGTTCTAGAATTACATGAGAATGATCGAGATTCCAGAAGCTTCACCTTATAGGAGTTTCCAAAATTTGTTTCAACTACTTACCTTAGATTGACATTCAAATCCTATCCTACCCTAATTCAGAGTTTTCACCACTTATCCTTTGATCCTATCCCTCCATCAAAGGTGGATCTAAAACCTTAGAATGGTAATTGGATAAGAAATCCCAACTTACCCCACTTGTATATTGTTATCCTCTCACATGCAAGAGGTAATGGTAAGAGGTAAGAGTGATTATACCCTTATGTTGCTGCAGCAAGTAGTTATCATCTCATGCATAGGGTGACTGGAGTCGCATATTGTGATAAAGAAAGGATGAGTCAAAAACCTGGAGGAGCTCTTCTACAATATCAATTGCCACTTATGGTTGTAATATCCTTCCATTTATATTAATGAAAATAATTCTCTATTTTCCTATATGTGATGTTGTTACTTCACTTATATCAATAACATGCTGACCTATTGAATAGAGTACTTAGATGATACTGCATACATCTCGTAGTTTCTTAGCGTGTGTTATCTGAGTTTGTAAGATCTAATTTTGGAAATTGGAGCTTCCAAGCTAAAGAGGAGAGAATCATGTGGCAAATTCCTGGTAGGCCTCACTCTGTCATATATTTACTTTAAGGAAAAGCATTGAGTTCCTTGTCTCTCTGTTTTTATAGGTTGACCACCAAGCCTAGGCCTAGATACCTTTGTATGTAATCATAAATCTCGTATAACAAATTGGAGACCATACTACGGATCAAAGTATTCCCTTGGTGGTTTTCCTTATCCTTTGTGTTTGATTACCTCCTTGACAGAATTTTGTTGCATCATCCAACCAAGAAAAAAAATATGAAGTGGCTTCATTCAACCTATTTTGCGATTTTTGAGCCATAATCCTCTTTTCTAGGCCCAATTCTCCCCTAGTGCCTCTAACAGAGTATTGCACCTCACCCAGGCCCACTTTGTCCCAACCTTGCAAAGCATTGGTGCCCTCTTTGCACTAGTGTTGGTCCCTCTTTTTGCACAAGTTTTTCCTTGGTTCTTGAGCCTCTACTTCATTAGCCTACTTCTAGCTGAGATTCCTTGTTTCTTGAGTGTCTTGTGGTCTCTCTAAACCCCCCATTCAATTTGAATTTGTATTTTTTTTCCTTTGATAAGAATCGGTTTCAATTTTTCTTTTTTCTTATCATTTGGTTGCTTACAAACTTGTTTTGTTTAATTTCTGATCACTTGTATGATATTTTGTTTGAGTCCTCATTTTGAAGACTGTAATTTTATCAGTAATTGATCATTTGCATATTATTTTTCTTCATTTTGAAAATTAAGTGTGGTGAAAAGAAAAGTTTTTCGTTTTTCATTTAGGGTTTTTCATATACATTAGATTAGGAACAGTTGCATCGAAAGGGAAATTGCATCTTTAATCTTGTGTGCTACATATTATGTGATGTGTATTTTTTTTTTCTTCCCTTCCTTAGCTATATTTTCATTAAAAGAGAAAAGATTCCTATTTTCTCATGCTAGATTTTCATTTTATGGTATTCAGGTGACATTCTTGGTGAGCCATAAAACTAAACTTAATCAAAGATAAACAATAAAATTTATTGAATAAACCTAAGGAGCATTTGTTACATTAAAACAAAAATTTATAGGTCTAGGCTAGAGACATGTTCTAGTGTCGTTAAATGTAGGATTTGTCATTGTTTTCCAACATTGCATATCGAGGGTGAGATCTCATTCCACGTACATAAAGGTATAAGATCATTATCCACGTACCTTCGGGTATATTGGATGGTGCTCCACGCATGAAAATTATATGGGAACATTCTCATCGAACTATTACGCATTAGACAACACTACTACGGACTACACTCGCATGTACCATCGAGTATATTTTGGGAGTCCCCAATAGGTTTCTATCCATCCATATCTAACTGAGTCTCTCGCCTTGTATACCATGATACTTCGAACACAACATTCGGGTATATTGGCTTCCATACGTTAAATCCTTGGTTCGCCAAGTTGTATATTGAAGTTCATGGTTTCTTGGTAATCATTTATGCCTAGATTACCCTCTTTTTGATTTATTTATTTTTTGTTTTAATAAAATTTATTATCCAACATGGAAGAAAAAATCCCCTTTCCCCGTCGTTCGTGTATAATGAAAAATAAGCCTCCTCTTCCTCTAGAGGCTACTCCTAACTGACGTAAAAAACATAAGAAAATGCAATCTACCGAATCAGGAACTTCATGCACTACTTATGGCCTTCCTCCTAATACCGATAAGCCAGAATAATCTATTCCCTTGAGTTCTAAACCCAAGATTACATCCATTATTGTTGGTGACACTAACACAATTGAAACATAATTCCTAGAAACTTTGTTACCTGAGGTCATTGGAACTGACGTTCCTAAGTCATAAACTTTGTTTCTTGAGGTCATTTAACCTGAGGAGCCTCAACCATCCTCACCTGATTTATCGAGACCTTCCTCTTCTCTTCCCTTGTCTCGCGTAACAGAAAAAAAAAATTAAAAAAAAAATTAAAAAAAAAATTAAAAAAAAAAAATAAAAATAAAAAATAAAAAAATAAAATAAAAAAAATAAAAAAAATATATATATATATATATATAGATATATATATCTTGGTCCTAATAATGGACCTCTTCAAGTATCATGAGTATTGAAGAGATCCTTCAAGATGAGCCTCATCCTTGTTCTCCCGTTCATGGGGAAGGAATTATTTTTATCAAACGAGCATTTTCCACATGGAAAATTTTAGGGGCTAATATGCGTAGGTGGGCTAATTTTCCATGGTTTTTCCAAAAAACAATATTCACCAATTTCCATTTTTTTATAAAAATGATTCACCCAAATTTTACAATATAAAATTATTTTACGTTAAAAATCGGCAACATTATATAGAAAGTATATATAATATCATTATAAATCTGAATAATTTTACAAATACATCAATAAATTTTGTATAGTTTGCATATTAGGGAATAGTGAGATTCGCTAATTTTTTAAAATTCAAGATAATTAACTTAAAATTATCCCTAATTTTCCAATTCCCTCTTCAAACTTTGAAACAAACTCCTTTACCGAATTCTTTGGGCCTGTTATCCTTGATAACAACTAGGTTTTTCTAGGTTGGGCTTAGGTAAGTTAGGTTAGGTCATTAGGGTGAAATAAGGTCATGAAGTTCATTAATTTTAAAAAACTGTACATATGTAGGGGTCTTAAAGGTAATAATTAAGGTTATAGGTGTCAATGTCAAATAAAAATCCCAAAAATATCTCGTGCATAAGTGAAATTGGCCATTTCATGTAAATTTGGCACTTCTACACAAGTTTGTAGTGAAATAAGTGTAAAAAAGTCAGAATTCACTATGAACTTGCCTAAAAAATCTATTTTTACAATGAGCTGAATTTTTGGTATTTTTGAAGCATTTAATCTATTTTAGAGAGAATATGAGTCATCCAAAGAGTTTAGAAGTGTCATTGGGACACTTTTTGATGAAGATCACTTAGCAAAAGGATGACATGGCTGCCAACACACCATTTTTGCCACCTCATCAACACACAACACATCCTAAAATTTCGAGAATAAAATCCTAGATTCTAGTATGGCAGTTTATTACTTGATCATGGTTATTTCCACCTTAGAATTTTTTTTTTGGTTCAATAGAGATGGTGCAAGAAGAATTGATGAAAAAGGGTTTTAAAACTTATTGTAATGGATGACCTTGCTGCCCCTTGAAAGATGGTAAGACATATGTTTTTGGAAAATTTTGTCTTAGGATACAATATCAAATTATTTATAGAGCCGTGAACATGTTTTTTGGAGGTAAAGAGTGAAAATTGTAAAATCTGGAAAATTCAGGCAAGTTCGTAGCGAGCCCCAGGTTTGAAGCTGAGTTTTCGCTACAAACTCATTGTAGAATGTTTTGAGGTAAAACTTCCAAAAAATAACATGTAAGTGGTGGATGAAGACATGAGTTTACCTTATTTTACCTAATTAAGACCATCCAATAGGAAGAAAATTCAGAAAAAGTGCAGAAGGTGGTGAAATGAAAACGCTACGAAAACTACACGAACTTTCTTGAACTTTCCTGTGAATGATTGTTTTAGTAGTCAACTAAAAATTCAATTTATGACTGAAATAAATATAATTTTGGAAATATGAATTAGAATTTTCTTTATAACAAGCCCATATACAAAAACCTCCCTCCGTTTTTGCAATTCCATCACGGTTTGGAAATTATGCACTCAGCTTTGAGGCCTATTTTTCAGAATTTTCACTAACCAGATTTGTGTAAAAATTGTAAAATTCGACTTGGAAGAGGTATAACTCATCATACAAGTGGCATAATGACACATCATCACTCCAATACACTCAAAAAATTATTTTTTTGCATTTGATAAGGGATATTAAATGGATTTTTTGAACTATTTAATGAAAGAAGAGTCCTTTTTGTATTCAAACACTACCAAACAGAAAATATCCCTAGGAAGTCTCCAAGTGTTGTAATCCTATTTGAAATAGGTATATGAGGTAGAAATTCAAATCTAGGGAGGTGGAAAATAATTTTTATGAGTCCTCACTCTATAAATGAGAGAGTTTTAGAGTTAGAGAGTGTTGATCGATGTTATGAATTATGCTAGTATTGTAATATTTTCTCTATTTAGTTAATATACAGTTGCAAAACACATTTTTCAGACGTAAGATTCCTTATGGGCTCTTATGTGTTTGTCTCATTTAACTTTTCAATTTCAATTCACCTTACTTTATGCATAATCACTTGGAATTCATAGATCATTTTGCTCCAACTTCCTTTATGCATCTTCTTTACTTTACAAGTTTTTTTTATAAGAGTTCCCATGCCTCAGCTTCCATGAAAAACGTATTTATGTAATTGAGTTTCATACTGACTCCATGCACAATGGTAGCCATCTCACATCCTTCACCTGAAAAAACCATCCAAAATACATCTGAGAGTTAGCCATCTTATATTTTTAAGCTTCATTATTAAATATCATAAATTTTCTTCATAGAGCCCTCTCTGGTTGGAAGGGCTAACTTCCAACCATAAGTGGTTTGAAACAGTTACACTGAATTAACTATTGAGTAGCCCAATCAACCTAAGTTTGGTGATAAAATTTTGTTGTGTGTGCCGAGAGACTGAAGCTAAATTTTCCCAAAAATTTGTGCTCAATCAGAACTACTAAACTCTTGAAGGTAGCAAGAGATCAGACAATTCGAAGGTTGTACTTCTACTTTGGTGACTTCATTATTAAAGAATTCAAAAATCAAAAGTTTCATTGTGACTCCACTGCTTGAAGATCAATAGCTTGATGAATTTCCATGATGAATTATACTACACGAATAAATCCCAGGTATGATCCTATGGATCGGTCTCACATGTATGGTTTTCCAAATCATATGCCTCATGTTGATTTGTCAAACCATCTTCCTATTTTCAAATATGAAAAGAAAGATGATTGTGTTCTGCATTTGGTTAAATTCCACATACATGTATGTAGATTCAGGGTTGATTTTCTTGAATATTGTCTGATGAATATTTTTATGGTTACCCTAGAAGACAAAGCTAGAATATGGTATGAAGGGTTGAAATAAGGAAGCTTATGTTCTCTTAAAGATTTCCATAGAATATTTTTTGAATGTTATGGGAAGTCTCATCCTTTATCATCAATTTTTCAAGATTGTTGCAATATTTGGAAAGGTTTCCTTCAATATATTAAAATAATTCATGATGATGTAGAATGGATGGATGATGAGGATATATTATAGGCACTTTATGAATTCTATTCACAAGCTAGAAGTTATGATGATCACAAAATTTTCCAACAAGCAGCTGTATCTTCTTCACTTGAAGATAAAATAGATCAACAATTTGACAACCAAGTTATATCCCATGAAATTTGTGAAAATTTGCAGCAAATTTCCCAATATTTAGATGATAAAGAGAAACATAAATATGGTTAGTTGCAAGGTTCTTCACTTTGTTCATTTTATGAACCTTTGAATGCCGAGGAACATGAAAATGGGTAGGAGCAAGGAAAAACTTATCTGAAACATGTTTATTTTCATCATGAGGATGAGGTTGATTCCTTGAGTATGCTTGAAGGTTTTCATGAAGAAGCATTAATAGACAATAATTGACAACTTTTTGATCAACAAGATGTTGTCCCAGAATTCCTTGTTGCAAATTTAAATGATAAAAAATATGTGTTTGTGCATAATGCTATGATTGCTCCTATTGAATATTTTCAGGAACATTCAAAGTCCTGTCTTGAAAATGATGTTACAAATCAAGGTATGAAACAGAGATATATTTCAGCTGTAAATGAAGAAGATGTTTCTTTTTCTGTTGATCTTCAAAATGAGCTTATATTCCATGATTTTGAAGATCCTATGGCCAGTCATTTACAACCATCAAGAAAATTTATTTTCACAACAATTTGGATCATGGAGGTTTTTTCAAATGGAAGTTTGTGTTAATATATTTAAGGTTTATCTTTCTTTTTGAAGAAATTATGAGAACAATTTTATTTAATAGCCATCTAATTGAATGGTTATATTGGAATTTTCATGTCATTTGAATCAAAAATTTGATTTCCACACCTGTCACATTTGGCGGAAATTCCGATCAATTTGTTCCGACGCTTTTGACCAAAATGGAAATTTCCAAATTTTTTTCCATCTCGTCTCGAAACCGTCGTTATACCGACATTTAGAAAAGTATTTTAAATACCGAAACTTAGACAAAGTGTCACAATTGCGACATTTGGAGGAATACGTCGCAATTGCGAGACTATGCCTAAAGGCTGCCATGTATGTGTGATGATATGCCTCCAAACATCGCAAGTACAACACAAGTCGCAAGTACAACACAATGTCTAAGTGTCACAATTGCGATGTTTGGAGGCAATGTCCCAGTAGCGACACTTTTTCCGCCGTCGGTATAACGATACTTATATGCGCGCTACATAAAAAGATGAAACATATGCGCGCTACATAAAAATACGAAACTTATATGCGCGCTACATAAAAATACGAAACTTATATGCGCGCTACATAAAAATACAAAACTTATATGCGCGCTACATAAAAATGATTTTATTGTTTCGTATCCGTCGCAATAGCTACATTAACGTCTGATATCATGCGCGCATTCGCCCTCCGCCCTTGCAGAACAAAATTCGCCCTCAGCTCTTGCAGAAAAACATTTTTCCTCAGCATTCTCCCTCAATGTTCGCCCTCAGCTCTTGCAGAACAGCATTCGCCCTCAGCTCTTGCAAAATGGTAAGTTCTTACTGCAGGCCCTTCCTCCTATAGTAGGGTTGACTCTATTTGGGTTTTTTGGTCAATTCCATTGGATTGTGTTAGGCTATAGGGTTCTCTCTAGATGTCAAGAATCAAGATTCAATACCCTCTATTATCTTCATCACCCAATACAAGATTAAAATTTTTCCCAAAGAAACGCTTATTAATTTGGCAGCCATTATTTCTCCCTTCTTTAAAAACCCTACATTTAAATGAAAACAAGCATTTCATTTCAACTACAAAAATATCTTAGTGTTCAAATGTACATGTGTGCTACATTAACATCTGATATCACACGCGCATTTGCCCTCCGCTCTTGCAGAAAAGAATTCGCCCTCAGCATTTGCCCTCAGCATTCACCCTGAGCTCTTGCAGAACAACATTCGCCCTGAGATCTTGCAGAACAACATTCGCCCTCAGCTCTTGTAGAACAAAATTTGCCCTACATTCGCCCTCAACTCTTGCAAAATGGTAAGTTCTTACTGCAGGCCCTTCCTCCTATAGTAGGTTTGACTCTATTTTGGTTTTTTTGGTCAATTCCATTGGATTGTGTTAGGCTGTAGGGTTATCTCTAGATGTCAAGAATCAAGATTAAATACCCTCTATTATCTTCATCACCCAATACAAGATTTAAATTTTTCCCAAAGAAACGCTTATTAATTTGGCATCTATTATTTCTCCCTGCTTTAAAAACCCTACATTTAAATGAAAACAAGCATTGCATTTCAACTACAAAAATCTATTAGTGTTCAAATGTACATGTGTGCATCACTTCTGTAGGGTATTCCTTTTCCACTTTCACATTATCCAAGAATGTGTGCAGTATAGTTCATATTTTTTGTGATTTAGATTATCTTGAAAAAGGAAAGGTAAATTATTTCCCATGGAAAAAGAAGGTTTTCCCTTTTATAGGTTGTTTGGACTTACGTGGAAAAATTTATGGTATGCCTTTCATATTATGTAGTTTAAATTTGAATTAACAGATTATTCTACATGAAAATATAATTACCTATGTGATGTCCTTCATCACTAATTAAAATTATAGGGTTTCAATTTCCTAGACTCTAACTAATCTGATGCTAAATTCTAGGTTCTCATTGGTGGATCACTCTTCCATTGATTTCCTTTCCCTCTGGATGTTGTCATACTTTAAAAGTCATCAATGATACATATATTATTTCAGGTATCCCAAAAGGCTTTATAGTAGAACATATTGTGAAGTTTTTTGACACTTGAGGATTCTTTTTAGAACTGCAACGTGGTCTATGCTATCGAGTTATATATCAAGCAACTTGTCCTTAATAACCACACTATGAGGTAGGTTCAACCAGTTTTAACTTGTTGGGACATAGCATATGAAGTTGTGTGATGAGTCCATATCACAGGTCTATTATGGTGACAAAAGTGAAGACACGTAATGATAGTTATTATGTTAACATTACTAGAAACATATTCGAAATTATCCATGCTATCAAGATGTCAAAATTCCAGGCATTAGGTGTCAATACTCGTAGCTAATAGATAATAATAATAATATAAAAAAATCACAACTTTATTCTTGAAATATGATTGTTACACATTGGTAACCTAGTTCATGAGTTACTATCACCCAAAGACCGCAAAACAAACTTAAAATATAAATTAAACCAACATGAGAATCCAACTAAGGGTTTTTCGACAAAATCATGCCATAACCTGGCATTTTGAAACCCAAATTTGAATCCATCATAAGTAATACAATTCAAACTCAGATGGATTTTTGTTAAATTTGGACAACTAGGTCCAAACTCCATGTTATGATGCTCAGATTAAGAGGCTAATATTTTTGTTGGATTCCTCTTTCGGAGAGGTGTAAAATCCATATATAATATGTCTTAATCCGATGAGCAGAACATTTATTTTGAATTTATTATTCATAATAAATTATATGTACAGGTCGGCCTTAAGGTTTCACACCCCCAGCAGATGTGTCACACACCCCAATGATGGATATAAATACAGGCAAAGTTGGAGAGCATTTCATCACAACTCAACACACATCTTTTTCTTTCATCTGATGTAGTACGAGCTCCTTAGAAGACATTTCCAGCCCACACGTGTGAAGAAGAAGGACGAATTTCTGTACGGCTGAGCTGAAGGACGAGTTGCTGCAGCTAGGGTTTTGCTGGAAGTTTGACCAGCGTTGACTTTGGTCAACGCATGGTCCGAATGGGCTGAAATTTGGTGAGAAGTTCGATTTTGGAAGGCCGTACTGTTTGGCACATAAATCGAGGTCAAAGGGTTGACCAATCTGCTGCTGCGTTGACTTTTAGCTTGTTGCCCTGCGTTGACTTTTTCTGGACAACGTTGACTTTTTTGGAGTTGACTTGGGTTGACTCGTTTGCTGATTGGAGGACTGTTGTGACACATTCTGGGTTGGCTGACCAAGGATACTTTGCTGGTTGAAGCATCCTGTTGACCGCTGTAACGCACCACCACATTTTTCCTGTTTCTGATTTGTCTTCTATAAGATCCACTTATATGTTCTATCTGCATTTTACTTAACTATTTGTGTGATTGCTGTGAGAAAAGTAAAGTTGCTCCAAGCATAGAACATCTACAAAAATTTACATGGTATCAGAGCGAGGTGAAGACAAACTCTATCTTTAGCAATCACCACCGGAAGAAATGGGTTCCACAAGTCTTGAATTCAAGGAGAATGACAAGCTGACTGGAAGGGATGACTTCCATGCCTGGAAGATGATATTAGATCTCAAATTGGAAGACCATGATCTCTTGGATCATGTGCTGGGTAAGATTCAAGAACCTCCATCCAATGCTACCGCCGCTGTTAGAAACAAGTATAAGAAGGGAGAGATCAAAGCAAAGCTGATGATCAGGGAATCCATACATAAGAGCCTGGTTGCCTATATATCTGAACTAGGCACATCCAAGGAGATGTATGACAAATTGATCCTTATGTTCAAGGTAAACAATGTGAACCAAGTGCTATTCCTCAAGAACAAGTTGAAGAATATGAAGAAGGGTCGGGATGAGTCTATTCAAACTTACTTTCTGAAATCGACCGAAACAAGGAACAATCTGCTAGCTATTGGGGAGACAATAGCTGATCGTGAGATGGTTCTCACCGCACTTGGAGGACTTCCATATGAATGGCAAGTATTCACAACTACCATTCTCAACAATAATACCATTCCTAACATTGATGAGCTTCTGTCTAGATGTATGCAAGAAGAAACTAGGATGAAGGAATTCGATAATGACAGAAATGCTGCCTATGGTGCTCATTCTCGAAAGAAGAACTCTGGTGGTCCTAAGGACAAAGGAAGAACGAAGGCTCAAGAAAATAAGGGCAAGTGTTTCACTTGCCATAGGCCTGGTCACTATGCTAGAGAATGCCCCTTCAAGAAGGATTCTCCCGATAGTGATGATAACAACAACAACCGAAGGAATGGGAATCGAAGAAATGACAGATCCAAAGGAAAGAGGAAGGCTCACTTTGGTGGAAACAATCAACCTTCTAAAAGGTCTAGAAATTCCAGGTATGAGGAGTCTAATGTTGTTGATAAAAGAAATGAGTATATTCTTGTATCTGCTCTCTCTGCTACATCTTCGCCCGACACTATGGATGTCTGGCTAATCGATAGTGGTGCGTCAAGACACATCACCGGATTCAAGGGAGCACTCTCTGACATGGTTGAAAGGGATACTAATCTAGAAATTATCCTTGGGGATAATGCCACATATCCCGTGAAAGGGACAGGGACTGTGACCCTCCACTTGTCTCAAGGACAAGTCCTACGTTTGCAAAATGTACTCTATGTACCTAAATTGAAGAAGAACCTTGTGTCTGTATCTTCCATGGAAGACAAAGGATTCAATGTAACTTTATCTGATGGAAAGGTGCTCATGTGGAAGGAGAGCTTCAATGAAGCTATCTCAATTGGTTTTAGAGTTGGTACACTCTACCAGGTTGGAGGGAGTCCGTTGGGAGCTATGACTCGTGATACTATCCGACAAACCAAACTATGGCACCGAAGATTTGGACACCTTCATTACAAGGCCCTTCCCGAAGCAAGGAAGGTGGTGACAGGGATGCCTGACTTTGGAAATAATCATGAAGGTGTATGTAAGGGCTATGCCGAAGGAAAACATACAAGGGGACCTTTCCCCTCAAGTGTCACAAAGACATCTGATATTTTGCAATTGGTCCATTCTGATCTATCCGGTATGTTGCCCGTGACATCCCTGGGGGGATGTTCTTACTACATGACATTTACTGATGACTTCTCTCGCAAAACCTGGATATACTTCTTGAAGAAGAAGGATGAGGCTTTCATGTGGTTCCGTACCTTCAAAGCCTTGGTGGAAAATATGACCTGAAAGAAGATCAAGATTTTGAGGACTGACAATGGCACTGAATATGAGTCAAATGAGTTCAAAGACTTTTGCAGAGAAGCTGGCATTAAGAGGGAGACTACCGCTGCATATACTCCTGAGCAGAATGGTGTTGCTGAACGCAAGAATAGGACTATTGTGGAAGCTGCCCGTGCCATGCTATGTGACCAGGGTCTACCAAAGTTTCTGTGGGGAGAAGCTGCAAATACTGCTGTGTACATTCAAAACCGATGCCCTCATTTCCGCTTTGGACTCCAAAACTCCCGAAGAGGTTTTCTCTGGTAAGAAACCTGATGTCTCACATTTTAGAATTTTTGGATGTCCCGTCTATTTTCATGTGCCGAAAGAAAAGAGAAGTAAGCTGGATGCTACTGGGAAGAAAGGAATGTTTGTGGGCTACAATGAGACTTCTAAGGCATATAGAGTCTATGTACCTGGTCAAAGGGAAGTAGAGATAAGCCATGATGTCACTTTTGACGAAGATGCTTCCCTGAAGAAAGTAGTAGATCTTCCAAGATCTGGAGAAAATCATGAAGAAAGGCCTGGAAATCAAAAAGAACCGCAGGATGAGACAATGCCCGATATTGAAGGACCAATGGACCCTATTGATCCATCTCCTTCACTGGGAAAGAGACCATCATGGCTCAGGGATACCCTCGAAGATGCTGAGGGTCATGCTGCCCCAAGGGGGACATTCCGAGAAAGCAAGAAGTCGTGTAGATACCAAGGGTATCTAGCTGCCATGAGTACTATTGTACAATCTGAACTTGGATCTTTTGAGGAAGCCGTAAAGCATCAAGTCTGGAAGGATGCTATGCACGAAGAATATGAGTCCATAATGAAGAATGATGTCTGGGATGTGGTCCCGAGATCGAAGGACAAATCTGTTGTCACCGCAAAATGGCTCTACAAGATCAAACATGGATCTGATGGGAGTGCTGAAAAGTTCAAGGCAAGGTTTGTTGCCCGTGGCTTCTCTCAAAAGGAAGGAATTGACTATGATGACATATTTGCACCCGTGGCACGATATACCACCATTCGATCAATCATAGCCCTTGCTGCTACGCAAGGATGGAGTCTTCATCAGATGGATGTCAAGACCGCTTTTCTGCATGGTGTAATAAAGGAAGAGGTGTATGTGGAACAACCTCTGGGATTTGAAGTTCAGGATCGAGACACTCATGTCTGCAGGTTGAAGAAAGCCCTCTATGGGTTAAAGCAAGCACCCAGAGCTTGGTACGAGAGGATGGATAGTTACTTGATGAAGCCGGGCTTCACTCGAAGTAATGCTGATCCGAACCTTTACTTCAAGGTTGTGCAGGGGAAGCCTCTCATTCTAGTGCTGTATGTGGACGACCTCTTCCTGACAGGTGCTGACCCTCTCATTCATCAATGTAAGAGGGAGCTCGCTGCTGAGTTCGAGATGAAGGACCTAGGACCGATGCACTATTTTCTAGGCCTGGAGGTCTGGCAGAGACCTGGAGAGATTTTCCTTTCTCAAGGAAAATACATTGTGAAGCTTCTGGAAAGATTTGGGATGGTGGACTGTAAGTCCGTGTCGACACCGATGGAACTCAACTTTAAGAAGTTGGGTGGCAGCGCTGCTGGGCCTATCTTGGCCAATCCTACTGAGTATCGTCAACTCATAGGAGCTTTGATGTTCTTAGTGAACACCCGACCAGATATATGTTTTGCAGTGAACACTTTGAGTCAACAGATGGTTGAGCCTCATCATTTTCACCGGGTTGGTGCCAAGAATCTTTTGAGATATCTTCGGGGCACGATAAACCATGGGCTGAGATACACTGCCGGGAGTGTGACACTCCGTGGATATACTGATGCCGATTGGGCTGGCAGTGTGGTGGATCGTAAGAGCACATCGGGATGTTGCTTCAATCTTGGTTCTGCTTCGATCTCATGGATGAGCAGGAAGCAGAAGTCGGTGGCTTTGAGCACCGCTGAGGCCGAATACATTGCTGCAAGTATGGCCTGTTGTGAAGTAGTTTGGTTGCGAAAGCTCTTTAGTGAGCTGTTTGGACATGTGCTAGATACCACTGTGATACTCTGTGATAACCAGAGTGGGATTCGTATGACCGAGAATCCTGTGTTCCACGACCGATCCAAGCATATTGATATCAGGTACCACTTTATCCGGGATATGGTACAACGAGGCGCCGTAAGGCTCGATCATATAGGAACTGATGAGCAGGTCGCGGATATTCTCACTAAGCCCCTGGGGAAGGTCAAGTTCCTAACCTTCCGTGAGAGTCTTGGTGTCGTGGAAAGACCCTATGATGTGGGTCCTGTTGGACGATGAGCTCTCGGAGCTCTGGGGGGCTTTGGGGATAGCTTCTCGGAGCTATAAGCACTCATAATGCTTCTGCCCCACCCTTGTGATTATTGAGCTGGTTCGCCTCTCATTTATCCGTGCCCCGTATGCATCCTACCCATTGAGTTCAGGGCTCATGGGAAGTACCTCTCATTTGGCCAATGAGGTGGGAAAAGCTAGAGACTATTAGCAAAGACTGATGGACGCATCAGAGATTGCCGTACTCTCTATCTAGGATGGCATGGTCCAACCACTTGATCTGGGATCAAGTTTAGTGAGGTCTGGGACCTCTGCCTGACTTCGGGTCAGATGAACCAACTTTGGGTTGGTTGGATACTCTTTATGAGTTTGATAGAGGTTTCAAACCTCTAGACTGATTATGTCAGTCGGGGGATGATGTCTTTGTGACTGACCCACTTTTTTTCTGAAATAAAGAGGCCAGCAAAGCAAGTTACGGCGGGATGACGCACGATGTTTGATTGCACTGATGGATGGAGTTCTCCCTAGTTGAGAGGGAGTGTTAAATTTGGACAACTAGGTCCAAACTCCATGTTATGATGCTCAGATTAAGAGGCTATTATTTTTGTTGGATTCCTCTTTCGGAGAGGTGTAAAATCCATATATAATATGTCTTAATCCGATGAGCAGAACATTTATTTTGAATTTATTATTCATAATAAATTATATGTGCAGGTCGGCCTTAAGGTTTCACACCCCCAACAAATGTGTCACACACCCCAATGATGGATATAAATACAGGCAAAGTTGGAGAGCATAATAAACAGAAATATGCCAGACAGATATAGAAAATACAATGCTGAACCAGATCATGGAACGATTACACATAGAATGCCAGAAAACTGAGCCATTTTATTAATCTGAAAGTACATAGAGAGGAGTACAAGAAAATCAGAATGAGGGCACCTATCCTTGCTCAAGGCAAGTGAAGAATCCTCTGAGAAAATAGGAAATGGCTACTACAGAAACTGCATCCCAGCTGCTGGAAGAAACTGCCGTAAACTGCTGCTGCTGGAGTGAACTGAAGCTAGGGGCTGATCCCCTTGCCGGAATGAGCTGAAAATCTACAGATCACCTATACTCGCTGCTTCGGACAAAACCCAGAAACCGTGAAGCAAATGGACCATCTCCGAAAATCGCCCCCAGAAACCCTCCTCCTACAAAAACGCTGTGCCTTCAGGAACAGCTCAGAAGCTCAAGAAATATGCTGGCAAAAGGGCTGGATCTACCCACAAATCCTCCAGATGAGATGACCAACTCCTCAAGGCTGAAAACACTGAAAAATGCTGCCAGAACCCCACATAAGACCCTACTCATCAGATCTGCGTCCTCCCTGACTGGATCTGCGTCCTCTCTGCCCAGATCTGCTGGATCTGAGTCATACAAGGCTGGATCTGCTACTATCTCTCCAGATCTGCGTCCCACAAGGCTAGATCTGCTGCTAGCTCTTCAGATCTATGCTAGATCTGCTGCTAGCTCTTCAGATCTATGCTAGATCTGCCAATATCTCCTCAGATCTGCAACCTCAAAGGCTGGATCTGATGTTATCTCTTCAGATCTAGGCTGGATCTGCCAATATCTCCTCAGATCTGCAATCTCCCAAGTTGGATCTAGTGCTACCCCTCCAGATCTGCAACCTACAGAACCAGATCTGCAAATATCTGCTCAGATCTACAATCTCCAAGGCTGGATCTATCACTGTGCCTTCAGATCTGCGTCCTTCCTCTTCCTGCTGAAACAGCGTCCTCACTCCAAGACCGATCTGCGTCCTTCCTGCTGCTGAAACTGCGTTTTTCCTGCTAGATCTGCGCAGCCACTAGAGGGCTTCTTCCTCTCCAACTCTCCACCTGAAACTGCTACTGAAACTGAAAGATAGAACTCAGAAATTAACCTTACTAGGGCGGGCACTCGAAGTCCCCCGAAGCTAAGGGTGAAACGAGAAATAACCTTACCAGGGCAGGCACTCGAAGTCCCCCGAGGCTAAGGGTGAGATCTCCGACCGGAGACACTCGTGCACTAAACAGTGCTGCAGACCGACTAAACAACCGGCGTGCTGAAGCAGACAAAAGTCTAGCTATCAATATCAATATCAAAATATGCATGATCCAAATGAGGTGAGAACCTCTCCTTTTATAATGCCAAACTCCCTCCAAAACTTAACTCTCCTTTGACCTGCGCAGTTTACTTTGGGTCAGCCTGATGCCTCCCCCATCATACTCATGTGGACCCCCAAGGCCCCTCTCTTAAGTTACAACGTCAATCTACTAGGAAAAGAACATTTTATTATAAAGTGAGGTGACTAAAGTGAGGTGACCCCTCTTATTTCTCACTTTATTTATTATGTCTAGCTAAAGCGGCAAAATAAAGCAAAAATGAAATATTCCAATTAGCAAGGCTAATTGGGAATATTACAGAGTTTCAGCCACACGTGTGAAGGACGAAGAGGACAAACTGTACGGCTGAGCTGAAGTACGGATTTGCTGCTGCTAGGGTTTCGCAGAAACTTTGACCAGCGTTGACTTTGGTCAACGCTTGGTCCAAACAAGCTGCAAACTTGTGGAAGGTTCGATTTATGAAGGCCGTACTACCTGGCACAAAAATCGAGGTCAAAGGGTTGATCGTTTTGCTGCTGCGTTGACTTTCAGCTTGCTGCCCCTGCGTTGACTTTTCAGGACAACGTTGACTTTTGCAGAGTTGACTTGGGTTGACTCATCTACAGATTGAAGGGTTGTTGTGACACATGCTGGGCTGGCTGACCAAAGGAGACTTTGCTGGTTGAAGCATCCTGTTGACCGCCGAAACGAACATACACATTTTTTCTGTTTCTGATTTGTCTTCTGTAAGATCTTCTTATATGTTCTATCTGCATTTTGCTTAACTACTTGTATGATTGCTGAAATAAAAGTGAAATTGCTACTAGCATAGAACATCTACAAAACTTTACATATTAAGGCCACGGTAGGGGAGTTCAACAATCAATACCACCAACATCAACAAAGTTCAACAATCAATGCCACCAACATCAAGGTTCTTAAAGGACTTCATACTCTTGATCAAATGCCAATCTCATACCC
>JAXQQM020076980.1:0-139678 GCA_034641835.2 Pinus albicaulis
CTCCGCTATGTGCCTGTTCCGTCGCAACCTTGGTAGCTCCGCCGTTTGATGTGGTTGCGACTTGGTTGCGGCTGCCGTGTGTCCTTGTTCCGCAACCCCAAAATCTGGTCGTTGTTCCAAATTCAAAACATTCAAAACAAGGGCCCCAACAAGAACAAAGGATAAAAGAGCATCTATGTCAAGGGGGACTCTCAAATTAGCATCAACGTGATTTGTATATTATAGGCAGGATCACATGTCATATGGTATCAAAGAGTTGGATATTAGAATCCATATTAGAACAGGTGAGGCAACTCATCGCCATCACATCAATGATTATCCTAGTCCATATAAGGCGAATAGGGAACAAGGTAGTGAATTTGATAGATAATTATGGTCGCATGGATACGTCTTTATCTTTGGCAATGCTCTGGAATTGTTATCTTGAATCTCCAATAGAAAAAATTAGTAGGAAAGCTATATAGGAGGAATATCCCTCTCTGGATGGGATGACTAATGGATAGATGGGGGGCCGAGGGCACGTGCCACCACCCCACCTGACCAAAAGGCATGGGGACGTGGTATTACACCTATGAAAATGTCATAATTTGATGCAATCCCATATCTCCTGTTGAGAATGCAGCAAGATGATGGAGCTTAGTGAAATGAAGTCGCCTTCACTAAGTGGGCCCGCAGGCAAATTCTGGCGCAAAGTCTATTTTTAGACTATGTCTATTTTTAGACATACGGAGCATAATTTGGGAATTCTACTTGGAGATTCTTGAAGTATGCGACATGTCGATAAAAATAGATGAGACCCTAATTTTTAGGACCCAGGCTATTTTTAGACTGATCTCCTAAAAATATGGAAGTCAAATATTATTTACCCTTAATAATATTTTGACTATAAACATCAGTTTACTCTCTTGGCGCACTTCGGTTTGAGTCATGGAGGTGACTCATGCAACTGACACAAGGAATCACGTGGTTCCTAGGGTTTGATGGCATCTTGCATGGTTGGCTTCAGTTAGACTTCAGTGGCAGGAGTTTTGGAGGAGTTAACGGGACAAGTAGTGGAGTTGTGTTCTGTTTGTTTTAGTTGAACTAGTTGGGATTAGTTAACTAACTAATCAACTATATATGAGTGGAGTAAATTAAATAATATTTAATTTACTAAATATTAACTCATTAGTCAACTCAAGAACACTTCAGTTCACTACAGTGCATGATCAGTTCAGTGGAGACCAGTGGAAGAGGTAGATGAAAGGGTGAGTAAAGCTATCAGTTGGTAGATTTGTTTTGCATGATTTGCATTACACTTGGAGGAATTGTCCATGACAATTACGCAATCAAGGGAAGGGGATTCGAACCTTGAACCTCTTCATATATAGGCCATGATTGCGCAATAGAGGCAAGGCAATTGGCGGGGAGTTTTGAACCTCAGACTTGTTCAAGGCGAGTCGGTTGTGTGTAACTTCTTGAGAAATCTTTTGAGTACTTGTGAGAGTATTGTGCTATGTTTAGTTTTCTCATTATAATATACAAGATAGTACGGGGTTTTCAGCTATGAAGCACCCCCATACATGGTATATAATGGTTAGTTTGATGTGAGATTGCTTCTGTTATTGCCGCATGTGAAAATTAATTGTAGAAGAAGGTTATGTGTTATGTATGCAATTCGAAATTGATATATGACCAGGTTAATCTTCAGTGAATAAGTGATTTATTCAGCTAATTTCTACATGGTATCAGAGCGAGGTTAATTGTCGAGATCTATTACGGTGATTGCAAACTTATTTCCTCGGACAGAGTCTGCATGCGGGCCAGGTAGCCTCCGGAATATTCATCCTTCTTTGTAAGGTGAAAGATCTGGTGAATGCCCTTTGCAGTCAATCTCTGATTTGGAAATATTTTGTTTTCAAGTATAGATCGGAAGCGATAGAGCTTGGAGTTTGGAATTCGAATTTTGCAGAAGGTTGTTCTTCTTGGTGCCGGTGTTGAAAGATGTCTTCTTTCAATGGTTTGCGACTCGAATATGCTCTTGAAGGCAGTTCGAACTGTATTGCATGGAAAGATCGAATGGAAGCAGTGTTAGAAGATAATGGTCTGAAGGAGTTCGTGGATGCGGATGTCCCAAAGCCCACTGATGCAGCTCTGGTCGATGCATGGCAAAAGAAGATCGCGAAATGTCGAAGGATCTTGTTGGAGGGCGTCAAGGATCATATTGTATCCAGCCTGCATGGAAAGGCTACTCCATATTTAATGTGGAAAGCTTTGACGGATCTATTCCAGAGTAAGAGTGACCAAAGGAAGCTGGCGCTCAAAGACAAGCTCGGGAACATCAAGATGGAGAAGGGCGACAGTATCGCTAAATACCTCACGAAGTTCACTCAATGCAGAGATGAACTGGGAAGTGTGGGAGTTACTGTCGATGAAGAGGATATGGTCGACCTGGCTCTCCTTGGTCTTTCGAAGGCTTGGCACTCATATCAAGATAGTGTCAATGGTCGGGAGAAGCTGCCGGGATGGGAGCGCCTTTGGGCGGATCTCATGCAGGAGGAGATAAGGAGGACTACTCGAGATGGATCTTCATCGAAGGGAGCTGATGAAGAAAACTGCGCTTTGGTTGCCAAAGCAAAGAAGGGGAAGGGTAAGAAAACCTCTCATTCTGGTGCAAAGGGCAAGAAGCAGGATATGGCGAAAGTGAAGTGTTTTCACTGCCATGATCACGGACATTATGCTACCAATTGTCCAAAGAAGAAGAAGAACAAGCAAGCGGGAAGATCTGCGGATGGAGAAGCTTTGGCTTCACAGTTCGAGCTTGACTTTTCACTGATTGCATGCTTGGTTTCAAGTGTGATGGGATCGGTGTGGTTCTTGGACAGCGGTGCGTCATTTCATATGACGGGAGATCGGGAGTTGTTCTCAGATCTGGAGGACAAGGATTTAGGTATGCACATCGAGATGGGCGATGACGGCAGATACAGTGCGACTGGTATCAGTACCGTATCCTTTCAGAGGGAGTCTGGTAAACCCTTTGTCTTAAAGGATGTCATGCATGTACCTGGATTGAAGAAGAACCTGATTTCAGTAGCGATGTTGGAGGATAAGGGGTATGATGTGGTCTTCAGCGAAGGAAAAGCCTTCCTGCGCAGTAAGACTACTGGAGAGACCCGGAAGATAGGGGTTCGAACTCAGAACCTTTATCAGTTGCAGGTAGATGACTGCGCAGCTATGGCATGCAAGGCGGGAGAAGTGGTGAGCCGGGATGATGAGGGCGAACTATGGCACAGGAGAGTGGGCCATCTTCACCATGGAGCTTTGAAGATTCTGCAGCAGATTTCTACTGGACTTCCTAAGGGCACTCTTGCGCAGTCAGATCAGTGCAAGGGGTGTACTTTAGGGAAGTATCTGAAAGCCACCTTTCACGAGAAGGATAGTCGCGCCACGACGATCCTTGAGAGAGTTCACACAGACGTGTGTGGTCCTTTCTCAGTTGCTTCGACAGCAAAGCACGGGTATTATGTGATCTTTGTTGATGATTTCTCTCGAAAGTGCTGGATCTTCTTCATGCAGAAGAAGAGCGATACATTCGCGAAGTTCTGTGAGTTTAAAGCACTGGTCGAGAAGGAGTCGGGGAAGAAGGTGATTGCTCTAAGGAGTGATAACGGTGGTGAATTCATCTCGGCTAAATTCAAGGGGTTCTGCAGCGCAGAAGGGATTCAGAGAGAGCTCATCGCACCCCATAACCCACAACAGAATGGGGTGGCTGAGCGGAAGAACAGAAGGATCGTGGGTGCTGCACGGGCGATGTTGCATGATCAGGGCCTACCCCTTCACTTGTGGGCTGAGGCATGCAATACAGCAGTGTATGTGCAGAACCGTTATCCTCACAAGGTTCTTGGCATGAGTACACCGGAGGAGGCTTATTCTGGCAAGAGGCCTGATATTTCCCATTTGCGGATTTTTGGTTCTCCTGTCTACATGCATGTGACGAAGGATGCAAGAAGGAAGCTGGATCCAACTGCTGAGGTTGGAATATTTTTGGGGTACACTGATACACCTCACAACTATAGGGTGTATTTGTCAGACAGTCGAAAGACTGTTGTGCGACGGGATATAAAATTTCAGGAGGAGAAAGCCATGCGGTGTTCGCTTGAGAGGGAGCTACACTTGCATGCAGATGAGGAGCTGTTAGTTCCTAAGGAGGAGCTTCCGGATGTGGATCAGCCACAAGAGGAAGTTCAAGAGGTGGAAGAAACCACCCATGCAGCGCCAACCATCAGAGGGCGCATGCGCACTACAGAAGCTGAGCGACTGGCTCGAGATGCAAAGAAGGTTGTAGGACCACCTACAGCACAGCGCAGACAGAGACAGTCACCAGATCGGTACACTGGATACATGGCTCTTGTGAGTCGATGTGTTGTGACGGAGCCATCCTCTTTTGAGGAAGCTATGGAGGAACCCACATGGGTTGATGCCATGATCGAAGAATATGATTCGATCGTCAGGAACAGTGCATGGGAGATTGTCCCAAGACCGGTGGGGAAATCAGTGGTGAGTTCGCGATGGATCTACAAGGTGAAGCAGGCGGCTGACGGGAGTGTGGAGAAGTACAAGGCGAGATTTGTCGCCCGTGGCTTTTCACAGATCGAGGGGATCGATTATGAGGAGACCTTTGCACCTGTCGCAAGGTACTCTTCCATACGGACGATCCTTGCTCTCTCAGCGCAGATGGGGTGGCACATTCATCGGATGGATGTGAAGACTGCGTTCCTCAATGGAGTTATTGAGGAGGAGGTGTACATAGAGCAGCCTGAAGGTTTTGAGATCTTCAGCAGTGAGTCGCATGTGTGCCGACTCAAGAGAGCACTGTACGGGCTGAAGCAAGCACCTCGTGCTTGGTACACTTGGATAGACAGCTACTTCACCGAGCTTGGATTCTCCAAGAGTGAGGCAGATCCAAACCTGTACCAGATTGTGGTGGAGGGGAAGCTGTTGATCATCGTACTGTATGTAGATGATCTGATTTTGACTGGCGATGAGCAGTTGATACTTTCATGCAAAGAGGATCTTGCACGAGAGTTTGAGATGAAGGACTTGGGCATCCTTCATTATTTCCTGGGATTGGAGATTTGGCAGCGCAGCGGAGGACTGTTTGTTTCTCGGGGCAAGTATGCCCGGGAGATTCTGGAGAGGTTCAACATGCAAGGCTGCAAGCCTGTTGACACTCCTCTTCCTGGTGGTTGGAGGAAGGAGGATGCTACTTCAGCGGAGGTAGTGGATGCCAATGTCTATCGACAGTTGGTGGGTGTTCGTGTTTTGGTCGATAGGCAGGAGTATATGCTATGCGAGTTAACCGACTTTTCGCAAGCTGCTGGTTAGCTAGCTCTTTTGGAAGGCGGGCAAGCATGTTGCGTATATCGAGGAGGCACATCGGGATGTGGTCCTGGTACGGAACGGGAGGGATGAGTGAAACTTTGCGGTTTCCGCGGTGCGGTTGGGCGAGGGGGCAACGGACGAGAAGAACGCCACGAAGGAGTTTTTCGACGGCCGATGGGTCGACGGCGGGTTTTACGGTACGAACGAGCCGGTCCGTCGCTCGAGTTCGACGGTAGGGTACATGGCGGCTTAAGCTTGGTGCCGCATGTGAGGCTGATACGGATGAGAGAGAAGATCCTCGCGAGTTTGTTCGAGTTTGCATTTGGACGCCTACGGTGATCTCTTGTGGTAACCCCGAGAGGGCGCCGAGCTCTAGGCTAATCCAGTTTTTCATGATAGGTCCAAACATGTCGACATCAGGTACCATCACATCAGAGATTGTGTTCAGCGGAGGATCATGATGCTTTCATATGTTCCCACGGAGGATCAGGATGCCGACATCCTGACGAAGGCGCTCACCAGGAGCAAGTTCGAATTCCACAGAGGCAGGATAGGGATTGCGGATAATCCATATCTTGCTGAGAGGGAGTGTTGAGAATGCAGCAAGATGATGGAGCTTAGTGAAATGAAGTCGCCTTCACTAAGTGGGCCCGCAGGCAAATTCTGGCGCAAAGTCTATTTTTAGACTATGTCTATTTTTTAGACATACGGAGCATAATTTGGGAATTCTACTTGGAGATTCTTAAAGTATGCGACATGTCGGTAAAAATAGATGAGACCCTTATTTTTAGTACCCAGGCTATTTTTAGACTGATCTCCTAAAAATATGGAAGTCAAATATTATTTACCCTTAATAATATTTTGACTATAAACAACAGTTTACTCTCTTGGCGCACTACAGTTTGAGTCATGGAGGTGGCTCATGCAACTGACACAAGGAATCACGTGGTTCCTAGGGTTTGATGGCATCTTGCATGGTTGGCTTCAGTTAGACTTCAGTGGCAGAAGTTTTGGAGGAGTTAACGGGATAGATAGTGGAGTTGTGTTATGTTTGTTTTAGTTGAACTAGTTGGGATTAGTTAACTAACTAATCAACTAGATATGAGTGGAGTGAATTAAATAATATTTAATTCACTAAATATTAACTCATTAGTCGACTCAAGAACACTTCAGTTCACTACAGTGCATGATCAGTTCAGTGGAGACCAGTGGAAGAGGTAGATGAAAGGGTGAGTAAAGCTATCAGTTGGTAGATTGGTTTTGCATGAGATTTGCATTGCACTTGGAGGAATTGTCCATGACAATTGCACAGTCAAGGCAAGGGGATTCGAACCTTGAACCTCTTCATATACAGGCCATGATTGCGCAATAGAGGCAAGGCAGTTAGTGGTGTGTTTTGAACCCGAGACTTGTTCAAAACCAAGCTAGATTGTGAGTAACTTCATGAGAGAGTACTGAGTACTTGTGAGGAGTATTTTACTTGTTTGGTTACTTGATTTCTCCATTATAATATACACAATAGCTGCGGGGTTTTCAGCTATAGGCTTTCCCCATACATACTGAGTTAATGTGTGATTGAATTGATGTGAGATTGCTTCTATTATTTCCGCATGTGACAATTAATTGTAGAAGAAGGTTATGTGTTATGTATGCAATTCGAAATTGATATATGACCAGGTTAATCTTCAGTGAATAAGTGATTTATTCAGCTAATTTCTACATCTCCCAACTGAGATATGAAGGGACATTATATGTGCGAGGAGGGGGGATTAAAGCGTGAGAGGTGGTATACTTAGAGCTTGAGCATGAAAATTTTATTGCAAGTTGAAGATTATGTTGCCCAATGTGTAGGGACACTAATGGGAAATAATGACTTAGTCGAGTGTGACATAAGAACAATTTGGGCAAGAAAAATGAGATGCAATGGGAATTGTCATAGAGAGCAACGATATGCTCTATTTATGACTACAATGTGAAGGAAGCAGGTAATTTTTTGTAGGTGGAGGGATGATAGTATGATAATCCAACCTCTCAATGATTTTATGAATGAGGGAGACCACCTTAGGGCTTCACTATAATGTGAAGAGCAAGATCAAGAAATGCATGGGGCTTGGCGAATCAGGGCATTCAGGAACACTCGTATATCCCAAGGTAATTTCTGTTTCAATACTTGGAATCTTTCCACTTATTCTATCTACATTTTTCTCTTACTCGTATTATTTTGTGGTACATCATTTTCCTTTGTTGTTCTTTTGAGGAAATTTTGGTTTTATCCCCATGGTAAATTACCCCTATTGAGCTGGAAGGGGAGTAAGGTGTGTTGCCTAGTGAGAAAATAGTGTGATATTTATCTAGTAGTAGGAAGCTTTCACTTTGGAACTACAGGTTGGTATTTATGCTATGTGGGGAATTGGGTTTATATCTCCACTGTGTCCTGGTAAAATTATCTTTGTGATGTCAATTTCTACAAGCGCTAGGTAAATTGGGCATCTTATAAAAAAAAATAGAAGGGGAAATTCATGGTGGCACGCGACCCAGGTTATGGATGAAAATAACATTATTTTCCTAGGTTTTTGGAGGCTTGGGCATTTGAGGTCATGCATATTTGGAGCTATGGGGGACAAGTGGTGCTATTGTCACACAGTTTTGGGCCAAGTTCAAAAGACAATTTGGTATGTATGTTAGCTGAACATAACTAGGATCATTTCGGACTGAGAATCTGGTGGATTTTGGAGTGGTTGTCATAATCCATCTAGGGATTAGCCCTCTCTACATGGTACCCTATCGAATAACATAGGTTCCAAGTGTAGAGCAGTTTTGGTACCACCGAGAATACATCAAATCATGGGGGAAGATGATCCTCATATACATAATAGGGTTCTTTGTCTAGCTCTGGAAGTTGAGTCTATCTTCATCATGACAAGATAGAGGGGCAGGCCAAGGAGAGGTTTTCCATACTATGAGGAGATAGCTCAAAGAGGGAGCTCAAGTCTACAAAATAGGGTGGGAGGATTTGCAACAAGATTCATGGAGCATATCCCTATACCTATGCAGGAAGAGTTAGCTAGGTCTGAGGGGGAAGTATCCTCACAAATAAATTCCCTCTAATATGTTAAAGTAGTAACTGAATGGAAAGTTTGGATTTCCGATATAGGGAACACACACAATCTTCCCAATTGATATATGTTGGTTGTGGATCTCTATTAGCAGCTCAAATTCTTGTTGGGGTGCACATTGATTGATAATCAATAATTTTAAAGAGACCTTTTGCAGACTCTAGACCGCATGCATGGCCACATGAATCCATTATGAATGTCATTTGGAAAAGGTATATTATCGACTGATAAGGATTGAGCAGCACCTCAACATCCCTCCAATAGCGGACAGAACCCCAGTTACTCTTATGGACCCTATTCCAATTGCAGGCTCAGACTCGTAACCACTTCCCTGATTGTGAAATGGATCTAATTTATAATGTACTTTTTTTCATTGTTTATGTATGTGGCGAGATCAACTAGAGGTACAACCTAGGTTTTCTTCTCAATCCTTTTAATTTTTAGCTATCTCTGGTGACCCTTCGAATAGTCTAGTTTTGTGTGTGGTTCAACCTCCCTTGTGAGTGACCGAAAAGACTCTTTTTAAAATGTTGATGTAATCGCCTATTTTTCTATTAATATAATTCACCTTTTATATATATATATATATATATATATATATATATATATATATATATATATATATATTCCTTTTACTTCTCTCTCAATGTTTCTTCAATACTATATTATAAAATTATAAAAAAATATAAAAATTACTAGATAGTAAATTAATAAAACATTATTAATGCTTAAAAAATAGTTCAAAATTATTTTTACATATTAAATCAAATTTATATTATATTATAGACGTAACATTTGGACATGTATTATCTCCATAAAGTGTTGGAAAGAGATAGAATAGGTTCAAAATCAATTTATAACCTCTAATCTAAAAATTAAAGAAAATACACTTTATCCTATCCTCCTTATTGAAGCAAGTCTTTCCCAATTGAGAACATGGTCATATGTATTTAATGTACAAGAAGAGGCTAAACAACATGGAAGACAAGTGGCTTCATAAAATCGCTTAGCAAATTTAATTCAAGCAAGGATGGTATAAGGATGCCCAATCTTGGCTAGATCATTGAGGGATAAAGGAAAAGATTAGTTTGAAAAATAATGATACTATTAAAAATGTTATTACATCAAAATTTAATGAAAGATTGTCGTGTGATAAGGAGTTACATAGAGAAAAAAATCAATATATTATAAGGAGGCGATCAACCTAAATCTCAAAAAGTCAAATATATTTATTTATCTTGATTAGTGTAAAGAGGAAAATAAGCATCACTAAAATAAGATTTAACTATCATGAGCTCCATAATTAAACTAAGAATTCCCAAAGCACTAATGGATAAACATTTCTAAAATAGGAACTAATTTTCATGAGCTCCATACTAAAACTAAGCCTTAGTCCATTCCCAAAATACTATGGGATGAAATAGTTTGTCACCTTTGTAGCACTAGGAGGGTTGAAAATGTAACACAATCTCTCTTAAATTGTTGAGTATATACTCAAATTAATTTTAAATTTGAGAATGTAGACTTTTATGATCCGTAGCTATTTTTCTAGAAAACTCTTCCGAACAATCACATTGGAAGTTTTAGAGCCAATGCATTTTGAACTACTAATTGTAGTTCATCTTCAAGAGAAATAACGATTAAAATGATGTTTGGAAGAGTTTTCTAGAAAAAATAAATTTAAATTGTAAAATATTTATCACACCTCCAATTCTGTTGACTTTTTAACTTAGTCAAATTATAGCGATCTTTGGACACTTCTCTTAATGCTTTTCCAACATAAAAATAAAACTTAAAAAATTGCAAAAAAAATCTTACTTTCTTTTCAATAAGCATTAATCATCATTATATTATTAATTTTTTATTTAGTTTAACTTTATTATAACACTAACATTTTATATAAAAAATAAACGTATAATTTTAACAATTTATAACATTCCCATGGGCAGAGAGTCAACAACTTATGGGTAAGTAATTATCCATCTACATGTTGTGGTATTTTCTTAGATGCTTTCGTAAATATAGAGCAGCGTGAATGATGGGAAAAATTCAAACCAAACACTTAACTTATCTAAGTATGAGGGGTTGTGGCATTTTCTTAGATGCTTTCGTAAATATAGAGCGGCATGAATGATGGGAAAAATGCAAACCAAACACTTACCTTATATAAGAATGAGGGGTTTCCGCAGTGCATTATATTAGATATCATTTTTGGGATTCAACTGCATTAAGTAATTCATTCATCTATGACTGATCTAAACCTGGTATGTTAGTTTTGTTGTGCTAATTACAAGTTCAAAATTATACTTTATTTGCTTCTTTTTTTCTTGTGGTGCTTTAGTTTCCTTGGTGCAGGTGAGTGTTGAAAACAAGAAATTGTCTTGTGTTTTATGTTGAAATTAATGATAAATAAAAAACATAAGTAAGAACTGAACAAAAACATAAACATATACAACAAACCATAAATAGGGTCATCAACACAAGTTTTTTATGAAGGAGTTCACCCATCATGGACAACATCTCCTTGGTCCAGCTCCATAGCTTGGGCCTCTTGTATTAGCTCAAATTTGGCAAAAATGTTGTGTACAATATTCAATTGCTTTTTAAACCTATTCTATTGTCTCTAGAACATAAAAATCATCTAACAATGACTATCCACTTACTGAAAACTAACTCTGGCTGGTCCACACTTGACCTCCTTCCCTGGTGGCCCTAGGCTCCCTTGAACTTCCCTATAGAAAAATAACATGTAGAAGTCGTTTTCAGCCTCTAAAACATGTACCATTGTCTTTGGAATGCCAAATTCATTTAAAATTGACTGTCAAATATTGCCTCCATTATGGAAAAAACAAATTTCCCTAGGAAACTGCCTCCAAATTTGGAAATCCACCAAACAACTCCACCAAAACTAGAGTTTTCGCCGAATTAGGCGGGTCTACCAAAATCACCACCATATTAAACTGTGTTAATTAATGGTTAACTATTTCATTAATTTTATTCTTAGCGCTAAGCGCAATTAGCGCTAGCCCTTGCACTGGTCATATGAAATGTGGTCACATGATGGAGGGGTTGGCCCCTTCGCGCTCTGTCGGTCCCACACATAAGGGTTTAAAGGTAAGCTGATGCAAAAGTTTAAACAAACACGTGTCATGGATTTTTGGTTAAAACGCTGGTTTGTGGGGGAGGAGGTCCAGGATTCAAACCCGACCCCGCCGACCCATTCTGCAACGCTTTTACCATAACATATTTATGGCGGGCCTTTGGCATTGATATAATCCCCACGGACTTTGACATTTGAACTATTGCATTGATATATATTTAATCCGAATCAAATTAAACCTTACCTTGGACCTTGGTTTGAATGCGAATATGGTTTTTATTTAATATTTAATTATAATTAATATTTAATATATATAATATGTCTTAAACATATAATATACTATACTATATAATATGTATATAATATTAAATCATAATTAAATCAATAAATAAATAATACAATTCCACCTTAGAACCATTAGGGAATTAACCCCCACATAGACTAAACTGGTGAATTAGTAAGTGCCATTTGTTGCAGCCTCATTGGCAGAAACCTCAATTATATTCCCAGAAGATTCATTTTTGCTCACTGAGCTATCATGTCAGTAACCTGTCCAATTTGCAATTTTTTTAGCTATTTGAGAAAACGGACAACAGACCATAACTTACTCATACGAACTCGGATTTTGATGAAACTAGTTGTGTTGGAATCGTGGTGACAAGCTCTATGTTGTTGTCCTAGTTTTGAGTAATTCTGAAAACTTTGATTTTTGAGCTAAATACTGAGCACCCGATCAATTACCATTTCCATGAGAGGTAGTCGTAACTGACTAAGTTCTCATGATTTTTTAGTAGTCCACTTTGACTAATTTATCATGATTTTTGAGTAGTCCACTTAGCACTCATTGGATCGGGTGATGCTCACAGGGGTGAAAAAGTGGGATTGAAACTAGTGAAATGAATCACATAGCGTCAACCGTGATCTTTATCATTTTAAAATGGATCAACACCTTTTTAGAAACATTTTTTTTTCAATTCTTATAGGATTTGGGTAATAATTTTTCTCAAAAGGAAGTAAAGTTTGTGTATTTATTATGTTAATCTTACAAAAGGGATTTACCATTATCGGATTAAAGAACTATTTATCAAATGCAATTTATTTAGAAAATCCTCTTGATGCTTCTTCATATTATATGAATTACACACATGGTGATTGTCATTGATGTGCAACATGTACACTTATAGACTTCTTTGGCCAAATGTCTTCAACATGGGGAGTTCAACCACTTGAGCTAACCTTTGGGGCCAACACACACATGCACACTTGAAACTTACTCAGGGAAACCCTGGGGGCTAACACACACACACACACACACACACAAGAAACTTACTCAAGGAAACCTTGTAGCCTCTTCCTCACATTCCATGAATGGTTTTGAGGTGTGCCACTATGATGATACATGAGGTAATTGTCATTAGTGTACAAGATGTACACCTAACCCTAAGGGACTCATGGAGATTCAACTTGGTGACGCCTTTGGCCAAATGATTTTAGCATGGCAAGTCTAACTGCTTGAAATAACTTTTGGGACCAACATTGAACTTGGTGACACCTTTGGTAAAAATAATTTAGCATGACAAATCCAACTGCTTGAACTAACTATTGGGACCAACATGTGCACATGTACACACACATATGTACACACATACTCACACACTTATTGTTGAAAACTTACTTGAGGAAACCTTATAGCCTCCTCCTCACATTCCATGAATGGTGCTTAACGTATGTCACCAATAGACACGGATTCCTAAGCATAAGGGGATTTAGTGGATTCAATCTCAAGTCCTTGGTCATTATGGCATTAGAATGGAAACACAAACCAATTAACATAACCCTTAGAGACTTAATGTGACAAGGCCATGTTTAGTCAATTGTGGGCATCTTGCATGTCAATATTGGGTCGCATAATATAAATAAATGTGGTTATACCCCTTACATGCACCTCATATGTTTTCTCACATAAGGTTAACTATTCCCCCGTCTTTCTAGTTGGAACAAGTTCTACAATAATATTTGAACCTATATTGGCAAGGGGGAAGTCCTCTTTCTTTCTCATTGCACCAAATGATCACATGGACATGCACACACAAACACATGTTCCAAGGAAACATTGGTATACACTAGCATAGCTTACCTAGGTTATTAGAAGTGAGCACATATTGGGATGAAACGAGCTAAATGACTAACAACATTGGTAACAATCAATCAAGTTGGCCCCATTAGCAATGTGTACACATTGATGCACACCTTTATTTATTTACTTCCATGGAAAACTTCATTACGGAGACCCTTTTAAGTGCTTCCTCGCATTCTATGGATGAGACTCATGGTACTTAACTAGTGTAATTGTCAGACAAGTAGGATGTCCTTCACGTACATGGTTCATTCAACTTCTTATCGAAATTCTTCTAAATGTACAAAGAAGAATTATTGTTTTATAGTACTATATCATGTTTTAAAGTCTACAATCAACGTGTTCTACTCATAGAGCATTGAATTCACACATAACCCAATCCTCTACTTAACAACTTCATAATAAAGGTTTGTTCCATATCTAACAAGCTATCCAAATGATTTGGGACACATGGAAAAAAGGTATGCATGCCTATTTAAGGCTTGTAGTGATATACCCTTTACATGTGATATAGATATAGATCCACATATCATTAACATATTCTATATCATGGAGGCACCAAATACAAGATTTTATAACATCATTTAGGTATCATACAATATTTCTCTCAAGCACCAATTTTAAACAAGATACAAACTCGCAAATTTTCAATGACCAATATATAGAATCCATATATAACATTTTATACTTGCTAAAAATACAAGATGTGATTAACATTTTCATATGATTATTATTTTCATTAAACATAACACATATATATATATTTTTTTATCAAGGTCTTATCTTCACCAATGCCATAAGAACTACCAGAAACATCCTTTGAACTCCCAGAATATCATTTTCTTCATTACTGCAATATTATCCCTTGATAGTGAAAATTAAGTTTGTCATCAAACATTAACTTCACCAAAATTGAATTAAAATATCCTTACAAATTCATGAAATACAAAAATCGTAGAAACAATATGGAAAACTTATTAGATGGTTCAGGTTCAGGTTGAAAAAGGTATTATATAAAAAGTTTGTTTTGAGAAAAAGTATAAACCTGAAAATTTTATGGTGACATATGTTTCTTGTATATGCATAATTCAGTTTCATATAATAACTATGGAGTGTTGTAACATAATGTTAAATGATATATTATCATAAGAATTTTTTTACGATAATCATAAACCATGAATGGTTTGATATTATAGAGTATGTGTTGTTGAAACCAAAGTAAGCACGTTGGTGAAAACCATATATATGTCCTTAAACCGTCTTACCTTGGATAATCTTGTTTTGCTAACGTTCGAAGTGAATGAGTCTATCTCATTGAACTGATCACAATTGATGTAGTGTGTACCGTTTTCTTAGAAGAATCTCAACACTTGTTATAATATCCAAACTTAAACGATATAAAATGATAGATTTACAAGAAAAAATATTTATGGGATGTGCAAAAAGGTATTGTAAGAGAATGAGAATAAATGTTTTGAATCTATTTATGCATTCAAAAATGTGTTTTAAACAATAAAAATTATAATATTGCTAAAACCAAAAAAATGCATTTTAATGTGCACATTGATTTATAAATAAAATATTTCAATGCCCATGTTAAATAAATATTCTAGTGAAAGTACGCATTAATTATATATGGTTTGATTATGCATTATATATATATATGTGTGTGTGTGTGTGTGTGTGTGTGTGTGTGTGTGTGTGTGAGAAATCTTTATGTTTAAACTATTTCAATTAGTTTCATTATTTTACACGTTGAACTATGTTCAAGTATATTTTTTAGTCAATTTCGTTTGGAATCTAGCAAAGATTTGTTGAAATTACAAATTAAGTTGTGTCATTTGCATATTAAATGAGTGTGTAATTTCAAGGGGGTGCAAATTTGCCCAAAAAATAATGGAAATTCTGGCATGATTTTGGTAAAATCTGATATTTTTTTTTGGAAATCCCTGTAACAGCCATCAAACTTCAAGATTTTGGGTGCTCCAGGGGTTTTTTATGGTGTTGGATTCATTTCTACCATCAAAACAAGATTTAAGCACCTCCTACAGTTATATTTTTTAGGAAAAAAATGGTCGGATTCTCCATGTTTTTGCTATGGGAAAATTTGCGACCTTGGTAGACAACACCATAAATGAAAATTTTCTACTAATTAAATCTATTTATGCATTATTGTTTTTAAGCTTCTGTGGTTATTGTTTATTGCAAAAATTTCAGAATTATCCATAGTGTTAAGAAACAATGGTGGACGTTTCAAATCCCAACGGGAATCCTGTTGGGATTCGAAACTTAGACCATTGTTTCTTAACACTGTGAATAATCTTGAAATTTCTCCATTTATGCATTCAAAAAAATTTACATTCTAAAAAAAATATTTACACTTCAAGAAATTTAACTATCCCTCTTCACTCTACCTAAATATATCATTAAAATAAATCTATACTAATTTAATATAATCGAATGAAGAGTCAACATGTTAGAAACAAAAGAGTCAACATGGTAGATCAAAAGTTAAGGTTCTCTTTTTAATTTCATAAAATCATAATTTGAAGGTTATGGACAAGGGAGAACGTGAAGCGATTCACATGGGAATTGAGACAATTAGATGGCAACAAGTACGTTAGGAGCAGACAACCATGAGAAACGCCAACAACTTCACATGGATATAGGGAAGCAGCTGTAATCCGGGACGGAACATTTCTCATATAATTGTAATAGACAAATATAAGTGGACAAAACATTACAGACAGGCTCTGCGGCATGAGTCACACCTTCGCAGAGATACCACTCACACTGTAAACAGCGAGGAGCATCAAACAATTTCCATCCAGATGGAACTGCATATAGTAGTTTTAAAATTTCTAAAAATCTAGGATAAAAATAAAGATGACTCATCTACATGATGTATAACTAAGTTAACATTACATATTAACTATTTTGCAGTTTATTTTATTAGCGAAATGGCAATTTTATTTACGAGTCATACAATTTCAAGTAAGTTTGTGATTTTTTTTGTTGTTTAACATCCTAAAGATCTCTGGGCACTAGAATGACAACTTAAATTCAAATTTTTAAAAATTTCTATCGAATTTTAATTAAAACTAACCTGATTTGAAAATAATTTCCTTTT
Organism: Pinus albicaulis; assembly: GCA_034641835.2. Taxonomy (NCBI): domain Eukaryota; kingdom Viridiplantae; phylum Streptophyta; class Pinopsida; order Pinales; family Pinaceae; genus Pinus; species Pinus albicaulis. The sequence goes on from JAXQQM020076980.1 coordinate 16,845, forward strand.
GTTTGGAAGTTAGACTAAGTCATTAACTACTATAACATACCATTTATAACCATGTTAGTATGTTACACAATATATTCTACCAAGATACTTCTATTGCATAATTACACGTTTTAATATATTAAATTACACAATATATTCTACCAATATAAATTTAGTAACTTCTCCAATTAGTGATTTTGAGACATTGTTAAAAAATTTTGTTTTTATAAATTAAAATAATTATATTTTATAATCAAAACAAGTTTACATGACTTTTTACACATATCACACTCAACAATTCATGTTATAAATTGAAATACTCATAATCTCAATTACAAAGCTCAAATATCATAAAAGCCACAAAATTAATATTGGTAATCTTCACCATCTTAACTTTTCAACTCCCAAATTTCCTTAGTGGACATTGTTAAAAAATTAAAAAAAAAAAAGAGGAAGAGAATTCAAAATAAAGATGTTACAATGGAAAGGAAATTGACACATCCAATGTCTCAATTAAATATTTGGAGTGAGATTTAGGTTGATTGTTATATAAGGAAATTATAAGTTGGTATGTGTGTTACAATATGAGAATTTGATAATGGAAAAATAACGAATACAACCACTACCAACATTGTAAATAGAATAGAGTAGAGTAGGAAAATTTAAAATAAACTAAAAAAGCGTTAAGTTACTGCTATTGTTGTTTTTAAATATAGGTAACAAATTTTTTTAAAATTGTTAAATTAACACTTAAATTTATCATAAATTATAAGAGTTATTAAATTAATTTAGATTTATTTTAACTCTATTTTTATTAGGTTAAAATTTTTATTAAATTTTTTATTTTAAAGAAATTTGTATTTTGAGAGATTTAAATCTCTTGAAATTATAGATTAGGGTTAAGATGAATTAAAGATGGTTATTTTATTTTTAAAATCTATTTATTTAAGATAATATAAATTTATGAAAATAATACTATATTACTATAGTTGTCTATTTTTAAATAGTTGGAAAATATCTATAGGCATGAAGCTATTATAGGCATCAAAACACTTAATCTATGATACATCTTAGATTGAGGAGATTTAAAAATAATAATAACAAAATTATAATAAAAAATCATAACTCATTTGATATGAAGCTTATTCATATGACAATTTTTTTAATTAATCAAATTAATGAAAAGGGAATAAAGAACATAAATATTTTTGAAATAAATTTCATACTTTGATCTATGACTACTATTAAAAGTATTCTAGAATATTTTGTAAAGGTTACATCCTATTATCCATTTTTGTAAAGGTTACATCCATACCAATATTCTAGAATATTTTTTAAAGGTTACATCCCTACTATCCATTCTCCAACATTTACAAAGGCATACATACTCTACTCCATCTGATTTTGAACCTGTGACTTCTTAGAAGAAAGCACATGCTCTTAACCATTAAACTCACTCAAACTCTTTCTCTACATATTTTCAAAGTACCTCTATTTAAAACTTAAATTTACCAAATAAAAAAAATCAAATTTATTAATGTAATTTTTTTAATTATTTAATATGAAAAAATTAATGCATGATATAAAATTAAATACATAAATTCAAAATTTAATAATTATTTCATACTTACACTTATTACTATAATGAAATTAATTAATATAATAATAATTTTTATTTATTTATTTATTGAAGTACTTGAACTTATTCTGCACTATGTAACAATATCATTTTCATATATATATAACTTTGAAACCATAATAATATTGGTTCTACTTATATGTGGCATGTTGTGTTTATCAAAGTATAACATATTTTCTATGAACAAGTTTTTAGAAAACATTATTACACCCACTTAAAATCCATTTTAAACGTATTAAGAGAGATTTTTTTTTAATTGATATATATATTTATGGTGGATTTTTTTTTAATTGATATATATATTTATGGTGTTTAAAGTGGAGCCCAGATATATTTTTTTGTTTATTACAATTTCTCTCACCTAATAACTTAAAGAGCGCCTTACTACTCTAGATACAATAATTTAATTAAATTTCTTTTTAATGATGATTATCATTCCTAATGAGTATATTTGCATTTCGTAATACGAAAAAAAGTTGATTTGAAAAAAAAAACGAAAAACAAAAACACCACCACATCCCTTGGATCCTTGAAGACTCGTAAGGGAATGGGTTTATGTTATCTTCAACACAATGTCTAACACCCACAATTTACCGCACAAACATCGAACCCACTAACATTCTATTGGATGACCAAATGAATGATGGTGTGATGATGAATAAGGAACAATAATCAATTTATTAGTTCTTCTTGAATGTCACTGCTATATTCGTCATTTATTAGTCCCCCTTGAAAGTCATGATTATAACATTAGATTTATTATTGATTATCAATTAATTAACCTTTAATTACAAATATATTTTCCAGTTGTGCAATCTTTAATTATAAATATTTTGAAGTTCTCCACTATTTTATATATAACAAACAAAATATTTTTTTTTTCAATATTTAAAATAGTTTTATGACAAATGTTATTCACTAACAAGTTTAAAGTCTTATTACATAACTTTGACATAGTGCAATTTTATCATACTAAGATAATTTAGGTTTTAAATTTTGATTATAACATTATTGCAATTATGAAGCTTTAATATAGTGTAATTATTTTACTTCTAGATAACCTAATACTAGAACATTTGGCATATTTTCCAACACTTTATTGATTTTGGTTCAACAATTGCACAATGATATTTCAACGAAGTGGATTAGCCTAGTTCATCGGGATAGTTTTCTCAAACTTAGGATGCACAAATCCAATTGTTGTGCATTTGATACAAAATATTTCCATGTGGTAGATGCAAACAAGACTTACTCTACTAAACTTTTGTTACCACCATTTGTCATTGTTACAACATAGCATCATACATTCAACAAACAAAGACTATCATGTGGCAGATGTGGGGAGACTTACTCCATTGAAATTGCATCGCATACTCGTCGCAGTTACAACATGGTTTTATACATTTAATGAGAAAACACCACCATGTGGTAGGTTTGGGAGACTTAATCCCTAAAACTTTCGTTGGTAGGTTTGGGAGACTTAATCCCTAAAACTTTCATTGGTAGTTTTTTTTCTAGTTGTGATAGATGATCATATGTCTGACATTGTTGATTTCCATGTGGTATTTATAGAAAGGTTCGATCTATTGAGAATTCATTGCAGTTCTGACACATACGGTGGCACAACTCCAACATAAAAATGATAGTTGTATTCCATTTTGTGGCACACTATCTTGAATTATCCGTTAGAATGGATATGGTGTGCAAGCAATGTTCATAAGAGGTGGGTGTCAAATCGATAACACATTGTGGGAATTTTTGATGCATATCTATCTGTCAACATTCCAATGAGTGGATGACAATATATATATATATATATATATATATATATATATATATATATATATATATATATATATATATATATAAAATTTTATTATTATTATTTTTTTCCTCGGAAAAAAAGCGTAATTTTATTAATGAAAACAAAATTACATTTTACATGTGCTGGTAATTGTCAATCAAGACATGCTATCAAATTGAAAATATTAACCTATAATACAAGGGGACAAAATCAAGATTTTCTCCCTTTCTTCTTTTCAACCTTTCTCCAAGCACCTTGTGTTGGCGTGGCAGAGATATGGGTAAGCTGGGTTTCTTCTGTAATTGCTCCATTGTCCTTGTTTGAATATGAGGTGTCTGAGTTGTGTTGTATTTTGATTCCCCCATTGTCTTGGGCCCCAATGTCCTTTGTCATATGAACAGTAGATGTTAGGTCAAAGGGGTCTTGCATCTCTTGTTCTAGATTGGTTGTTGTCTGGTTATTTTCATTGGGCATGGAAACGTCCGCTTCTTCTTTAGTCTCCTGTTCTAATTCAGCAGAAGGAAATTTCCATCCTTTGGGTGATTTGCTTGTCTTCTTTTTTCTTTCGGGCATGTGTTTTTCAAGTGGTCGGTGTTCCTGCATATCCTACATCTGAATGCTGTGTTTTTATAGTCTAGGTGTTGTGTCCATTTATGTTGTTTATGAATCAGATTAATGCTTTCTGGTAACCATTTACTAAGATCCACTTCTACACAAATTCGTGCGAAGGTGAAGATCCTCTCCTCTAGGTGTTGTGTATCTGTTTTTATGTATCTCTTGATGACGTTCCCTATGCCTTCTAATACACATTCGTTACAAAAATGAAGTGGGAGGTTGTATAGCCGGTCTCAGATTGGCATTCTGGTCACCTCCATAGTGTTAGCATCAAAATCCAGGAACCATGGTGTGATGAAGAGTCCAGTAGATCCCCAGAACCATGGTCCATCCCTAAGAATGATGTCTCTGGCTTCCGAAGATGGAAATTTGACAATGAAAAATACCCTTTGAACAGAGATGGATTTCACAGTCCATAGTGTTGAATTTTGCAACAAGAAACAATGAAGGAGGCATCCTGAAACATCATCCTTGATCCTATTTGGAAAATAATCACCTAAACTAGGTGGGGCCCACACAAGCTATTTTTAGGTGTATGTCTATTTTTAGACATGGTGAGCATATTCTATAAGTTGCATGATGCTATTTGTAGATGGTTGGTCAAATGTGAAAAATAGATGAAATTCTATTTTTAGAATATTGGGCGAAGTCTATTTATAGATCGTCAATCTAAAAATAGATGCATGTCAATTATTATTAGCTCTTAATAATAATCAGACTCTAAACAACAACTTATTCTCTTGGAGCACTTCATTTCAGTGCACAGATGTGGCACATTAGTTGACTAAGGGAATTACACAATTCCCAAGGGTTTACTGGAGCTAATTCATGGAGGACTCAGTTAGAACTCAAGTGGCAGAGTTATGACATAGTTGGAAGAAGTAGTTATGGAGTTGTATTTAGTTTAACTCAGTTAGACTCAGTTGAGCTAGTTGTATCTAGTCTAACTGATTGATACACTAGTGAGAGTGGAGTGAATTAATTAGTTAATTAATTCATAAATAATAACTCATTAATCAACTGAACAATACATCTGTTAACTACAATGCATGGCAGTTTCAGTGGAGACTAGTGGAGAGATAGGTGAAAGGGCAAGATAGACTATCTGTTGTGACTATAGTGATGCATAGGTGCATCTACATACATACAATGGAGTTGCCAATGACCAAATCCCAATGGGGGTAGGATTACATTGAATTGGTCTTTGTAATCGACTTGGATTGTGCGGTGGGCGGAGCTAGCGGGAGCGATCGGTGCATGGATTTGCAAGATTGTTCACGATTAGTGTATGATGATTATCTTGTGCGAGGGCTTGTGATAAGCTTTGTGTGCTTGTATGAGATTTTCATATGATCTCCATATTTTTAATATGTAGTTGAGGTTTTCGACTTCGGGCTTTCTGGGTTAAAAACTGTGTTATGTGCGATTGAATATTTTTGTTGATGCTTCACATGTGTGTGCAATTAATTTTTCCACAAAAGATTAACAAGTGGAATAGATTCAGTATCTTGCATAAAGTTAAATAGTGTGAGATCGGGTGGATCTTGGACATATGCATGCTGAGTGCATACAATTTCTACAGCAGTATCTTTAGCCGTTGTTGATTGAAGATTGCCAATTGTGAAGTGAGTTTCTTGGTGGAAAATTGATTTGTTGCAGGAGTTTCTTGGTGCGACAGTTGAGTATACATTGAAATGTCTTTCAATGGGTTGCGGTTGGAGTATGAACTCGAGGGAAACTCTAACTACATAGCCTCAAAGGACATGATGGAGGCGGTGCTTGAAGATAATGGCTTGAAGGAATTCATCGAGAGAGATGTTCCTAAGCCCACTTCGGCGGATACTGTAGTACTTGATGCATGGCAAAAGAAAGTAGCAAGGACGAGGAGGATTCTGTTGGAAGGTGTGAGAGACCATATTGTCTCAAGCCTTCATGGGAAAGCCACTCCATATGCTATGTGGAAGGCTTTGATAGATTTTTTCCAAAGCAGAATCGACCAGAGGAAGTTGACGCTTAAAGACAAGCTCATAAAAATAAAAATGAAGAAGAATCTTTATAGATTTGATGAAGATGGGATTTCTACGGAGCTTCCTACTATTAGGAAGTGTGAGAAAGCCATGCAATTGAAGCTTGAGAGGGAGCAGGATTTGCATGCAGGTAAGAGTGAACCTCGGGATGTGGAGCAGCCACAATATGAGGATCATGGAGTGGGAGAAACCACTCATGCAGAGAAATTTCGTGCCAGATGGGCAGAGGGAGTGCATGCAGCTATACCTCTAGGTGAGAGGTGGGGCGACATGCATGAGTAATCCCAAGAGGAGATTTCTGGGCAAGATTCATGGAGATGGTGTGGATCTCATGAATTGAACTTGGCTACGAGGAGCCCACAGAGCAGCAGTATCATGGTCAGTCAGATTGATGCAGGCATATCAAAGTGACAGTGTCAGATACTGGAGCGCAGTTCAGAGTTGACAGCAAGTGCAGAGTGCATGGGTGCAGAGTTCAATAGCGCAGTGGTTCCTGAAGACATGTGCAGTTGGTACTAGCAGAAGTCGAAGACTTTGATGATAGATGCATTATATTGATTCAGTTGTTTGGAGGCTATTCAGTTTCAGAAGTGTTGCAGCAAGAGTTATAGAGCGGATGCATGGAGTTGCAAGGTGCTTGCAAAGGTTGCAAGGCGAATGCATGGAGTTGCATGTTGCATGCAAAGACATACCTTTCTTTTTGAGAGGGAGTGTTGAAGTTTGCAACAAGAAACAGTGAAGGAGGCATCCTGAAACATCATCCTTGATCCCAGTTGGAAAATAATCACCTAAACTAGGTGGGGCCCACACAAACTAGTTTTAGGTGTATGTATATTTTTAGACATGGTGAGCATATTCTATATGTAGCAGGAGGCTATTTGTAGATGGTTGGTCAAATGTGAAAAATAGATGAAATTCTATTTTTAGAATATTGGGCGAAGTCTATTTATAGAGCGCTGATCTAAAAATAGATGCATGTCGATTATTATTAGCTCTTATTAATAATCATACTCTAAACAACAACTTATTCTCTTGGAGCACTTCAGTTCAGTGCACAGATGTGGCACATCAGTTGACAGAAGGAATTACGCAATTCCTAAGGGTTTACTGGAGCTAATGCATGGAGGACTCAATTATAACTCAAGTGGCAGAGTTATGACACAGTTGGAAGAAGTAGTTATGGAGTTGTGTTTAGTTTAACTCAGTTAGACTCAGTTGAGATAGTTGCATCTAGTCTAACTGATTGATACACTAGTGAGAGTGGAGTGAATTAATTAGTTAATTAATTCACAAATAATAACTCATTAATCAACTGAACAATACATCTGTTAACTACAGTGCATTGCAGTTTCAGTGGAGACCAGTGGAGAGATAGGTGAAAGGGCAAGATAGACTATCTATTGTGACTACTAGTGATGTGTGAATTGCATCTACATATACATTGGAGTTGCCAATGATAATCACGCAGTCAATGAGAGTGGGATTACATTGAATTGGTCTTTGTAATCAGCTTGGATTGCGCAGTGGAGGCAGGCTAGTAGGAGGCAGAGATCGGTGCATGGATTTGCAATATTGTTCCTTATTAGTGTATGACGATTGTACTGTACTGAGGGCTTGTGATAAGCTTTTTATGCTTGTATGATATTGTCATATGATCTCCATGTTACATAATATATAGTTGGGGTTTTCAGCTTCAGGCTTTCCCGGTTAAAAACTGTGTTATGTACGATTGAATATTTTTGTTTATGCTTCACATGTGTGTGCAATTAATTGTTTCCGCAAAAGATTAACAAGTGGAATAGATTCAGTATTTTGCATTAAGTTAAATAGTGTGAGATCAGGTGGATCTTGGACATATGCATGCTTAGTGCATATAATTTCTACACATGGTCTATTTGGTGAAAATCCAATGAAAGAGTTCCATCAGTTTGGGCCAGAAGTTGTTGAGCCTGTATATTAATGCTTGAGATTCAAAGGAGGTTCAATGTTCGTCGATCTCTAGAGTATCTATGTTCAGTTCTGGCACAAAATTTAGTTGCTCCACAATATATGGTTTGGGGACATTTTCAGTTGGTTCAGTTGGTGTTGCTGCTTTGTTTTCCCCTGTAAGATGTTCCTGTATGAGGGGCCTTTTGGGAAGTCTAGTTAAGAAGTGTTGGTTCCCCTTGTGGGTCCTTGAGTTCTGTGTTTTTCTATTGTGCCTCCTCCCAGCTGAAGATTGAGATAGATAGTGCATTCTCGACAGATGCAGTAATATTTTGTTGAACAGGAGACTTGGAGGGACCTCCCACTATAGATTAAGGATTGCAAATGGCAAGTATAACCAGAGGTTAAACTGATATTTTGTTTCATATTTGCGACCCCGTCTATTTCTTATGCCCAAATAATAAAACTACTCCCCCACAAGGGGTTTAATGAAATTCTGAAAGTGGACTGTGCATACCTTTTTCTCATATTCGGGAGTACATGTGTAGACTTTTGTGGGGTTCTTCTTTGGCTTCATAGATGAGGTCATATGGAAGCCAAGTTCCTTTGCGCAATAAAGATCCATGACGAGAAGTCAGGCACAATAGTCCTACGAAGTTTGGTGCGTACTACCGCCTTGTAGCCCTTGTATGTGAATTGTATTCTAAGGGGGTGTATGATCTCAGCCCCTTCTTGTGGCCACCGACACCAGTTCCCAGTCCCTACTTATGGTTTTCGACCCTTTTTATAATCCAGGCTTCAGGGTATTGTGACCGCTTATCTGTATTACGCCATAGCCCCCATGAAACCAAGCCCAAAGGCCATATTGTAATAGGTGTGTCGGAGCTAGTCTTTTGGAAGCTACCTGCTCGAGCCATGAAACAGAGCCTAATAGGGTGATGGGGATTCGAGCGAGAACAACATGGGGGTCTGCGTATTTGCATAGCCGATCTTCAATCCATGTCCTCGCAAATGCAAAGTGAGGGCACAACCATACCCTCCGTCCACCAGATGCGCAAACCAGAGAGGTCGCCGACATGCACTAATGGTGCTATGTGCAATAAACCCTAGTGGCCATCTTCCCTCATTCCCTTCTCGGTATGGACTGCCTCCAATATATATATGTGTGTGTGTGTGTGTGTTTCTATATATATATATATATATATATATATATAGACACACACACACACACACACATATATATATATATGTATATGTATATGTACATACATAAAAATACATATAAATATACATATACAGATAGATATATATATATATAGAAACACACACACACACACACACACATATATATATATATATGTATATGTATATGTACATACATAAAAATACATATAAATATACATATACATACATACAAATACATCTACATATACATATACATATACATATACATATACATATACATATATATATATATATATATATACTTAATGATATGGTGATGAGGCATTGGACACAATATAATGACTCTTCCCTAGTTCCCTAAGTGGCGTAAAAGGAAATGAGGGGGGTCCCAAAAAATTTATGCTTTCACACTTCATTTCAGGACCCAAAATTAGGACCACCATTAGACAAAATCTCTTTAAGATATTTCCAATTATATAAAATTCATTCACTTATGATTTCTTGTCACAATATTGTGCCATTATAAAACTCTCTCAACATTTTGCAAACTTTCCCACTACAAGGAAAATACCTAGTGGAGGATTTTGTGGAAGCCCCTATAAAAATAGCCCAAAAATATGTTTGTAGCAGAGGTCACTAGCGGAGGTGGGTTGGTGGATATTTTAGCATATGTTTTTTGGACAATGCGTCTACAATCTACAAATGCACTAGTTATTTACTATCCATACAAGCATCGGTGCCACATAGAACATGGTGCTCCGTGGAAAATTTATTTTTATAAAATAAAAATAAAAATGGTGTGTTAAATAACACAACACATTGATGCTTGAATAATCGATATCACTTGAAAAAGGTTAAATTTTAAAACTTGTTGGTGCTATATACATTCGAAGAATCAGTGTCCTTCATGCAGTTGTTAGTACCAAGATTTCACCTTTCCTAAAGGTCCAAAGGGACATGGTAAAACTCCATTTTTAAAACTTGACATAAAGTTTGAGTTGTTATGTATAATGGAGAGGTAAATGCTGATAAATTAGATAATCAGGTTCGTCAGCTTGAAGTCTATTGCATGATACAAAGGATAAAAGATGAAGAGACCAAGATTCAACTTGCTTAATTAAGGCTGGAAAGTGAAACACTCATTTGGTGGGAAACCAAATCTCAAGAGGATCTCAAGAAAAGAGGTAAGATCATAACTTCTTGGAATGATTATGTGGTTGCATTAAGAAGACAGTTTTATCCTTTAGCATACATGCATAAAGCTATCATGGATTGGAAAAAATTTAGGCAATTAAAGGATCAAAGTGTGCACATTTACATCTAAGAGTTTAGAAGGAGAGAATTGATTTTGGGTGTAGATTTATCCTCTCAAGACACTTTACCAAAGTACATTGGAGGTTTACATAGCTACTTTAGACACACAATTATCATGTTTAACCCTACAAATTTAGATGATATTTTTGTACAGGAAACACATCTAGAAGCAAGAGGGAAGAATTTTCCACAAGAGGGCAGCAAAAATAAATTTAAGGGTGGAGACAAAGGAAAGGGAAAATTCAAAGGAAAAGGGAAGAAAAATGCTTCCATCAATAAAGAGGGAGAAAAATCACATGAAAACATTGTTCAAAAGAAGGTCACGATGAAGATCATTGTTGGAAACTTCATCGAGAGATAAGACCCAAAAATTTTAACAACAAAGGAAAAAAAAGACAGATGCAACTACACAACATGATTTAGGATCGGATTCGAGAGATGAAACAAAGGTCACCGCCATGGGATTGAAAGGTAAGGACTCCATTGCAAGTACTAGTTCTTCAAATAACCTCAATAAAATTCAAAATGAAAAGGAAAGAATAAATATTCTCCTTATTAGAGTTATCTCAAAACATAAAAAAATCGACACTCTATTTGATAATGGCTCACTATAAAGCCTCATTTCATAAAACATTGTCAAGAAATTGAATTTGGAAACCATTCCTCATCCTAAACCTTATCATTTAGGTTGGGTCTGTGACAATGCAAAATTGCAAGTAAATAGAAAGTGAAAAATTTAATTCGCCATTACTGCAAACTTCATTGATGAGATAGAACTTGATGTAGTTCCATTAGACATATGTGGTATTGTTTTGGGAAGCCCTTATCTTTATTAGAGGAAAGTCATCTTTCATCACCATGAAAAAAAATATCATTTGTTTAAAGATGGTATTGAGTACATTGTTAGAGCACATCGCAAGAAACTAAATCTATCAATTGTGAATGTTGGACAAATGAAGAGGCTTGTTAACTCTAGCAAGAATTTTGTATTTTTTATGATAAAACCGAAGAATGATGTTGAGAATGAATCTTTCCAAGTATGTGATACAAAGTTAAGATATGGGTTTGGTTGAGGTTGTTAGCCAATATGATGAGATGTTTCAGGAGCCTAAAGGATTTCCTCCTAAAAGAGGAATCCAACATGAGATCTAATTGCAACAAGATTGTCCTCTTCCTAACATTGGCATGTACAAGATGTCAGTGATGAAAAATGCAGAAATTAGGAAACAAATCCAAGAGTTGCTTGATAAAGGGATCACATAACCAATCACATCACCATGCAGGTCACCTATTGCTATAGTACCAAAAAAGGATGGTATATGGTGCATGTGTGTCGACTTTCATGCATTGAACAAGGTTACGGTAAAGATCTGTTACCCTCTTCCTATAATCGATGATTTAATTGATCAATTGAAATATATTATTTATTTCACTAAGTTGGACTTGAGGAGTGGTTATGATCAAATTAGGATTGTTGAAGGAGACACGTGGAAGAAAACATTAAAAACAAAGAAATATTTGTTTGAAAGGTTGGTTATGCCCTTTGGGATTTGGAATTTTCCTAGTACATTCATGCGGGTAATGAATGATGTTCTAAGACCTTTTCTAGATGATTTTGTGATAGTCTACTTATATGACATATTGATTTTCAGCAAGTCCCATGAATAACATGTCCCGCGTGTCAAGAAAGTGTTATATGTCTTAAAGAAGGAAATATTTTTTTAAAAGATATTGAAATGTGAATTTCAGAAAACTTGTTTAGTCTACTCAGGTCTTATTGTTGGAGGGGGTGAGTTAAATATAGATCCCTCAAAGGTCAAAGAAATTTTGAATTGGCTAAAGCCCAAGACTATGACAGAGGTTATAAGTTTCTTGGGAGCAACCCAATATTGGAAAAAGTTCATTTCTAACTTTTCTTCTATTGCAGCTCCATTGCATGCATTGACAAGTGTGAAGCAATTTTTTCAGTGGGGAGGAAAACAACAAAAATAATTTGATGCATTGGAAGAAAAGATCATTTCAACACATGTACTTGCACGTCCAAACTTGAGACAATCATTTGAAATACAAACTTATGCAAGTGACTATGCCATGGGCGCAATCCAGGGAAAATTTTAATTATGGAAGTTTATCTTCAAGTTTACAAACCTTGGCGAATCTTACTAGTCCCCAATATGTAAATTATAAAATTTTTGATGATATTTTTGTAAAAATATTTAGGTTTCTAATTAATTTTTATTATTATATATAAAATTTTGGCAATTTTCAGGGTAAAATAGTTTTATACTATAAAATTTGGGCGAATCAATTTAAAAAAAAAAATAGAAATTGGCGAATATTGTTTTTGGAAAAAAACATGGAAAATTAGCCCACCTGAAAATATTAGCCCCTAAAATTTTCCCTGGCGCAATGTTGATGCAACATGGTAAGCCCATATATTTTCATTCTAAAACTTTTAATGGTGGAGTGATTAAATATGCTACATATGACAAGGAATTGTATGCATTGGTGCAAATTTTGAAAAAAAAATAACATTACTTGATGGGTAAGGAAACAATCATTCACACTAATCATCAACCATTGCAATACTTTCAATCACAAAGAAAGCTACAACAAGAGAGGTACTTCAGATGGATGGGTTTTCTTCAAAAATTCCACTTGGTGATAAGGTATAAGAAAGGTATCTATAACAAGGTTGTTGATATGATTTCTAGACCAATTGTTAGTGCATCCATTATTCTTAAGCATAATATTGTAATTCATGAGAGCTATGTTGAGAAAAATGATTTAGATAATGATTTTAATGATGTATATGCGAATTTGTGTCAATGTAACTAAGTAGAGGAATTGGGTTATCATGTACATGATAACTTGTTGTATCATCTTGGCAAGCTATGTATTTCAAAGGGGGAGGGAGTCAAAATCATAAGGGAAGTGCATGCTTCTTTTATCGCTAGTCATTTCGGTGTAGGTAAGACAGTGGCTAAATTACAGAGGTATTGTTACTGGCCTTGTATGTTGAAAGCATGTCACAATTTGTAAGAGGATGTTCTTTATGTGTTGTCAATAATCCTAGCAATAGAAAGTTTGGATTGTATACTCCACTTCCAGTACCTTCCTATCCATGGGAAAGTGTTTCTATGGATTTTGTCGGAGGTATACCTATGTATAGGAGAGGTCATGATTATCTTTATGCAGTTGTGGATAGGTTCAGAAAAATGTGTATTTTGATGCCTTGTAAAAAGAAGGTTACAACTGAACAGACTGCACAATTGTTCTTTCAGAATGTATTGGTACATTTTGGGTTTCCCACATCTATTGTTAGTGATCGAGATTCTCGCTTTGTCGGGAAATTTTGGTTAATATTGTGGGGACTCATGGAAACCAAATTGAAAAAGAGCACAACATTCCAGCTGCAAACAGATGGCCAAACAGAGGTGGTGAACATAACGGTGATACATATTCTTCTTGGTTATTGTAGCAAGCATCCTAAGTTGTGGGATAAGCATTTTCACTATATTCATCATGCTTGCAACTGGGCCAATAATTCATCGACTCAAACATCGCCATTTGAGGCATTCTTGGGATACTTTCCTAAATCTCCTTTAGATTTTATCTTTGGGAAATATGTTTTTATTGATGGAAATAGTGGCATAGATAAGCCCAAAAGATTCACTAAATAATTTCAATTGGTGCGTCAGACTGTTCAAGAACATTTGGAAAATATTTCAAGCCAAGTACAAGACAATACATGATAAACATTGTGTGGATCACAGTTTCCAAGTCAGAGATGAAGTTTTGCTTCACAATAGCAAAGAAAGACTCCAAGGAGAAGGTAAAAAATTGAAACCAATTCGATATGGTACATTCAATATTTTGGAAAAGATTGGTAATAATGCCTTAATGTTGGATTTTCCTTCATATATGAAAATTTATGTAGTTGTTAATGTTGAGAATTTGAGATTGTATGAGCCTTCCTTGATTGAAGATCAAGGAGAGAATGTTCAAATTCCTTCAATATTATCTCTTGAATATATTGAAGAATTGCAGCAAGACACCATCCTTGACAGGAAAACAAGGACATCAAAACAAGGGAATGTGGAGTACCTTCCTATGGGGCTCAAAGGGATAAATATAAGAAAATCCAAATGGATTGAGATTGGAAGGGTGAGATAGTTGTACCCTCATTTGTTTGTTGACTGAAAGTGATCTTTTGGAGGTCTAAAAGCTTCCAGTAGGGAGGAATGATCTAGTGGATTAGTAAAGTGCACAAAACCGATGCCAAAACGAATATCTCATCACCAAAAATCCAACACAACTTCAATAGCTCAAAACCAATATCGTATGCTCATGATATCACGTTCTGACCGTTTTCCCAAACAGTTAAAATTTTTGCAGTGGGTTGCAGGTACGCAAAGTCATCAGTCTGTACGTGGACTAGGCAAGTGACTGAGTAATTGATGGTGTATTTTTGGGCCAATGGTTCTTTTCCAAGTGTATTCATGTGGTTGGTCGAATTTTTGTGGTTAGTGATTGGTTTAAGGATGGATCAATGGTGGAGGGCTATGTGGGCCAATGGTTGGTAGCCACGTGGCCTCCTCATACTGGTGTAAACTTTTATTATCGATCAAACTAACCTCCAAGAAAATCGAACGAGTGACCTGTCAAGTAGCAACACAGATTCCTACCACTTCGCACACGGTGTTTCTTATTATGTATAGGCAACAATTTTTATTTAAGGTTTAACCGGTGACAAGTCAGGGATGGGGCCGGGGTTAACCCCTGGCCCTTGGTCCACCCAACACACGAGACCACAGGTGGGAGCCGAGGGTGCGGGGTTAACCCCGACCTTGATCCATGGTTCAAAAAACAATACCATAGTCAAACAACATTTGGAACCGGTAGTAACGAATACTTGATCGTTGTGATGCCACACTTCAACATATAGTTTAAACCCTAGGCAGAACCATCGTATTACAATGGTAATGGAGATGATTTGGGTTTTTTGGTTATAGCACGGAGTTTCAAATGTTAACTTGACATGATTTAACCATACCACAACACAAACCTTGGTTCGAGGAATAGTTAATATTTTGGCTCAGCAGTTCAAACCAACCCCACATCCTATGGCACCCAACGTGACATGTGGCCCCAATCCATCGACTCATGGGGTCATTGTTCCATTTAAAGAGGCAAAAATTTGCACCTGAACAGGCACGAATCTCATTGGCGTGGGGCGAATTTATCGCACTATGATGCCGAAATTGGCGGAAATTGTAGGATGCATTGCAAGTGGGTGCAGATTGTAGAAAAATTAGCAGAAATTTTTTTCGAGGGCTTAACTTCGTCAGTTTTTTACTAATTTGAGTGAAGAAAGAACCTAGCTAGGGGTTTTATATTATTTTGGGGCCACTGGAGATATTATTTTTGCATTATGAGCACTGCAGATCCATGTAAACACATATTTTGAGCACATAATGAAAGAGGCCCAACATTGAAAGCTGGACCAGGAGATGTAGCCCAGGAGGGGTGAAATCCTTCTTCCTTTTGTTGTCTTGTGTCTCTATTATGTTATTATTGTCTTTGTTTATTTCTGCAAAATTGAGTTTAAAAACTTAATTGATGTGTTATGGAAATTTGTTTAATTGCATAAAAATACATAAAATTTCACTTGCAAACTTTCATCAAACCTTAAAGTTTTCTAATACAAATAAATTTTCTCCTTCCATTCTAGTCCTTGATGATAGCCCCATTTTTACCCATGGGATCAGGGGCCAGGGCTAAAATCAATCCCCAGTTTTCAATCCCCAAAAGAAGTTACAGGATTTTGACAGGAATTTTTTAGCATGCTTCAAAGGACTAAAACTAACTCCAGTGGGGTAGATACTTGCCATAATCCTTTTACAATTTCTTAAATGAACATATTAACAAATTTCTTTAGATTCTCTATGAAGATTCCTATCTTTGAGCTCTTCACTCTAAAACCAAGGCTTCTCTTACCTATCTAGAACAAACCCACCTCCTAGTCTTGTAACTCACTATGAGTATTCCATAACCATTTAGTTAACTAAGAGGCTAATGGGTTGATACCCTTTTCCTTTGGTTCATACATCATACTTATAAAAAAACTCATTACATCTATACCTTACGGCTAGACAAGGCACTAACCACTTCTATGAGAATTGCTTAATCATTCATTAAGTAGACAAGTATATAAATTTACATAGTCATCAAAAATATCCATGGAACTTGAACATATATACACATATATTGATATTTCATTGAAGTTGAATTTAATTTAAAGACTACATGTAAATGACAATATGTTTATACTACTTGGTAAGGCACCAATAGCTCTAATAAAGTCTAGAGTGATGTGGGGAAGCATGAAATTTCACAAATTATATCTGAATAATTTCTCCTAGTCAAGTTTAAAAGGGGAATGTTATGTTAAACTTGACTCAAGAATGATTCAAATGAATTTAGTTTAAAATCATGGTTTTGGCGATCCATGGTATGTTTCCCATACTATTTCATGTAATGAAGCCTCTTATCATCCTCCATCTCAAGGATCCTTTCATAAAAGAGTAATGGATCTTTTACGAATATTGTTTTTATGTAATGACCCCAGTCATTTTTCAAAATATGTGGATATTTTCGTGGTTATGATACATTGTTGTATATAATGTGAAGGTGTCACTTATAGGGTTACTGTAAATAATTCCAAAATTTTCTTTATATACATATTTAAAATCGCAATTGTACCTATGCCTTATGATCCTTTATGTTATAATCCATAACCTTTATCTAACAATATGAATGTCATGGAAACATGTTGTAAAATGGAATATTTACAAATACATGGTTAAAGGATAAACATATATCCGCCTTTTAATGCATAAAATAAATCCCCTAGTATGGGTAGGGGTAGACACTAGTAAAGGTCTGGTATAGAGTAGGGGATTTTATGGGTATGTTCCCTAATCACTCAAACCTTGTACTATGTTAAATGCTAATCTACATTTCAACCAAAAAAAGGTTGGATGTCCAAAGTCTATGCATGAAATATGGAGGTTTGCGCAATAAACATTCATAGAAGGAGAATCAAGGGAGTAGAGGGAAGGATGTTGTGAGCAAGGAGTGAACCTGATATTTGCAGGGAATTGGCACATGACAAAGAAGATTGTTTTTCCTTGGCATTCTATGGATTCTAGAACCAACTCAGGGAAAGAGACAAGTGTAAGTTTTTTTTTGGTCCAGAGGGGTTGAAATTTAACTACCTAGAGTCAGCATTCAGACAATAGGAATAGGCAAGGGAAAAACGAAGAAGGGAGGATAGAGGGAAAATCAGTGTAACATCAGGGCTGGTGTTGAAGGGATGATATCCTAACCAATTTGGGGATAGTGCGGTGATATGTTATGAAACCATCTCAAAAAATAGAAGAAAAGATAGATCAACAACTTAGAAATAATCCTCTTTTAGGGGGGAACCTCCTTTACATTACATAAATGAAAAATTCTTGGATGATACAAATAAAAAAACCTCCTTTCTATATATAGGAGTCCAATGGGTCACAACATAATCGTAGCCGACATAACAATAACAATGTAAGGGCACAACAATAAAAATAGTGGGTTTCTATGCGGCACAATAATAAAAATAACAATAAGGGGATACACTAGTATTATAGGGACCTAGCATGACCCTCTCCTTCAAACAAGTGTTTTCCTCAACACTTGAGTAGTCTTGGATGCTTCTATATAAGATTCACATCCTCCCATGTCGAATTTTCAGCAGGCAAGTTCTTCCACTTGATGAGATACTCTGAAATTGATCGATTTTGTACTTGTCGAGTTCTTTTTTCTATGACTGCTTCATGTTCTAATATTATTTTTCCTTCTTCGTCAAGTTCTGGCAATATTAGTTGAACTGGTAGCCTGTCACCTATAACCTTTGTTGGCAATATGATGTAGAGTGTTGTCCTTGATGGCAACCCACTGAATGAAGATGAAGACATGCGACTGTTGACTTGTGTTGTCCGTGATGGCAATCCACCTGATGAAGCTATTCTTGACGTAATGGACTTGGTAAATGATGTTTGTTAGCAATATTATGATGAGTGTTGTCCTTGAAAGGCAACCCTCTTGATGAAGATAATGGCAACTTACTGGATGAAGTTGTGCTTGATAGAATATGTCTTGATGAACTAAAACTGATGTATCTACAAAGAGCACAAGAATAAAGGCAACAGTTAAACCCACATAAAGTAATCAATATTAAAAAGGATGAAATGCACAACAAGCGTGATTCATCTTAGTATAAAGCTCTTACATGATGTTACATCAACATAATTAGTAAATATATAAACATAAATCACTAAGTAATATTACTCTACTGAGTTATATTGATCATAAAAAGACTCTAAACTGAAATGAGACAATCACTACTTATTAATGAAAGTAGTTGCAAAATTAGAAAGAAACCACAACAAAGAAATGAAATGATTGCAAAAGCACAAACTGAGTTAAAAGGATTGAGCTTGTGAATGAATACTTCTCTCTGAAGTAAATCTAAATGGAAAGGGTTACAGATGAATGATAAATCTGAATGTATGATGCACAAATGATGAAGAAGGGGATCTAGATCTGAAATGTACTTGTATTTTCTAGATCTGTTTATGGAGTGATTAGATCTGTGATGAGGCGAATATCTATCTGAAGTAAAGGGTTGAATCTGAACTGGATATATGATCTAAAGAAGTATGCAGCTCTGAAATAGTTGAAGATCCATACGCTAGTTCGCCGAAGAGGAAGCGTGTATATACACGGCTTCGCTGAAGAGAAAGCGCGTATGCGCAGTTAAAAATATACAGAAGTATACGCTGGTTGATGTGAACGGAAGCGCGTATATACGCGACATCAGTGAAAGGAAAGCGCGTATGCAAACTAGGGTTTGCTGAAGTCTGTGGTAAGAAATGTCTGATCTGTTCTGCTGGTTTACTGATATCTGTCAGTGAGTTATATGTATCTGTTTCATGGTTGACTGTGCTTAAAAGTATGGAAAGGGTCTAGTTTGAAAATATGATGAAATGTGGCTCAAGGGTCCAACAAACTGTTGAGACCAGTGGAAATGATGAGACAAACCCAGGTCCATGATCATGCTGGTGGTTAGCTTCTGCCATGGGGTCGAGTTCTCTCCAAGTGAGGCCGTAACGAGAGCAGGGGTTGTAGCTCCCTTCCAGGTGAGGCCGGTAAATGAGATCAGGGGGTCGTAGCTCCCTTCCAGGAGAGGCTGGTAAACGAGTCAGGGGGTTGGAGCTCCCTTCCAGGAGAGGCTGGTAAACGAGCGCAGGTGGGTGCCTGCGTGCTGGTAGGAGTCTGCGCCAGCACATATGTTGTAAGATGTTTTCTATATAATAAAATATTGAAGGCTGAGCAACTGCAGCGGTGGTTTTCTCCCGACTTGGGTTTCCACCTAAAAATCCTGGTGTTCATGTGTGATGCTTTGTGTGATGGTTTATTCTATTCTTACTGCACATGTTTACTGTTTATAGAACATCTTATGAATGAATGATGGAATGATATAAGTGAAGAACTAATGGCATAATTAGATCTCTGTGTATACGCGAGTTTTATGAAGGATATCCGCGTGTATACGCTAGTTGGCTTCAGCAAAGTAGCGTATGGGTTTTAGAGCATGAAAAGTAAAAAAAATTAGTTTTCCCTAAATATTGATTCACCCCCTCGCATTCTTACCAATTGGTATCGAGCAGTCCTTTGTGCTAAGCTTGATCGCTTAAAGGAGATCCGTCGCAATGGGAAGTCAAGAAGGAGTATGTCTGCTAAAGCCAATCTCATCTCATGAAGCCTGAACTGTAGGCGAAGGTAATGAACAGGTGCCCTATCTCGCAAAGTCTTGGTGCGTATGTATGGGCAATCGTGGAAGAAGGTTATCAATACCCGGTAAGTATTCCTACTGATGCAGCAGAAAGGAAGAAGTATGAAATCAATGCCAAAGCAGTGAATGTCTTATTAGGAAGCATGTTTGAATCAGAATTTGCTAAAGTAATGCAGCTACATTCAGCAAAAGAAATATGGGTCAAAATCATTCTAAGCTATGAAGGAGATACAAAGGTGAAAAGTGCAAAACTCCAAACTCTTAGAATTGAATATGAAAATTTGAAGATGCATAGTGATGAAAGTGTTGCCAGTTTCTTTCTTCGTCTAGATGATATTGTAAATCGGATGAGAAATTTGGGTGAAACCATAAACGATACTACTCTGGTGGAAAAAGTCTTAAGATCCTTGACTTCAAAATTTGACTCTAAATTTTTAGCTATTGAAGAAAGGCAAGATCTGCAAACTCTTACTATTGTTCAATTACATGGTATTCTGACTGCTTTTGAAATGAGACCTTCTCAAATCAAAGAAGCTGCTTTTAAGGTATCTGCAAGAGGAAAAGAAAAGGAAGTTGTCAAAGAATCCAGCTATATATCCGATGAAGAAGAAGCGAATTTCGTGAGAAAAATCCAACTAGGAACTGGAAGATTCAAATGTAAGCTTCCCTTCAAATGTTTTGAGTGTGGAAAATTTGGTCACTATGCTACTAAATGTCCTTATAAAGAAAAACATGGTAAAGGAAAACAATTTGAAAAGAGGAAGAGTTATTATGCAAAAGAAGATGATGATGAAGTGTCTAGTGAAGATGAAGAAGATTCTGACCATGATCTGAAAGTGCTCATGGCAAAGAAGCAAAAGAAGAAGCCTACTCGAAACAAGGAGATCTCTCAGAAAACATGGTTAGCAGAAATTGAAGAAGATGAATCAGATAGTGATTGGGGTCCTAATTGTCTCATTGGTACAATGAATTGTGATGATAGTGAAGAAATTATCAAAGATCAACAAAGAATATTTAATGAGAAGGAATCTGCCTCCAAAGCTTTAATGTTCGATGATGTATACAATCGAAGTAAAGGACTTGAAGCAGATCTGGAAAAATCAAATAAGAAGAATGAAAGACTTGAAGCTGAAATCATCTCTCTACAAGCAAATCTTGAAGCATCAAGTAAGAAGAATGAGGAACATCTACCATCATTTGAAAAGGAAGGACTTGAAGCAGAAATCATTTCCCTAAAAGAAGACTTGGATAAATCAAATAAGAAGAATGTAGGACTTGAAGCAGAAAACATATCTCTGAAAGTAAATCTCGAAGTATCGAAGAAGAAGAATGAAGAGTTGCAACAAACATGTGAAGAAAACGAAAATTGGTTGAAAGAAGAGATTCTAAATCTGAAGGATCAAGTAGAAGATGGAAGAAGGAAAGAAGAAAGCTTGATGAAGCAATGTTAAGCCTTGGAGGTTAAGGTAAACATTCTCAAAGGTAAATTAGAAGAAAAAGTTAAACTTTTGAGGTTTCAAGATAGTACTAAGATTCTGGACAATATTCTTAGTAGTCAAAGGTCTCCTTCTATCAAACTTGGTCTTGGTTTTCATGAAACTGTTAAAGGAGAATCTAGTTCACAAGGAAGTGCTAAAGAATCAAAGGACATCAATGAAAAATCTGAAGTGTTGGAGGAAACAAAAGGTCAACCGACAATCATGAATTCTCAAAGGAAATCATTCAATAATGTTGAATGCTTTAAATGTCATAATCATGGACATGTTGCAGCCAATTGTAGAAGCAGATTGTTTCAGCCACAAACAAATAGATCCTACATAGAAAGGTACTCTGGCTTCTTCAAGGGATATTGTTTTTCATGTAACAAGTATGGACACAAAGCAGCTGATTGCAAAAAAAGGAAGATTAGAAATACTCATTATGATTCTTATGCTTATTTCTCTAGACACATGAGATGTTATTCTTGTAACAAGTATGGACATGTAGAAAAGGAATGCAAGTTGAACAGATCTGAGAAAGTGGACAATTTTCAGCACACAGTTAGGAAGTTCAAGCAAATTTGGAAAAAGAAGGAGGACCAATCAGAAACGTAGGGAATTCTGACCCTACTGCAGTCATCCGCTTCTGAAGCTTACTTCTCTGATTGACTACAGGAATGATGTGGGATACATTATCAGATTTAGTAATGTATTGTCACAGGGGGAGCAATGTATGATGTCTCTCATGGTTGATTTGATTATTCTGGTTATATGTATTTCTGACAGTGCATCTGGTGTGAAGAAAAGACAGGAACAGAAGGTAAATTTGCAGGATAAAGGAATGTGAAAAATTTCTATGTTTCACTTTCCATACGCGGGTTCGATGAACACACGCGTATATGGCGCGTATTTGCATTTAAAATCGCGTATGAATGATTGGGCGACAATTTTCTCGCTTGAGTCACTTTTCGAAGACAAATTATAGTGTTTGCTTGGTATCTCTGATACTATTTGGTCTCTGGTGGTGTTCCAGTTCTCATAATTCTATTTCTAATGTTTTGATAAATATTCCTTGATGATTTTTTGGTGAAAGTGTTCAGGATGCACTAACTAAGGGGGAGCCTTAGTCATATGGAAAGGATGCTTTGATGCACAGATTCAGGGGTAGCATTAGTCTTGCTGAGTATAATGCATTTTTGGCATTATGGTGGTTCTGATATATGATCTCTCTTGAGGTCTTTTTGGTATTGGTTATGAAAAGTCATATTTGTATTTTTGATGAAAAGGTCATGTTGAGACCCATGATGTAAAATTTGTAATTTTCAGTCATGTAAGGACGTGTCAAATTTGTAAACCCACTTGGTTGGGTAGCTGAGTCAAATTTTGTAAACCCACTTGATTGGGTAGCTGAGTCAAATTTGTAAACCCACTTAGTTGGGTCGTTGAGTCTCATATGTAAATCCACTTGGTTGGATATTTGATGTAAGTATGAGTCGTTGGTGATAGGAATTTCACAGAGTCATGTACTTCATTGGAAAATTTGTTTGAAGATTCAGCATGAACTCAAGGGGAGCTTGGTCACTTCAGTATATATCAGATCTGCAGAACGCTTCTTCCACATGAGGAGAAAAGGGGGAGAGTATGTTGGTTTTGGTCCGCCCTTTGTCCTTGATGTCAAAGGGGGAGAGTGACTTGGTGTTTGAATGGTGTCAAAAATGGAGAATGTGACATGGTGTCATTGTATTCTTAATATACCTATCTGTTGTGGTAACCAAACACCATCGTGGTTGCCATCAAGTCCAAAGGGGGAGATTGTTGGAAATATGATGCAGAGTGTTGTCCTTGATGGCAACCCACTGAATGAAGATGAAGACATGCGACTGTTGACATGTGTTGTCCTTGATGGCAATCCACTTGATGAAGTTATTCTTGACGTAATGGACTTGGTAAATGATGTTTGTTAGCACTATGATACTGAGTGTTGTCCTTGAAAAGCAAACCACTTGATGAAGATGATGACAACTTACTTGATGAAGTTGTGCTTGAGAGAATATGTTCCTGATGAAGAAAATATGATGTTTCTACAGTGTGTACAGAAGGCAATGAAGAAAGGAATTCAAAATGTGCTCAAAATATGATGAAAAGAGTATGTCTCTTTGTATACGCGGATTTGCCTAGGGGAAGTCGCGTATGCACGCGGAAAGGAACGTTCCAAGTCGCGTATGGGCAAAAGCACTCAAAAAGTGCAAAACCAGGGGTAACCACCATGGTATTGACCCATTGTATTGGGTAATGATTCGCCTAATTGACCCCGTCCAGGAATACCATCGGATGTAATGTGGTTTTGGCTCATGGTATTGAAAAAGGGGCTCATGGTATTGAAAAAGGGTAAACCTATATAAAGAGAAGAAATTCATTGTGCAAATCATGAGTGTGGGTGCAAGATGTCTGAGCTAGAATGAATACTTCTCTCTGAAGTAAATCTGAATGGAAAGGGTTACAGATGAATGATAAATCTGAATGTATGATGCACAAATGATGAAGAAGGGGATCTAGATCTGAAATGTACTTGTATTTTCTAGATCTGTTTATGGAGTGATTAGATCTGTGATGAGGCGAATATCTGTCTGAAGTAAAGGGTTGAATCTGAACTGGATATCTGATCTAAAGAAGTATGCAGCTCTAAAATAGTTAGAAGATCATACGCTAGTTGTGAAGAAGACGCGTGTCTCCATTGACAACGAAGAAAAAGCGTATCATGATGATTCTAAAAATATACGAAGTATAAATGATTTGATGTAGGCAGGCACGTGTACGTATACGATGAACGGAAAGTACGTATGCAAACTAGGGTTTGCTGAAGTCTGTGGTAAGAAATGTCTGATCTGTTCTGCTGGTTTACTGATATCTGTCAGTGAGTTATATGTATCTGTTTCATGGTTGAATGTGCTTAAAAGTATGGAGTGGGTCCAGTCTGAAAATATGATGAAACGTGGCCTGCAAGTGGTGTCCTAAAGGATGCTTTGGATCCAGTGTGAAAATTGATGAAACGTGGTCCATATTGGTGTTGAGGGTTGTAGCCTTCAGTCAGGGGGTCGTAGCTCCCTTCCAAGAGAGGCTGGTAAATGAGTCAGGGGGTCGTAGCTCCCTTCCAGGTGAGGCTGGTAAACGAGAGCACGGGGTCGTAGCTCCCTTCCAGGAGAGGCTGGTAAACGAGTCAGGGGGTTGGAGCTCCCTTCTAGGAGTGGCTGGTAAACGAGCGCAGGTGGGTGCCTGCGTGCTGGTCAAGTCTGCACCAGCACATATGTTGTAACATGTTTTCTCTATAATAAAAATATTGAAGGCTGAGCAACTGCAGCGGTGGTTTTCTCCCGACTTGGGTTTCCACCTAAAAATCCTGGTGTTCATGTGTGATGCTTTGTGTGATGGTTTATTCTGTTCTTACTGCACACGTTTATTGTTTATAGAACATCTAATGAATGAATGATGGAATGATATAAGTGAAGAACTAATGGCATAATTAGATCTCTGTGTATACGCGAGTTTTATGAAGGATATCCGCGTGTATACGCTAGTTGGCTTCAACAAAGTAGCGTATGGGTTTTAGAGCATGAAAAAGTAAAAAGTTTCAGTTTGCCCTAAATACTGATTCACCCCCCCCTCTCAGTATTTTTCCCAACAAACATGGATAACTGGGTGCACTCGGGAAGATTCGGGAAGCTCCAATGTTTATGCCATAGTACCAATATTTTTCTACACCTTATAAGGACCATAATACTTTGGTGAAGATTTATTATCCTTCTTATATTTCTTGAGGGACATTTATTTGTATGGTTATATCCGTCAAAATACCCAATCGCCTAAATCAAAACTTATTTCTCTCCGATGCTGATCTACCTGTTGTTTCATTCGATTTTGCGTCAAAGTGAGGTTATCCTTTAAGAGTTGGAGAACTTGTTGTTGATGCTCAATGTGATCTTCCACTGCTTGAACCTTAGAATTTTCTCTTAAAGATGATGTGATGATGGTGGGTGATATCCATAAAGTGCCATAAATGGGGTCATTTTTTCTGTAGTATGGAAGTAAGTGTTATACCATCATTCAGTGAGAGGTAACCACTTGACCCATTGTGTCTGTTTATTAGATACAAAGCAACAAATATATCCTTCCAAACATTTGTTCACTATCTCAGTTTTCCCATCATATTGAGGATTATATGATGAGCCATGAGATAATTGAGTACCCAAACAAGAAAATAATTCCGTCCAAAAATTTCCTGTAAAAATTGGATCTCTGTCGCTTACAATGATCTTTGGGTTTCCATGTAGCTTTTGAATTGTTTCCATAAATACAGTAGCAACTATACTAGCTTTAAATGGATGAGATAATGCACAAAAGTGTGCATACTTGGTAAGTCTATCTACTACCACCATGATGACAGTATTTCCTTCAGACTTGGGTAAACCTATGATAAAATCCATTGAAACCTCCTCTGAACGTTGACTTGCAATGGATAAAAATTGTAACGGATATGGGGTCATAATTGTATCAACTTTATTTTGTTGGAAAACCAAAAATTCTACCACAAAATTTTGAATATAAGATTTAAGGTCATCCCAAAAAAAATCCTTCTTGACCCTGTGGTAAGTTTTTAAAAATCCTGAGTGCCCTTCTAAGAGAGAGGTGTGCAATTCCAAAAGAATCTTTTGTTTGAGTTGGGAATTCTTACAAAGATATAACTGATATTTGTACCATAATGAATCATTTTTCTAGCTAGATGTTTTAGATGTACTAGGATCTTTCTGCAAATTTTGAATGAGTGACCACACCTCTTCTTCATTCTTCCATTCATCCCTTGCTTCGCTTATCCAGTCAGGTTAGATAATATAAATGGCACAAAGAATTGTTTCCACATCCTCATTCTTTCTTGAGAGTGCATATGCAACAACATTTTCCTTCCCTTTTTTGTAGATGATTTCAAAGTCATAGCCCAACATCTTTGTGACCCATTTTTGTTGCTCTTCTTCCAAAAAGTACTTAAGGCTATCATGATATGTTTTTACCTTAAAGTGTATTCCAATTAGGTAAGGTCACCACTGCTTTAGTGCATGAAGTATTGCCAACATTTCCTTCTCATAAATAGGATTCTTTAAATAATTTCCTTTGATTGGAAGAATTTCAAAAGCAATGGGTCTTCCTACTTGCATTAAAACCACACCAATTCCATTTCCTAAGGAATCACATTCCACAATAAACGTTTTTGTGAAGTATGGCATAGCTAAGACCGGTGCTTGGCACATTTCCTATTTAAGATGTTCAAAGGCCTTAGTTGCTTCTAGAGTCCAAGAAAATGCATCTTTCTTCAGTAATTATGTTAGAGGTGTCGGTATTCTCCCATAATTATTAAAAAACTTGCGATAATACCCTGTTAACCCCAGAAATCCTCGAAGATGCTTTATGGTTGTGGTGATTTTCCATTCCTTCATGGATTTATTTTTGTTATGGTCTACCTTAACACCTTCATGAGATACAATATGACCCAAATATTCCACCTCTTGTACTCCAAAGAAACATTTGGAGTTTTTTGCGTATAATTGTTTCTCCTCCAATAGTTTGAGCACCCTGTCAACATGTTGAACATGCTCCTTCCAAGACTTGTTGTAGATTAGTATATCATCAAAAAATACTAACACAAATTTTCTAAGGAAGGGTTTGAAAATGGAGTTCATCAAACCTTGAAATGTGGAAGGTGCATTAGTAAGGCCAATAGGCATGACCAAAAATTCCTAATTACCCTCATGAGTTCTGAATGTTGTTTTCGAAATGTCTTCAGTCTTCATTCTAATTTGATGATATCCAGAACAAAGATCCGACTTGGTGAAGTAAATTGCTCCATGTAATTCATCCAATAATTCATCAATTATGGGGATGGGAAATTTATCTGTAATAGTGATCTTGTTTAGCTCTCTATAATCTGGACACATACACCATTATCCATCCTTCTTGTGCACCAATACTACTGGAGTAGAGAAAGTACTTTTACTAGGTTTAATTATACTAGTCTCTAGCATTTCTGCAACCATACGTTCATTCTCACTCTTTTGAGCATAAGAATACTTGTAAGGCATGATGTTTGGAGGAACCCTTCCTGGAATCAAATGAATAGCATGATCATGATCACAAACAGGTTGTTGAGATTGCAACAAGATGATGAGCTTAGTGGAAAGAAGTTGCCTTCACTAAGTGGGCCCGCAGGCTATTTTTGGCGCAAAGTCTATTTTTAGACATGTCGATCATATTCTATGAGTTGTAGGATGCTATTTGTGGATGGTTGGTCAAGTTTGAAAAATAGATGGACTTCTATTTTTATACATATTGGGCGGAATCTTTTTTTAGATTGCGAGTCTAAAAATACATATGTCGAATAATATTAGCTCTTAATAATATTTGGACTATAAACATTATCTTATTCTCTTGGAGCACTTCAGTTAAGTGCACAGATGTGGCACAGGAGCTGACAGAAGGAATTATGCTATTCCTGAGGGTTAAGTGGAGCTATTCCATGGATAATTCAGTTAGAACTCATGTGACAAAGTTTGGTGGAGTTATTGAGGTAGTTGATGGAGTTGTGTTCAGTTTAACTGAGTTAAACATAGTTGAGCTAGTTGTATCAATTCTAACTGATTGATACAATAGTGAGAGTGGTGTGAATTAATTATTAATTAATTCACTAATTATTAACTCATTAATCAACTAAATAATACATCAATTAACTACAGTGCATAGACAGTTTCAGTGGAGACCAGTGAAGAGGTAGCTGAAAGAGCAGTGCGACTATCGGTTGTGACTATAGTGTTTCATGATTTGCAACAACCAGTGATTGGATATGCCAATGAAAATTGCGTGAGCAAGGCTAGACCAATTCGAGTTCATTCAGAGCCATTCTTCAGCAGTGATTGCGCAGTAGAGGCAGGCTATCAGGTGGCAGAGATTGGAGCATGTGATTTGCTAGATCGGGCTTGATTAGTGTGTAGCAATTGGAGATTGTATTGAGAGCTTTGTGAGGAGCTTTGTATAATGATTGTTACATGATCTCTATGAAATATAATATACAAATAGTTGGGGGTTTTCAGCTTTAAGCTTTCCCATAAATACTGTGTTCATATGTGTGATTGTTTTTGGTTTTAATGTGCACATGCGATTGTTTTTATTTCCGCAATTAATGATCAATGGTAGAAGAGATTATGTATTGTGCATGAATTTAAAATAGTGTGTGATCAGGAGAATCTCGGTGTATAACATATAAGTTATCAAATTTCTACACAGGTGGGGGTCCTTTGGGAGTCTCAAACACCTTGGAATGATTGTGTTAGTGTTTAATAGTCACAATGATCAAATTTATTCTTTCCACTATAGTTAGAGTCTTGTGGTCAAATTTTTACATTTTCAAATAAAATTTGACATCTCTCTTGGTTGTCAAATGGACCTAATTCATTGTCTAGCTGTAATGCTACTCTCATGTCATGGTCATCAAGGTCAATTCATAATCAATTTCATGAATCCTTGTGACAAAAGGTCATTTTTCATTCATTAAATGTCAAAAGAGTCATGGTGTCATAAGGTTGATCATAAAGTGTCATGAGTGTCTTGGTTGGTCTAGTCAGTAATCATATTCATTAATTTGGGTGTGTGGTCATCATATTTCCATTTGAATTAATCATCATCCAAAACTAGTAAGGTGTCATAAGAGTTAGAAAATTAGGGAGTAAAGTACATCAAAGTATCGAGGTACATCTATGTCACGTGAAGATGTACCCTTCCTATTGAAAGAAACATTGTTACAATACAAATCACATCATCAAGTCATTTTGTCAAAGGTACACACGATGTCACTCCACTATCAAGCCAAAAATTTGATTTTTCAAGATATAAGGAGCATTAACACACTTCAAAAATTAATTATATCCTTTAAAATTTCCAAGATCTCCTCTATATCACTGTAATACCTACCATAGCCATTAGAGATTTGAATTTCTTCATCACTTCCCTTATTCATTGCTTGTTGCATTTCTGGGAGAATCTTGATGTGATTTTCATTTGGAGGCCAAAGGGAGGAAGAAAAGGTTTAGTTTTCATCTCAATTGCTTCAAAGGCTCCTTTAACAAGTAAGTCCAACCTAACAAACTGTTATATGCAGCCTTTTCCCTCATAAAATTGATTGAAATCTATCCCTAGGTTTTTGCTGATTTTTCTCTTCCAATGGTCCCTTGCTTATTTTGAGAGAAAACCTCCTTTTTTTTGGGTTCATACATATTTTATTAAACTTATTAAACAATCTCCACCAATCCCTACACTGAAATTATTTCATATTCATCATTTTCCTTATAAACTCGACTTGCTGCTGCATTTCTGGCTCAAGCCTATGTTTTGACCTTTTCACCCATTTTTTATCACTCGTTTTGTTAAATTCCACTTCTATAATTTTCCTAACACCCATACCTACCCCCCATAAATTTTCTACAATTTTTCCTACCACCCTTCCCTCTCACTTCACCATTTTCCCAAAAACCCTAGTTGTTTGCTGTGCTTTTTCCCTAGGCCTGTAATTCACTTTTTTCACCCCTCTTTTCTTACTAATTTCAAGAGATTAAACATCCATTGTCTCCCTAACATCTATCCCTACCCCTCATATTTTTTGTAGAATTTTTCCTACCTTCCTTCCCTCTCATTTCCCTCCTATTCACTGTGCTTTTGACTTTGTTTTTTATCATCATTTTCAAAACAAGTTTCTGCCAAAATGAAGATGAATTTTGGAAAACCAAAAGGGGTTTTCGTATGGACAAACCCAATCACAATAACCTCTATTTTATACAAAAGTATCATATATTGGGATATAAACAAATTTCTTAGAGACCTATTTCAGAAAATAAAATTCTCCAATTTTTCTTATATTTTTAGCCATTATTTTGTGGCACAGATTCTAAGCAAATAGAAATAAATTTCTAAAAGCTTAGAGGAATTTTTCTCCACAACAACCGTATCTACAAAAAACTCTCCCAGTTTTGTAAAAAGTGTTATGTTTAAAAAGGTATCAGATCATCTTTGACCCTTGTTGTTTCACTGCGCTTCTGGAGAATTTGCTGCATTTCTGGAAACTTGTTTTTAAAATCAATTTTGAGGGGGCTAAAATGATGATTTTGGATGAATTAATGGTCTTAGGGTATAGTATAAATCCTAATATTTCTTCAACAACCTTCAGAAACATTCATAACCTCTTCCAAGTCATCAAAAAATCAAGCCAAAGTTGTTGCGCTTCTGCTAAGAAAATTTGCTGCATTTCTGAGAAAGTTGTTGCGTTTATGTGTTTGGAGATCTTTCACTACACATGGAGTTCAAAAGTAAAACTTGGATGATGTAAATAGTTGACTCGCGAGTTTATTTGATGTTGATAGGCTTGTTAATGATTATCATTTTAAAGAACCTTATGATCAATGCTTTGAGAGATGATCTCAATCAGTTAGCTAAAAAAGGGGAAAGTGGTTTCTAACTTCCCTAGGATTTGGCAATGAGTAATTAGGTTCATGAACTAGTTGCTACGGATAAAGATTCAACCCCTTAGAAGTGGAATATTTCTTTTATTCTATATGTACTCAGAAACAATTCTAAGAAAGGGTTGGATACTTGAAGTTCACACTTTTTTGGAACTGGTGTACTTGAATCTTTGCAGAAATAATATATAGGTAGTTGTAGCTATTTTTATGGGATTCATGTGTTGTGGTGAGTGGAATTTATTTCTCCAGTGATTCTTATTTATTTTATTATTATTTTTTCTAATAGCCATTCACATTTCTCCTTGTGTTAATCTCCTAAGTTTTAAACAGATTTCATTACCTATAATGCTTTGTTTTGTTTGAGATTATCATACAAGTGTTTTTATCCTCTAACAAGTGAATTCATGCATGTATGATCACTTGATTTCTTTATTTGATTTCCTCATCACCATACTACAATGAAAAATCTATTTTGTGTCACTGATTACACCTACCTTGCCTCATTCTATGTCTGCAATTGATCTTTTGGAATACTTAGCCTAGTTCCTAAACTTGGTGCTTCTTATCCAACAAACCCTAATCAAAACCCTATTGATCTGATAACTAGTTGCCTAAAACCATAATATTCTCCAGTCAATTCATTGATTGTGAGGTTGATTTAGAGAGAGCCCTCTCTAATTTGGTAGGGCTAGATACCAAGTCAAAATTTAGTCTGTGGTTACCTCTTTGGTTTCCTTTCTTGGCCTTGGGAAATTGAGGAGCTCTAACAGATTGTCCAATACTTTTTGGAGATATGGAGAAATAGATGAGTTTGATGTTTGAACCTCTGGTGAGCACAATTGTGCAATCGTTGTTATTTATTCATAAGATTTTTCATGAAATTAGAGCTAATTATCTTTCTCGTCTTCCCTGTGATACCCCATAATTCAACTTCCTTTCCTTCTGAAAAAAAATTCAAGAGAAGTTCTCTAAAATTAAAAGCTACCATACCCAAACATTGTAACCATTGTGCTCCTAGTACAACATCAACACCACCCATTGGAATGGAGAGCATTGGACTATTCAATACATATTCCCCTATGGTTAGCTTGATATTATGGCACTTTCTAGAGAAATTTATAGTTCCGCCATTTGCAACCATCACTTGACACTCTGGTGATGGGTATATGAAGTAATTAAATTCCTTGGATACCTTACAATGAATAAAATTATGGGTACTACCTGAATTAATCAACACTATTACATTTTTCTTCTTGATATGTCCTTCTATATTAAGAGTTTGAGGAGTGGTAATTCCCTCCAATGCATTACAGGATATGGTTGGATTCATTTCTTCTTACTCTAGTGTTGGTTCCTGGTGTATATCCTCTTCTTTTGAAGTTTCTTGTTCATTTTCTTCCTCCTCTTTACAATCTATGTAAAATAATTTATTCTCAGTACGCTTATGACCTTTAGGGTATCTGATATCACAACTATAACAAAGTCCTTTTTCTCTTTTTTCTTCCAATTGTCGCGGTGTCAACCTTGCAGGTTTTGGAAGTCTAGGAGTAGCAACAATTCCATCTTTATAGATGTGAGTGGTAGGCTTCCTTGTCACAATAATTTTGCTTTCAATTCTTCTTGCTAACCTAAATGCATTCTCCAATGAATCAGGTTCCCAAAGGCGAACCTCTTGTTGGATGTTATCCTTTAAAGTCCCTATGAAGACATCAACCTTATGCTCCTCTGGAATATCCTTTACCTTTATATTCAATTTTTGGAAGTCCTCAATGTGCTCCACCATTGAACCCTTTTGTTTGAGATTTATCAATTGACTAAAGAAGGTGTTTCTCTTTGTATCCTCATAATTTGCTATCATTTCATCCGTAAAAATTGACCAAGTGACAATTTTTTTATGATAGCAAAGTCATCGATACCATACAATTGTATTTTTTTCTAAAAATAAAGTTTCAATACTTACCTTTTCAGTGTTTTGCACATTATGGAGATCAAAATATTGCTCCATCTGTAGTATCCATGTTATGGGATCCTTTCCATCAAACTTCCTCATATTGATCTTTGGAATATGGTGGGTATTCAATCCAATGTTAGAGTTTATGAAATCATTATTAAAGTTTATTTTTTTCTCATCATGAGTTTCGTCCACTACCTTTTCATCATTAGGAATCATTTCTTGAAGCAACTTTGTCAAACCTTCCTTCAAACCTTCCATGTCTGCTTTTAGTTTTTCTTCTATACCATCAATCTTAGCTTACATGCCATTCTTCAAACCATCCATGTCATTCTTCAAACCATCCCTCTTATATTCCATGCCTTTCATGCCTTTCATGCCTTTCATGTCTTTTTATTACTCTTTGCAAGAGCGAAATTTGTTGCACTTGGTCTCATAATTTTGATATATCATGTTGCCCTTCTTCCTCTTCAGGAGTCATAGTAGAGCCTTATGAGGGTTTAATGGGTGTGGAATTATTTTTTGGGGGGGATTTTAGAACCCAAAACTGATATCTGTGCTTCAATATTCCCTTGGAATCACTTCAAAATGATTTTTCAAACAAGACTTATGAAATTTTAAAAAAAATACAAATTTTTTCCTTGCTTTTGAGGAGCTCAATATTGAAATTGATGTATCTCTGTAATTTCAAATCTATAAGATCTGAACTTTGGTCTTGTCGTAGCCCTCATCATCTTCTTTCCAATGCCATAGGTTAGACCTAATTTGGATTCTTCAAGGCAAATTTTCCAGCGTGCCTCGGTCAATTGTTTGAGCTGAAATTCCAGAGCCTGCAAAAACCCTAACTTCCACAGATCATATCTCCAAAGATACTGCGAACCAAGGTCTGAAATTGTTACTCGACGTTACTCAGAATTTCGGCTCACATGGGTTTTTGTTTTAGCTTATGAACCTTCGCATAAAAAATTTTATAGCGAAAATTCCAAGATGGCCTATTTGCAACAGCAAAACCATTGAATCCAAAGCTCTAATACCAAATGTTATAAAACCAGCTCATAAAATAGAAGAAAATATAGATCAACTACTTATAAATAAGCTTCTTCGAGGGGGAAACCTCCTTTACATTACATGAATGAAAAATTCTTGGATGATATAAATGACAAAACATCCTTTCTATATAAACGAGTCCAATGGGTCACCATATAATCCTAGCTGACATAACAATAACAATGTAAGGGAACAACAATAAAAATAGTGGGCTTCTATGGGGCACAATAATAAAAATATGGGGACTGCATGGGTACAACAATAACAATAAGGGGGCTATAATAACAATAACAATAAGGGTATACACTAGTATTATAGGGACCTAGCATGATATTACCTTTGGAGATGTGTATCACTTGAAGGACAAGTTTTGTTGTGGATTAGACTATTGGTGCATATATAATTTCTCGGGAACAAGTTGAAAATGGGTTTGGCTCTATTGGTTGTGACGTCCCTAAACTGAAATGTGTGACTGCTACCCTAGAATGGACTACTGAGTTAAATGTTTCCTTGTTAGAGAAAGAACAAAACCAAGTTTACCTAAACCATTATATTTTTAATGTATTTGTACAATGGATAAATAAAATTCTGGTCTGGTTCATTTGCAGGGAAACCTATGTTCTAGATCTGTATAAATTTCTAAGTAAATAATTTATAGCACTGATTTCATTGGTAGTTATTTTGGGGTTATCATTGCCATTGTGTGCATTTGATTGAAGCCAAGTTTATTAACAAACACCCACATTAGAATGCCTCTGAACTGTTTGAAGAAAAACCTTCATTGAAAATTCAATTACAAACTTAGAAATTTAAGTAAAAACATTAAAGTTTCCAAGCAGAAATCTTACGGTTAATGAAATTTTGGTCTAGATTTGGGAATAATATAGATAAAGCGTGATAACTATTAGCAAACTCATGGCCTTGTAGTATCCTAGAATTCCCAAGGATGGAAGAGGTATTGAACTCATTTTTATGCACAAGTTAGTTTTGGTTTATCACTGGGGTTGCCTGGGTTGTTGAATACTAGAAATCTACAGCCATGTTGTGATCTTAGTTACTGTGTTTTCACTCTCTTCTTCATACATAATGTCTAGAGATATATATTTGTGTTTCTATTGATTTGGTGTGATATTCTTCAGCTAGTACGAATTGATGAATGTATGCCTAGCTAGTGTAACAACACATGAAATACCTTTCATGTGTCTTATCAAAGTATGATGAACATGGACTCCTTGATTTTTATTACATGAAGCTATTGTGTAGACCTCTGGAGTCCCTCAATTGCTAAAGGGTGGAGCATTGCACCTCTAGAGTACCTCAACTTCTAAAGGGTGGAGGACTGCACCTCTCGAGTCCCTCAATTGCTAAAGGGTGGAGGACTACACCTCTAGAGTCCCTCAACTGCTAAAGGGTGGAAGATTGCACCTCAGGAGTCCCTTAATTGCTAAAGGGTGGAGGACTACACCTCTAGGGTCCCGCAACTTCTAAAGGGTGGAGGATTGTTATGTTTTCATTGATGTCAACAATATAGTCCCTAATGTCAATAGGGTTTCCATTAAGTAGATGGTTGGAAATATGTTGTCAACAAGTGGCATAAGTTCCAAATAGATGTATCAGAAGAGCAAGTTCCAAGCACAAGAAGAAGAGTCAAGGTGCAAAGAATAACATAGATTTTGAATTCATTTTTTAGGCAGCATATGAGCTCAATGACTACATTGGACCCACTCAACTGTAATTTTCTCTGAAAGATATTTCCAACAGTATAAATAAGTTTAAAAATGGCCTCATGGTTCAAAATATAGAGGTAGTAAAAGTTGGGCCTACAAAATTCAAAGATGAGCAGAATCCTGGAATCCCAGAAGCCCATAATAACATTGAGCAATGGTAGCAAAAGAAATCATGAAATCTAAAAGCTTCACTACCCCGTAATGAATATTAGAGTGGTGCAGTAGGGTCAGAAGCCTGGAGGTCCAGAAGGCCCAGAAGCTCGGAATCCTCTAACATTTTAAGAATTGGAATTTCCAAAAAGTGTTGAGCATCAAAGCACCTAGGATCTACTCTCTAGAGAGAGAATATATATGAATAGTGTGTAGCAGAGGCAAGGTGGGTTATGCACGGAATCTCGTGAGCATGTAACCTCTTTGGAATTATAATTCCAAAAGCGTCGGACAGAGGGCCTCAAGTGGTTGATCATTTCACGAAGAAATAAGACCGAGGGCATGTAGCAATTATAAAGGAAAATAGGCCCCTAATGGGCCTTTAAATGGGCTTAGCACCTAAAGGCTTAGTCGTTGTTCATAGGTATCGGTCCTATGGTGAAAATAAATAGGTGCTAGAGAAAAAGGGGCTAAAGGCCAAATTCGTCAGTTTTGGGAGTAATTTCTTTTAGAAATTAGAAAGGGATGCAAAGGAATTTGGGACTATAGCAAAGTGCTTAGGCATGATAGATGAGTCAGAAACTATTTTTGTAGTAGTGATTTTTAACAAAGCCTTTGGGCTTTGGCATGAACAAGTTAGCAACTACTTTTGGAATAAGTGATGATGCAATACACTAGCATGAATAGTTGAGTCAACAGCTTTAGTTCAACAACACTTGAATTTTGGAAGTTAATCCAAACAAAATAGAAGTTGGCAGATCGATTTGGCACTAAAAATAACATTGGGAGTTTCGGTAGCAGAAAAGTAGTTAAGTGGCGGATTTGAAAATTTTGGTAGAACTAGACATTCACCAAATTTAGAAAAATGCCTTGCTAAAACCGGTAACTCACCACAATTGAGGAAAATAGTAGTTTAAATCAGAAATGATTGAATTAACAGGTGAAGAGAAAAATAAGACTTAGAGAACAGGTTCATAGGATAATTTGTGTACAAAAAAGAAAAAAAAGAAA
Source organism: Pinus albicaulis (assembly GCA_034641835.2). Classification (NCBI taxonomy): domain Eukaryota; kingdom Viridiplantae; phylum Streptophyta; class Pinopsida; order Pinales; family Pinaceae; genus Pinus; species Pinus albicaulis. The sequence goes on from JAXQQM020076980.1 coordinate 54,147, forward strand.
AAAAAACCCATGCAGAAAATCAATGAACAAGTTAACCAAAGATTGAAGCCAAAAATATCAGTCCATAATGCTTTGAAATCAAATTTTGAGTAGCAGAAGGATGGATCAGTACAACAGATTGTGAAAGAGTAGCAGAGTGTTGTAGAGTGTGTGTGAGAGTTATTGGTGCATCATGATGCATGATGGTGGTATGCATCAAGGGTGAAACATAGACCAATCTTGGTATCTAAAAGGTGTTTCAGAGATGCATAGAATACAATGGTAATTTGGGTTGATGTTGCTAGTGTATAGATCTTGGTGATTTGTTTAGTAACGAAAATGTGTTGAAGGTGTTGTTGATTTCTTAGTAATCAGAGATTGTTGAAGGTGTTGGTGATTGAAGAAATTTTTTAATTTTGCAGGAAGAATTGGAAATCATTGATTCTAGTATGAAAATATATGAAATATGAATCATTGAGTGTCTAGCAATATTTAGATTTCAGATTAGGGGTTGGTGCTCCTTCTAGTGGTTTTTGGTTAATAGTTGGGGTTGTAGCTCCATTTAATTTTAGTTGATAAATCAGGGAGTTGTAGCTTCCTGTTGGTTGTAGCTAGAGAATTGTAACAACAAGTTGTAGCTTGTCTTGTGAAGAAATAAAAGAGAAGTCTTGAAGAATTTATTTTTTCTTTGTGCTCCATTGTGAATTTTTGAGGTTATTTCTTGTCATGATTATTTATTTGCTGAAAATACTCTATCGTGTCCTACTGATCTAATACAAGTAAAAGAAAGTTTTTTAAATTGGTAAAATTCCTACAATACTAATTCATGTCCCCCCATCTCATATTGTCTTAGTTTCCAATGATTGGTATCATAGCCAAGTTACTTCAAATCAATTTAACAACTGGAATAAATATCAAGGATGATGGCATCCTAGGAATGTGGTTTTACCAACAAGGCTCCAATGTTCAATGGAACAAACTATGTCTTTTGTAAAGTGAGGATGAATACCTACATTCAAACACTTGGATCTAATGTGTGGGATGTTGTGGAAAAATCATATCAAAGGCCTCCAGTAGTTGTTACCAAAGATCAAAAGTTGGAATTTATATGCAATGCCAAGGCAATTTATGCCCTGGTTGCTAGTTTACCTAAATTAGAGCTTGTCAAGGTAATGAATTGCACATCTTCCAAATCTATTGGGGACAAGATGAGTAGCTGATGTGAGGGATACATCAAGGTTAATAAATATAAACTCCAAGGTTACATGATTCAGTTTGAATCTTAAGCAGGCATGCCGATGAATATATTGTGAAGTATTTTTTGAGAGTTGATGAAGTTGTGAACACCATAAGATGGCTTGATCATCATTTAGATGAATTTATTGTAGTTCAAAAAGTGTTAAGATCTTTTATTGAGAGGTTTAATCCCAAGGTGTCATCCATTTAATAAATTACCAATCTAAGCAATATCACTTTAGATAAACTCCTTGGAATACTCACTGCCTATTGGATGAGGATTTATAAAGGCAAATTTGCAGCCAAAGAATCAACCTTAAGAGCATAAAATAAGTGCAACGATGAACATGATGAATCATGTTGTGAATCAGATGAAGGAGAAGCCAACTTTGTGAGGAAGCTCAAGAGAGGATCAAGCAAGTATAAATGTAAGAAACCTTTTAAATTTTTTAATTGTGGAAATTTTGGTCATTATCCATCGAAGCGTTCTGAAAAGAAGAAGAAGGATTATGATCCTAAAGAAAAATCAAGAAGCTTCAAAAGGACATAAAGAAGACTAAGAAGAGAGGTTTTTGTGTTCAAGAAGAGAGCTCATTAGAAAGTGAACCCAACCAATCCTCAAATGAGGATAGAGATGATGAGAGGCCAATAATTTATGTTGATGGCCATATAAAATTTATAAGTCGAGGATATTAATTCTAATGATGAAGAAGGAGAAGTAGATATTAAAGGATAACTGGTAAGTTCTCTTGATGAAATAGAAAGTTTGAGGAAGAAAAATAAAGTCCTGAAGGAGTCCTCGATAAAATAAAAGTTTGAGGTTGTTGAGCCATTGCTTTTGCAAATAGAATAAGGTAAGATGATTAAAGAATCATTGAACCAGCAGTTGAATTAAAAGGCTCAAGCATGCGAGAGGGTGGAAGGAGAAATCGCATTGCTGATAAAGGAGTTGGAAAAGGCCAAAATGTAGCTTTGTTTCAATCAAAAATTTGGAAAATTCCAAAATGCAGTTTTGTTTCAATCAAAAATTTGGAAAATGAACTGAAGATTTAAATGAGATATTAGAGGCTCAATGTTTCACTAAAGACTGTAGTGGTATTTAATTTGAAGTTGAGTCTAACGTAGAAACTGAATTAAAAGGTATAAATGAAATTACCTTTGTCTCAGCTAATGAAGGGCATGCACAACAGCAAAAGAGAGACATACAACATAAAGATCAGATCCATAAAAATCAACATAAACAAAAGAATAATGTTGGGCAAGAAAATCAAACTATCCAAAATTCAGTCCAGTGCAGAAGACAATCTTCCTAGTAAAATGATAATTTCCTAGGGTATTGTTTGTGACATGCACCAACTATGGCCACAGGGCAGAAAATTGCAAAATCAAATTTTCTTACAGGAAGCTCGAATTCAAAAGAAGACTTCAGAAAAATAAAAGTAGACCCAGGTACAATAATTCTTTCGCTCCCCTAGATTATCAAGTGCAATGTTTTAAATGTCGAAATTTTGGGGATATAGCAATAAATTACAAACTTAAAGAAAAAAGGACAAATCCATTTATTGAACAAATTTAACAAAAGCCCAAGGTCTGGAGATAAAATGAGAAATCATATCAATGTGATATTTATTTTTATGCTCATAATGGTGGGAGCCATTGGTATGTGGACAATGGATGTTCCATGCATCTGTTAGGAGATAGAAGAAATTTTATAACATGGAAACCAGTTGACAAAGGTAATATGAATTTTGGCAACAGTGCTCCTAGAAAAATAATTGCAAAAGGAGTGGTTAGTCTATCAAATGGAAAAGGTAAAGCTAAAAATGTTTTATATGTTGATGGGTTTAAAATTTTATCTCAGATGTGGGATAAAGGCTATGATGTGATTTTTAAAGCAAAAAATTGTCAAATCAAGTCCATTGGTATAGGTCGTGAGCTAGTTGTTGAGGTTGTGAGAATAGAGAATAATGTCTACATGCTCAAAGAGAAGACAGAAAGGTGTTACTTATCAAATATATATGAGAGTTGGTGATGGCACAAAATACTTGGACATATGAACTTTGATAAGATCATAAAGCTAAGTAAGAAGAACATTTTCAAGTATTTTCCCAGGCTTTCAAAACCAAAGAATACAATCTATAAATATTTCCAACTGGGAAAGCAAGCTTGAGTTCCATTCAAGGCAAAGGAGAACACATCATCAAAACCATTGCATCTAGTACACATGGATTTGTGTGGACCTTCCATAACACAATTATCCATAGGTAAATTATACTTTATTCTAATAATTGATGATTTCAGTAGGATGATATGGGTTTCCTTCCTTGGAGATAAATAAGAAGCTTTTGATAAGTTTAAAGTGTTCAAAGCTATGGTTGAGAATGAAACTGGTTGCAAAATCAAAAGCGTAAGGTTTGGCAATGGAGGTGAGTTCACTTCAAAATAAATTAATGAATTCCTTAAAAATAATGACATAAAAAGGAAGTTTACAATAGCAGATACTCCCCAGCAAAATGGTGTAGAAGAAATTGAAAACAAATCAATGAAATTGTTAGCTAAAGAAATGATGATTGAAAGGAATGTTCAACAGATGTTTTGGGTAGAAGTTATTCATACAATATTAGTTATCCTAAACAAAGCTAATTTTAGACTGAATAGTGAAAAAAATCCCTCTGATTTTTCGTATGGTAGACCTACAACAGTCAAACACTTCAGAGTTTATGGTAGCAGATGCTACATCAAGAGAAATGACAAAAAACTTGGAAATTTTGATGCTAGAGCGGATGAAGGCATTTTTATGGGATACTCACACAATAGAAAAGGATACATATGCTACAATAAAGTCACCAAGAGGATCATCAACTATATCAATATAAAGGTGGAGGGGCACATTGATCAAGAAGAGAAACAACCCGCAAAAACCAATGTTGATGAAATATTGAGCATTAGTGAGGATCATGGTGCAGTGACTACAGAAGAAAGTTACGAAGAACCCTCTATTCCACAAGCTAAAGATACTCCAAGGTATGTACAAAAACGCCACCTAGTTGATCATATTGTTGGTGAATTAAATTCTGGAGTGCAAACAAGAAGGAAATTGTTAGATTCCCTCACACAAATACATGTTTCCCTGTTATCTATGGAGGAACCAAATATGTTGTTCAATACAGTTAAGATCAACATTGGTTAAAGGAAATGAATGAATAATTGGATCAAATAAAGAAAAATAGGACTTGGGAACTTGTTATGAGGCCTCCTAACAATAATTTCATTGGCACAAAGTGGGTTTTTAGGAAGAAATTTAATGACCATGGAGAAGTGGTAAGAAACAAGGCTAGGTTGGTATGCAAAGGATATGCTTAAATAGAAGGCTTGGATTTTGATGAAAATTTTGCTCCTGTTGCTATATTAGAATAAATAAGAATGTTTTTGGCATTTTCTTGCTTTAAGAAATTCAAAATCTATCAAATGAATGTCAAATATACTTTTCTCAGTGGAGAGATAGAGGAGGAAGTATACAGTGTTGAAAATGCAGCAAGAAATTTCCTAATTTGATTTTTCCTTGATTAAATTGGGAAAATTCAAAATTCCACATCAAGGGACAACTTGGATGAGTTAATTGAGGTGATATAGTTTGTATCACTCAGTTAGCTCAGTTGATTGGAGTTAGGGGAATGAACCTGAGTTGTGTGCAGTGGGTTCCTAAATTTTAGGAGCCTAGGTTGAGTTAATTTCAATTGTAGCAATTTAATTTAGTTAAATTGAGTTTGATCAGTTAAACTAGTTCCAACTGTTGGAGAAACTAGTGGAAGGTCAAGTTGTGTAGTGTAACTTACATCACGCTCAATGATCATCTAGATAACTAATCAATCAGCCTAAATTAGCTCATGCATGTAGATAAATCGAGTTACCCATTTGAGATGGAGATTCCAAGGAAGTGTACTATCATTTGTAGACTATTATGAAGTGTACAGATGGTGCATGCAGTTAGAGGAAGGACCTAAAAGAATTGTGAAATCTAGATGAGGGAATTTCCTAATTAATAGGGGGCTAATTCCTTAAGGAAAAGTGAAAGGAAATAGGATCTTGGAAGGCTCAGAAATTGGCTAAGTATTGGTCAAAGTCAGTCAGTGAAGAAGAAGCATAAAAGATACAGGTGCAGTTTATGCTACGACTGTGCATGCATATTGTATTTGTTTTGATTCTTTGATTAATGCAATACATATAGGAAGGGATTTTGACCAATTTATTTTCCCTAGATAAATATTTATGTATGTGTGTTGAATCTTGATGCATGTTAATGATTTGTGTTCTCAATCGTGAATTTTATTCCACAAAAGTGGAGTAGATTTGAGTCTTATGTTTTAGTAAATTACATGCGCAGTTTTGAATATACATTAAAATTATAGGTTGTATCAGAGCTAGATTCTTAGTAGAGAATAGATTTCGAAGTTTCCATTGTAGGAGGTTCGAATTTGAATATTAGTGTTAAAGGTTTTCTCCACGACTAAGAAGATGAATTTTAATGGACTCAGGCTTGAGTATGCTTTGGAAGGCACCACAAACTCTCTGGCATATAAGATATGCATGGAGGAAGTATTGGATGAAAATGGGCTGCTAGAATTCATCAAGATATATGTAGACTAACTCCAAGCATCTGATGCCCAGAATCTTTCTCATCAGAAGAAAGATGTAGCAAAAACGAGGAGAATCATATTGGAGGGAGTACAAGATCATATTGTATCAAATATCCATGGGAAAGACACTTCATTCACAATGTGGAAAACACTAACATAGTTTTTCGAGAACAATAGTGACCACATGAAGCTGCCACTCATGGACAAGCTTTGAAGTATCAAGTTGCAAAAGAATGAAAAAATTTTGCAGTATATAATCAGGTTTACACAATGGCATGATGAACTTGGCGGGGTTAGTGTTAATGTCCCTGAAGAAGAATTGGTAGCTCTATCCCTTTTGGGCCTTCCCAAGAGTTGGCATATCTATAAAGATTCAGTAAATGGTAGGTAGAAACTACCAAGTTGGGAGCACATGTGGTCCAACCTTGTGCAGGAAGAAATAAGGTGGAATACCAAAGATGGGACCTCATCCAAAGAAGAAGAAGAAAAATTTTCATTAGTTAACAAAGGAAGGAATTCCAAAGGGAAGAAGTCCCAAGGTGAGGCTAATTCCATCCAAGAGGACAAGAAGAAATACTTGTCCAAAATTAAGTGCTTTCACTATCATGAATACAGGCTCTATGCCACGAAGTGTCCACACAAGAAGGTAAGCAAGAGGGAGCATGTAGTAGTAGTTGTAGCGGGTGAATATTTGGCTTCATAGTTCGAGCTTGAATTTACTATCATCATATGCATGGCGAGCACAATGATGGGAAGCATGTGGTATCTAGATAGTGGTGCCTCGTTCCACATGAAGGGGAACAAATAATTTTTCAATGACTTGGAGGAGAAATATATCTAGATACACATCAATATGGGAGATGATGGAAGGCACATCGTGACCGAAAATATCATAGTCACCTTTCAGAGGGATTCAGTCTCCCCTTTTAGGATCAAGGACGTGATGTTGGTACCGATTCTAAATAAGAATTTGGTTTCTGACGCAGTGTTGGAAGATAGTGGCTACAATGTGATGTTCAACAAAGGAAAGGCATTCATGATACACATAGTCAGAGGACATCTGAAGAAAAATGGTGCTCGAGTCAAGAAATTATATGTTGTTGAGTTATAATATGCATGCAAATCCTTGAGGAGTAAGACAGAGACTAGATATTTGGTGGTTGAGAGGGAGCATGTAAGACCTCTCAACATGTAGCCTCAAAAGAAGCCTTGGGAAATTGTGGAGAAAGTAAAAATGGAGAATAAGACGAGAGGAAGAGTGGATACATCCACTCAAGAATAGACCTCCAACAAGGAGAGAGTTTGAGCTAAGTGGACAGAGGGAGCACATGCAACCATACCTCTAGGTATGAGGTGGAGCGATGTAGATCCTTAGTCCAAGAGTTGCAGAAATTTTGGTAGGGTCCATTGAGGTGTTCTCCTCATGGATCATTACCTTGCTAAAGGGGCCCATAGTATTTAGTATCAAGAGGATCAGTGTTAGTCAGATACTTAGGAGTACAGATAATTGTTAATAGCAGAGAAGGAGGCTCAGTAGAAGAGTCAGCAGTAGGACAGCCTTCCTAGTATACAGGTGTAAACACAGTTGATTCATTTTTTTGGATGCTTCTCAGTTGCAAATGTTGCAGTAGAAATAGCAATAGTGAGATTTGTTGCATTCAGCACATTCCAAAAGTGCAAGATATGGGTGGTTTTTAATCCCTTTCTTGTTGAGAGGGAGTGTTGAAAATGTAGCAAGAAAATTCCTAATTTGATTTTGGCTTGATTAAATTGGGAAAATTTTAAATTCCACATCAACAGATAGTTTAGATGAGTTAACTAAGGTGATATGGTTGTTATCACACAGTTAGCTTAGTTAATTCGAGTTAGGGGCATGAAATTGAGATGTTTGAAGTTGTCAGGTCCATATATTACTAGTTTAGTCCCTTATTGTTATTAGTGTAGCCCCCTTATTGTTATTATTGTACCCCTGTAACCCCAATATTGTTATTATTGTGCCCTTACATTTTTAATGTTAGGTTGGCTAGGATTATATTGTGGCCCCATGGACTCCTATATATAGAAGGATTTTTGGTCATTTGTATCATCCAAGAATTGTTCATTTATGTAATGTATTGGAGGTTTCCCCCTCGAAGTGGCTTATTTCTAAGGCGTTGATCTCTCTTTTCTTCTATTTTTGGAGCTAGTCTCATAGCATTTGGTATCAGAGCTTTGGATTCTAAGGTTTTTCTGCTCCAAACAGGTCATCGTGGCATTTTCGGTATAACTGATTTGTGTAGGCTCCTGAATTTAACCTAAACAGGTCATCGTGGAATTTTTGCTATAAATTTTTTTCTACGACAGTTCATAAGCTGAAATTTTTACAGAGCGAAACCGCAATCCTGAGGAACGTTGTGGAAAAATTTTAGAGCTTGATTTGCAATATTGTCAGAGATAGGGTCTTTGGAAGTTAGGGATTTTTCAAGCTCCCAAATTTCATCTCAAAGAGGTGACCATAGGAAAATCGTCATAACTCTCTCTCTCTGAGCGTCCGATTGGAATTCTGTAAAAAATGGCCACAAGTGCACGGACTATAGTTTCTTGTGTATCAATATCAGAGCCGAAGGAGGAAATAGTGACATGTGGCACGTTGTACATTCGCTCTATTGAACCAGTCCATAATTAGGTCATTGTGTGAGATTGGGCATAAATTTTCCTTGAAGAATCCAAATCAAGTCAAACCTGTGGCATTCGAAAGAAGATTCAAAGTTCTACTACAGGGCCAAATTTAAGATATTGAAGATCCTAAATCACAGAGATAATTCAATTTCAATATCAAGCTCCTCAAAAGCAAGAAAAAGGTGTGTATTTTTTTCCAGAATTGCATAAGTCTTGAAGAATCAATTTGAATTGATTCCAAGGGCATATTGTAGAGTAGATATCAGTACTGGGTTCTAAAATGCCTCCTAAAAAGTATTCAACACCCATTAAGCCTTCATAAAGCTTTACTATGGCTCATGAAGGTGAATAAATGCAACATGACATAGAAAAATTACAAGAGCAAGTGCACCAAATTTCGCTCTCGCAAAGAGAAACAAAAAATGAAATGGATGTTTTGAAGAAAAGCATGGAAGCTATGATGGATGGTTTGAAGAATGGTATGGAATAAAAAATGGATGGCATGAAAGAAAAAATGGAAGGTTTTAAGGAAGGTTTGTCAAATTTGATACAAGAAATGATTCCTAATGGCGAAAAGATAGTAGAGGAAACTCATGGTGAGGAAAAAAATAAATGTTAATCGTGATTTCATAAACTCTAATGTTGGATTAAAGAACCACCATATTCAAAACATGGATATGAGGAAGTTTGATGGAAAGGATCCTGTAACATGGATACTACAGATGGAGCAATATTTTGATCTCAATAATGTGCAAAACACACAAAAGGTATGCATTGCAACTTTACATTTAGAACAAAATACATTTGTATGGTATCAATGGCTTTTCTCTCGTAAAAAAATTGTCACTTGGTCAATTTTTATGAAGGAAATGATAGCACATTATGAGGATACAAAGAGAAACACATTCTTTAGCCATTTGATAAATCTAAAACAAAAGGGTTCAGTGGTGGAGCACATTGAGGACTTCCAAAAATTGAATATAAGGGTAACTGATATTCTAGAGGAACACAAGATTGATGTCTTCATAGGGACTTTAAAGGATAGCATCCACCATGAAGTTTGTGTTTGGGAACCTGATTTTTTGGAGAATGAATTCAAGTTGGCAAGTAAAATTGAATGTAAAATTATGGCGACAAGGAAGCCTACCACTCACATCTATAAAGATGGTAGTGTTGTTACTCCTAGACTTCCACAACCTACAAGGTTGACACCACAAAAATTGGAAGAAAAAAGAGCAAAAGGGCTTTGCTACAGTTGTGATAGCAAATACACTAAAGGTCATAAGTGTTCTAAGAAGAAATAATTTTACATAAATTGTGAAGAGGAAGAAGAAAATGAACAAGAATCTTAAAAAGAAGAGGATATACACCAGGAACCAACCCTAGAAGAGGAAGAAATGAGTCTAACCATATCGTGTAATGCATTGGCAGGAATTACCACTTCTCAACCTCTCAATATAGAAGGACATATCAAGAAGAACAAGGTAATAGTGTTGATTGATTTGGGTAGTACCCATAATTTTATTCATTGTAAGGTAGCCAAGGAATTGAATTGTTTCCTATACCCAGCACCAAAATTTCAAGTGATGGTTGCAAATGGAGGAATTGTTGGCAATATGATGCAGAGTGTTGTCCTTGATGGCAACCCACTGAATGAAGATGAAGACATGAGACAGTTGACATGTGTTGTCCTTGATGGCAATACACCTGATGAAGTTATTCTTGACTTGATGGACTTGGTAAATGATGTAAATCTGATGTGATATGATGTTTGTTGACAATATGATGTAGAGAGTTGTTCTTGAATGGCAACCCACCTGATGAAGATGATGGAAACTTACTTGATGAAGTTGTGCTTGATAGAATATGTCTTAATGAACCTGTTTAAAGATGAAAATCTGATGTATCTATAGAGAGTACAGAAGGTAATGAAGAAAGGAATTCAATATGTGCCTGATCTATGATGAAAAGAGTATGTCTCAAGGAATACGCGGATTTGCCTAGGAGAAGTCGTGTATGCACGCGGGAAAGTACGTGCCAAGTCGCATATGGGAAAAAGCGCTCATAAAGTCCAAAACCAGGGGTAACCACCATGGTATTGACCCATTGTATTGGGTAATGTTTCGTCTAAATGACCCCGTCCAGGAATACCATCGGAAGTGATGTAGTTTTGGGCTCATGGTATTGCTTTGGCTCATGGTATTGAAAAAGGGGCTCATGGTATTGAAAAAGGGTAAACCTATATAAAGAGAAGAAATTCATTGTGCAAATCATGAGTGTGGGTGCAAGATGTCTGAGCTAGAATGAATACTTCTCTCTGAAGTAGATCTGAATGGATTACAGATGAATGATAAATCTGAATGTATGATGCACCAATGATGAAGAAGGGGATCTAGATCTGAAATGTACTTGTATTTGCTAGATCTGTTTATGGAGTGATTAGATCTATGATGAGGCGAATATCTGTCTGAAGTAAAGGGTTGAATCTGAACTGGATATCTGATCTAAAGAAGTATGCAGCTCTGAAATAGTTGAAGATCCATACGCTAGTTCGCCGAAGAGGAAGCGGGTATATACGTGGCTTCTCTGAAGAGAAAGCGCGTATGCGCAGTTAAAAATATACAGAAGTATATGCTGGTTGATGTGAATGGAAGCGCGTATATACACGACATCAGTGAAAGGAAAGCGCGTATGCAAACTAGGGTTCGCTGAATTCTGTGGTAAGAAATGTCTGATCTGTTCTGCTGGTTTACTGATATCTGTCAGTGAGTTATATGTATCTGTTTCATGGTTGACTGTGCTTAAAAGTATGGAAAGGGTCCAGTTTGAAAATATGATGAAATGTGGCCTACAAGCTGTGTTCTATTGAAGTTGTTGGATCTAGTGTGAAAATTGATGAAACGTGGTCCATAGAGGTGCTGAGGATTGTGACATCGGTGGGGGTTGTAGCTCCCCTTTCGGTGAGGGCGGTAAGCGAGATCGGGGGTCATAGCTCCCTTCAGTGAAATTTGGTAAACGAGATCAGAGGTGTTAGCTCTCCCTTTCGGAGAGGGCGGTAAACGAGTCGGGGGGTTGGAGCTCCTTCCGGAGGCTAAGTAAAATGAGCGCAGGTGGGTGCCTGCGTGCTGGTCAAGTCTGCGCCAGCACATATGTTGTAAGATGTTTTCTCTATAATAAAATATTGAAGGCTGAGCAACTGCAGCGGTGGTTTTCTCCCGACTTAGGTTTCCACCTAAAAATCCTGGTGTTCATGTGTGATGCTTTGTGTGATGGTTTATTCTGTTCTTACTGCACATGTTTACTGTTTATAGAACATCTAATGAATGAATGATGGAATGATATAAGTGAAGAACTAATAGCATAATTAGATCTCTGTGTATACGCAAGTTTTATGAAGGATATCCGCGTGTATACGCTACTTGGCTTCAGCAAAGTAGCGTATGGGTTTTAAGGAATGAAAAAGTAAAAGTTTGAATATGCAGTAAATACTGATTCACCCCCCCCCTCTCAGTATTTTTCCCAACAATTGGTATCAGAGCGGGTCCTTGTGCAGAAGCTTGATCGCTTAAAGGAGATCCGTCGCAATGGGAAGTCAAGAAGGAGTAATGTCTATAAAGCCACCTCTGTTCAATGGAAGCAATCTGATATTCTGGAAGGTACGTACAAAAGCATATCTGCAAAGTCTTGGTGCAGATGTATGGGCAATCGTGGAAGAAGGTTATCAATACCCGGCAAGTATTCCTACTGATGCAGCTGAAAGAAAGAAGTATGAAATCAATGCCAAAGCAGTGAATGTCTTGTTGGGAAGCATGTCTGAATCAGAATTTGCTAAAGTGATGCAACTACATTCGGCAAAAGACATATGGGACAAAATCATTCTAAGCTATGAAGGAGACACAAAGGTAAAAAGTGCAAAACTCCAAACTCTTAGAATTGAATATGAAAATTTGAAGATGCATAGTGATGAGAGTGTTGCGAGTTTCTTTCTTCGTCTGGATGATATTGTAAATCGAATGAGAAATTTGGGTGAAACCATAACTGATACTACTCTGGTGGAAAAGGTCTTAAGATCCTTGACTTCTAAATTTGACTCTAAAGTTTCGGCTATTGAAGAAAGGCAAGATCTGCAAACTCTTTCTATTGTTCAATTGCATGGTATTCTGACTGCTTTTGAAATGAGACAAGGAGGTCCTTCCCAAATCAGAGAAGCTACTTTTAAGGCATCTATAAAAGGAAAGGAAAAAGAAGTTGTCAAAGAATCCAGCTATATATCCGATGAAGAAGAAGCGAATTTCGTGAGAAAGCTCCAACTAGGTACTGGAAGATTCAAAGGTAAGCTTCCCTTCAAATGTTTTGAGTGTGGAAAAGTTGGTCACTATGCTGCTAAATGTCCTTATAAATAAAAACATGGTAAAGGAAAACAATTTGAAAAGAGGAAGAGTTATTATGCAAATGAAGATGATGATGAAGTGTCCAGTGAAGATGAAGAAGATTCTGACCAAGCTCTACAAGTGCTCATGGCAAAGAAACAAAAGAAGAAGGTTACTCGAGGAAAGGAGATACCTCAGAAATCATGTATAGCAAAAATTGAAGAATATGAAACAGATTCTGACGAAGCTCTACAAGTGCTCATGGCAAAGAGGAAAAAGAAGAAGGCTACTCGAAGCAAGGAGATATCTCAGAAAATTGAAGAAGATGAATCTGATAGTGATTTGGGCCCTTGTAATCTTCTTTGTGCAAGCAATGGTGTATAAAGTGAAAGTAAAGTTGTGGATCTAGAACAAGCTATCAAGATCAAAGTTGAAGAACGACAAAAGGAAATTGATAAGAAAGATTCTATCTACAAAGAGATGATCTCTCAAATGAAAGATCAAATAGAAATGTTGAATGGACAGGTGGACAAGTATCAAAGGTTTCATACTTATGCATCCAATCGAATTAAAGAACTAGAAGCAGAAATCAACGATCTAAATACAGATCTCGAAAAATCAAGCAAGAATAATGAAGGACTTGAAGCTGCAATCATCTTTCTACAAACAGATCTTGAAGCATCAAACAAGAAGAATGAAGAACCTCTGTCATTTGAAAAGGAAGGCCTTGAAGCAGAAATCATCTCTCTCAAAGAAGATCTGGGAAAATCAAATACGAAGAATGAAGAGCTACAACAAACATGTGAAGAAAACGAAAATTGGTTGAAAGAATAGATTCTAAATCTAAATAATCAAGTAGAAGATGGAAGAAGGAAAGAAGAAATCTTGACGAAGCAATGTCAAGCCTTGGAGGTTGAGGTAAACATTCTCAAAGGTAAATTAGAAGAAAAGGTTAAAATTTTGAGGTTTCAAGATAGTACTAACATTTTGGACAATATTCTGAGTAATAAAAGGTCTCCTTCTATCAAACTTGGTCTTGTTTTTCATGAAACTGTTAAAGGAGAATCTAGTTCACAAGGAAGTGCTAAAGAATCAAAGGACATCAATGCAAAATCTGAAATGTTGGAAGGAACAAAAGGTCAACCGACAATCATGAATTCTCAAAGGAAATCATTCAATAATGTTGAATGCTTTAAATGTCATAATCATGGACATGTTGCAGCCAATTGCAGAAGCAGATTGTTTTAGCCACACACAAACAGGTCCTACATAGAAAGGTACTCTGGTTTCTTCAATGGATATTGTTTTTCATGCAATAAGTATGGTCACAAAGCTGTTGATTGCAATAGAAGGAAGAATAGAAAAGATCATTATGATTCTTATACTTATTTCTCTGGCCACATGAGATGTTATGCTTGTAACAAGTATGGACATATAGAAAAAGAATGCAGGATGAACAGATCCGGGAAAGTGGACAATTTCCAGCACACAAATAGAAAGTTCAAACAAATCTGGAAAAAGATGGAGGACCAATCAGAAATGTAGGGAATTTTGACCCTACTACAGTCATTCGCTTCTGAAGCTTACTTCTATGATTGACTGCAGGAATGATGTGGGATACATTATGTGATTTAGTAATGTATCGTCACAGGGGGAGCAATGTATGATGTCTCTCATGATTAATTTGATTATTCTGGTTATATGTATTTCTGACAGAGCATCTGATATGAAGAAGACAGGTACAGGAAGTACAAGTTCAGGGGGAGATAAAGGAATGTAAAAAATTTCTATGCTTCACTTTCCATATGCGGGTTCTATTAACAAAATTCGCGTATACACGCGAGTTCCAGTAGACACAGTCGTGTATGCATTGATGATAAGAGAATTTATATATGATAGCTGAAGATCTGGAGCAGAGGTTCAGGGGGAGCATCAGTCTGACTGTTAATAACTGTATTATTGACTCAATATCAGCTTAGTTCTAAATAATGATGATTTGATACATGGTTTCTTACGTTGAAGATTGTGGATAAGTCCTGTTTGCTTTTTGATGAAGAGTATTCATTGTTGAGATGAAAGTCTTATAATTCAGAGATAAGGGCAGTTCATGCAGAGATTGTTGCTGATGACTTACTGATGAACGTATTCAGGTTGCACAAGTTAAGAAGGAGCACTGTTTCAGGGGGAGCAACAGGTTGAATACTAATGATTGTATTGTTGGCAATATGACTGCTTATTCTTTGGTTTTTGTGATACTCGTGCTCAAATGATGATGACTTGGTACATGGTTTATTATGATGAAATTTTGAGCCCTGGTTGCTGATAAGTATCTTTTGTGCTCACACATGGATGAGTTGGATTTCGTTTGATTCAGAAATAAGAATAGATCATGCAGAGTTTGTTACTATGGTTGAGACCTTTTTCCTACATATGTTACATCATGTTAAGTCTTGAAGATTATGGTGATATTGGACCACATGGATGATTGCTTGACACATATTTGAAGATGTTGTTCTGGTATGATAATCTCTCTTGGAAAGATTGTATTGATGCTGCAAAGAATCTGAAGGCTTGGTTACTAATGTGCTTACGCTACAACCGTTGGATGACGCTTGAAGACACAACTACACTGTTCTATCTATCTGTAGTCTAGGGAAGCATTCAAATATCCCAGAAAGAAGCTGAGCACTGGTTTTTTTTTTCTCACAAAGGATGAGACCTGGTCAAAATTTAGAAGATGGCATTGGATACGCGGATTTCCTGAAACACAGTCGCGTATATACGCGAGTTCATGCACAGAAAACCGCGTATGAGTAGGTCTTGAGCAATTTTCATGGACCATAGCTCTTCGACGGTGTGATCCAACGGTAGACCTCGATCTTATTTGGTCTGCAATTGATTATGTGATTCTGTAGTTATTTCTAACGTTTTGATAAAGATGCCTTCGATGATTTGTTGGTGGGGGTGTTCGGGGATGCCTTGTGGAGAGACGCAATCATATGAAAAGGATACTTGATGCACAGATTCAGGGGGAGCATTAGCGTTGCTGAGTATAATGCATTGTTGGCATTATGATGGTTCTAAAATATGTTCTCTTTCTTGAGGACTTCTTGGTATTAGTTATGAAAAGTCATATTTGTATTTTTGATGAAAAGGTCATGTGGAGACCCATGATGTAAATTTATAATATTCAGTCATGTAAGGACTTGTCAAATTTGTAAACCCACTTGGTTGGGTAGCTAAGTCAATTTTTGTAAACCCACTTGGTTGGGTAGCTGAGTCAAATGTGTAAACCCACTTCGTTGGGTAGTTGAGTCTCATATGTAAATCCACTTGATGGATAGTTGATGTAAGTATGAGTCGTTGGTGATAGGAAGTTCATAGAGTCATGTATTTCACTGAAAAAAATTTGTTAGAAGATTCAGCATGAACTCAGGGGGAGCTTGGTCACTTGGGTATATGTCGGGGCTGTCTGCTGAGAAGCCTTTAACACGAAGAAAGGGAGAGTATGTTGGTTATTAGTCAACCCTTTGCCCTTGATGTCAGAGAAGTGACATGGTGTTTGAATGAAGAGAAAGAATGGTGTCAAAAATGGAGAGAATGACATGGTGTCATTGAATTCTTAATGTACCCTGCTCATTGTGGTAACGAAACACTGCATACGTGGTTGCCATCGAGTCCAAGGGGGAGATTGTTAGAAATATGATGCGAGTGTTGTCACAGTGGAAACCAACGAATGAAGATGAAGACATGAGATTGTTGACTTGTGTTGTCCTTGATGGCAATCCACCTGATGAAGTTATTCTTGACTTGATGAACTTGGTAAATGATGTAAATCTGATGTGATATGATTTTTGTTGACAATATGATGCTGAGTACCCACTTGATAGAGTGTTGTTCTTGAATGGCAACCCACCTGATGAAGTTGTGCTTGATAGAATATGTCTTGATGAACCTGTTTAAAGATGTAAATCTGATGTATCTACAGAGAGTACAGAAGGTAATGAAGAAAGGAATTCAATATGTGCTAGATCTATGATGAAAAGAGTATGTCTCGAGAATGCGGATTTGCCTGGAGGGAGAGTACGCATGTACACGGGAAAGTACGTGCCAAGTCGTGTATGGGCAAAAGTGCTCATAAAGTGCAAAACCAGGGGTAACCACTGTGGTATTGACCCATTGTATTGGGTAATGATTCGTCTAAATGACCCCGTCCAGGAATACCATCGGAAGTAATGTAGTTTTGGGCTCATGGTATTGTTTTGGCTCATGGTATTGAAAAAGGGGCTCATGGTATTGAAAAAGAGTAAACCTATATAAAGAGAAGAAATTCATTGTGCAAATCATGAGTGTGGGAGCAAGATGTCTGAGCTTGAATGAATACTTCTATCTGAAGTAGATCTGAATGGACTACAGGATGAATGATAAATACGAATGTATGATGCCAATGATGAAGAAGGGGATCTAGATACGAAATGTATATGTAGCTAGATACATTTATGGATGAGGTGGGTACACGCAGTGGGGTGAGCTACAACGTACCGTACGAAGTAAGGGTTGAATACGGGCGGATGTACGAGTCTAAAGAAGTATGCGGCTACGAAATAGTTGAAGATCCATCGCTGGTTCCTTCGCTATCGACGGAAGCGTATATACGCGGCTTCTCTAAAGAAAACGCGTGTCTGTGAGTTAAAAATATACGGTGTCTGTTGGTTCGGTGTGAACGAGCCGCGTATGTACGCGAAATCGATCAGAAAAGAAGAAAGCGCGTATGCAAACAGGTTTGCGCGAAGTTTGTGTGCAGAAATATGGAGAGTCTATTACGTAAATTTACGGATATCGTCGGTGGGTTATATGTCATTTCATGGTTGTGTTGTGCTTAAAAGTATGGAAAGGGTCCGGTCTGAAAATATGATGAAACGTGGCCTGCAAGTTGTGTTCTACTAAAGTTGGTGGATCCAGTGTGAAAATTGATGAAACGTGGTCCTGTGGGGAGTGCGGGGGTTGTGGCACCCGGTCGAGGGGTTGTAGCTCCTTCCGGTGAGGCACGGTATAAACGAGATCGAGGGGTGGTAGCTCCCTTCCGAGTGAGGCTGTAGCGAGATCCAGGGGGTCATGTCTCCCTTCCGGGGAGGGCGGTAAACGAGTCGGGGGGTTGTAGCTCCCTTCCAGGAGAGGCTGGTAAACGAGCGCAGGTGGGTGCCTGCGTGCTGGTAGGAGTCTGCACCAGCACATATGTTGTAAGATGTTTTCTCTATAATAAAATATTGAAGGCTGAGCAACTGCAGCGGTGGTTTTCTCCCGACTTGGGTTTCCACCTAAAATCCCGGTGTTCATGTGTGATGCTTATGTGTGATGGTTTATTCAGTTCTTACTGCACATGTTTACTGTTTATAGAACATCTAATGAATGGATGATGGAATGATATAAGTGAAGAACTAATGGCATAATTAGATCTCTGTGTATACACGAGTTTTATGAAGGATATCCGCGTGTATACGCTAGTTGGCTTCAGCAAAGTAGCATATGGGTTTTAGAGCATGAAAAAGTAAAAAGTTTCAGTTTGCCCTAAATACTGATTCACCCCCCCCCCCCCTCTCAGTATTTTTCCCAACAGGAACTATAAATTGCTCTGGAAAATTCCAAAATATCAAGCTAACCATGGGGGAATATGTATTGAATAGTCCAATGCTTTCCATTCCAATGGGTGGTGTTGATGTTGTACTAGGAGTACAATGGTTACAATCTTTGGGGATGGTAGCTTTTAATTTTCAAGAAATTTTCTTGAAAAAAAATTCAGAAGGAAAGGAAGTCGGATTACGGGGTATCACAGGGAAGCTGGGAAAGATAATAAGCTCTAATGTCATGACAAATCTTCTGAAGAAAGAACAACAAGGCGTAATTTCACAATTTTTCTCACTAGAAGTTCCAACATCAAAATCACCTATTTCTGCAGATCTCCAAAAAGTCTTGGACAATCATTCCAAGGTGTTTGAAACTCCCAAAGGACTCCCACCTATTCGTGATCATGATCAAGCTATTCATTTGATTCCAGGAAGTGTTCCTCCAAACATTAGGCCTTATAGATATACTTATGTCCAAAAGAGCGAAATTGAATGTATGATTGTAGAAATGTTAGAGGTTGGTATAATTCAACCTAGTCAAATTTCTTTCTCTGCTCTAGTAGTATTGGTGCACAAGAAGGATGGATCATGGCGCAAGTGTCCGGATTATAGGGAGCTTAATAAGCTCACCATTAAATATAAATTTCCCATTCCTGTGATTGATGAATTATTGGATGAATTACATGGAGCAATTTGTTTTACCAAGTTGGATCTTCGTTCAGGATATCATCAAATTAGAATGAAGACTGAAGATATTCCGAAAATAGCATTTCGAACTCATGAGGGTCATTATGAATTTTTGGTCATGCCTTTTGGCCTTACCAATGCACCTTCTACATTTAAAGGGTTGATGAATTCCATTTTCAAACCCTTCCTTAGAAAATTTGTGGTAGTATTTTTTGATGATATACTAATCTACAGCAGGTCTTGGAAGGATCATGTTCAACATGTTGACAAAGTGCTCAAACTATTGCAGGAGAAACAATTATATGCAAAAACATCAAATGTTCCTTTGGAGTACAAGAGGTGGAATATCTGGGTCATATTGTACCTCACGAGGGTATTAAGGTAGACCATAACAAAATTAAAGACATTAAGGAATGGAAAGTACCCACAACCATAAAGCAGTTGCGAGGGTTTTTGGGGTTAACAGTGTATTATCGCAAGTTTGTTAAGAATTATGGGAGAATAGCAGCACCTCTAACAACATTATTGAAGAAAGATGCATTTTCATGGACTCCTGAAGCAACTAAGGCCTTTGAACATCTTAAAGAGGCAATGTACCTAGCACCGGTCTTAGCTACGCTAGACTTCACAAAAACCTTTATTGTGGAATGTGATGCCTCAGGAAATGGAATTGGTGCAGTTTTAATGCAGGAAGGAAGACCCATTGCTTTTGAAAGTCGTCCAATCAAAGGAAAGTATTTACAGAAACCTATTTATGAGAAGAAAATGTTAGCAATACTGCATGCACTAAAGAAATGGCGAACTTACCTAATGGGAAGACACTTCAAGGTAAAAACTGATCATGATAGTCTTAAACACTTTTTGGAACAAAGACTATCTTCAGAAGAGCAGCAAAATGGGTCACAAAGATGTTGGGTTATGAATTTGAAATAATCTACAAAAAAGGGAAGCTAAATGTTGTTGCAGATGCACTCTCAAGAAAGAATGAAGAGGTTGAAGCATTTCTTTGTGCCATTTCTATTATCCAACCAGATTGGATAACCGAAGCAAGGGATGAATGGAAGAAGGATGAAGAAGTGTGGACACTCATTCAAAAGTTGCAGCAAGATCCTAGTACATATGATACATTTAGTTCGAAAAATTATTCCTTATGGTACAAATATTGCTTATATCTTTGTAAGAATTCCCAACTAAAACAAAAGCTTCTTTTGGAATTGCACACTTCTCCTTTAGGAAGACACTCAGGATTTTTAAAAACTTACCATAGGGTGAAGAAATAATTTTTTTTGGATGGCCTTAAATCTTATATTCAAAAATTTTTGGCGGACTGTTTGGTTTTCCATCAAAATAAAGTTGAGACAATTAAGACCTCGGGTCTTCTACAACCTTTATCCATTCCAAGTCAACGTTGGGAGGCGATTTCAATGGATTTTATCACAGGTTTACCTAAGTCCGAAAAAAAGAGTGTCATCATGGTGGTAGTTGATAGACTTACCAAGTATGCACACTTTTGTGCATTATCTCATCCATTTAAAGCAAGTATAGTTGCTACTACATTTATGGACACAATTCAAAAGCTACATGGAAACCCAAAGATTATTGTGAGCGATAGAGATCCCATTTTTACTAGAAATTTTTGGATGGAGTTATTTTCTTGTTTGGGTACTCAATTAGCTCATAGCTCATCTTACCATCCTCAATCTGATGGTCAAACTGAGATAGTGAATAAATGTTTGGAAGGATATCTTCATTGTTTTGTATCTGATAAACAAACACAATGGGTCAAGTGGTTACCTCTCGCTGAATGGTAGTATAACACTTCCTTCCATATTGAAGAAAAAATGACCCCATTTATGGAACTTTATGGATATCATCCACCATCCATCACATCATCTTTAAGAGAAAATTCTAAGGTTCAAGCAGTGGAAGATCATATCGAGCATCAACAAGAAGTTCTCCAACTCTTAAAGGATAACCTATATTTGGCACAAAATCGAATGAAACAACAGGCAGATCAACATCGGAGTGAGAGAATTTTTGATGTAGGAGAATGGGTATTTTTACGGCTACAACCATACAAATAAATTTCCCTCAAGAAAGTTAAGAAGGATAATAAATTATCGCTAAAGTACTATGGTCCTTACAAGGTGTTGCAAAATATTGGTACTATGGCATACAAATTGGAGCTTCTTTCTTCTTCGAGAGTGCATCCAGTTTTCCATGTTTCATGCTTAAAGAAGGTTATAGGTGAAAATATTCCAGTTCAAACATTATTGCCAAAACTTGATGAGGAAGGAAAAATCATATTGGAACCTGAAGCGATCACAGAAACAAGAACTCGACAGCTAAGAAATCGATCAATTTCAGAGTATCTCATCAAGTGGATGAACTTACCCACTGATGGTTCTAGATGGGAGGATGAGAATTTTATACAGAAAGACCCAGAACTGATCAAGCATTGAGGACAACATTTTTTTTAAGGAGAGGGGCATGTTAGGTCCCTATATTACTAATTTAGTCCCTTATTGTTATTAGTATGGCCCCCTTATTGTTATTGTTGTACCCCTGTAACCCTAATATTGTAATTATTGTGCCCTTACATTATTATTGTTAGGTCGGCTGGGATTATATTGTGGCCCCATCGAATCCTATATACAGAAGTAGGTTTTAGTCATTTGTATCATCCAAGAATTGTTCATTTATGTAATGTATTGGAGGTTGCCCCCTCGAAGTGGCTTATTTCTAAGGCGTTGATCTCTCTTTTCCTCTATTTTTGGAGCTGGTCTCATAACAGCAGTGGGTTCCTAAATTTTAGTAGCATCGATTGAATTAATTTCAAGTTTAGAAATTTAATTCAGTTAAATTGGGTTATGGTCAATTAAACTAGTTCCAACTGTTGGATAAACTAGTGGAAGGTCAAGTTGTGCAGTGTAACTTCAATCACACTCTGTAATCATCCAAATAACTAAAAATCGGTCTAAATTAGCTCATGCGTGCAGAGAATTTGAGTTACCAAGTTGATAAGGAGATTCCAAGGCAGTGTACTATAATTTGTAGACTATTCTGAAGTGTACATATGGTGCATGTAGTCAGAAGAATGACCTAGAATAATTTTGGAATCCAGATGAGGGAATTTCCTAATTAATAGGGGCATAATTCCTCAAGGAACAACACAATGAAATAGGAGCTTGACAAGCTAAGAAATAGGCTAAGTATTGGTCATATTCAATCAGTGAAGCAGAAGGATAGAAGATACAAGTGCATGTTGTGCTCATACTGAGCAAGAATATTGTATTCATCCAAATTCTTTGATTAATGCAATATAGATAGGAAGGGGTTTTGAGCAGTTTCTTTCCCCTGGATAAATATCTGTGTATGTTTGTTGATTCTTGATGCATGTTAATGGTTTTTGTTCTCAATCATGAGTTTTCTTCTGCGTATGAGTATAGTAGATTTGAGTTTTATGTTATAGTAAATTACATGAGCAGTTTTGAATCTACATTAAAATTATAAACATAGAGCATCTAGAAGGTTTTTAGCTAACATGGAAACTAGATTATGTTTGTAGACTTAATAAGGATTTGTATGGTCTCAATCAAGCCCCTAGAGCTTGGTATTCCAAACTAGATAGCTACTTACTGAAGTGTGGATTCAAAAGAGGTGCAACTGACAACAACTTATATCTCAAATAAAAAGATAACAAACTCATTATGGTGGTTGTATATGTTGATTATATCATCTTTTCCAGTGATTCATATTTGTTGACCAATGAATTTTCAGTTGATATGAATATCGAGTTTGAGATGGCAATGCTTGGACAGCTTTCCTATTTCCTTCGATTGCAGATTGCGCAGACACCCAAAATAATTTTTATCTCTCAAATCAAGTATCTCAAAGAAGTGTTGAAGAAAATTGGGATGGTATAATTCTCCTTAGTGAGCACTCCAATGGTGACGGATTTCACACTTAGCAAGATGGATGAATCTTTGGAAGTGGACTGGACTTTATATAGATCCATCATTGGCGGACTCTTATATTTGGTAGCATCAAGACCAAACATCATGCAAGTCATTGTTATAGTTGGAATATTTCAAGTAGCACCCAGACAAATAAATCTATTAGCATCCAAGAGGATTCTTAGATATTTCAGAGAAAGAGAGGACTATGGACTGTGGTACCCTGGAGGTAAATATTTTTCTTTCATTGTTTATATTGATGTTGATTGGGCAGGTGATGTAGATGATCCAAAGAGCACAAGTGGTGGTACTTTCTTTCTTGGAGAATGTCTAGTCTCATGGTTGAGCAAGAAGAAAGCTTCCATTCCTTGTCTATAACTGAAGCAGAATATATTTCAACATCTTCTTGTTGTACTTAATTACTGTGGATTAAAAATACCTTTCAAGATGTATAATTTTTCTATGATCAACCTATTCCCATTATTTGTGACAACGCATATGCAATAAGCATGCCCAAGAATCAAATTGTTCACTCCAAGACACTACATATTCTAATCAAGTATCACTAAATCATTTTGTGAAGTTGGAGTATGTTCCTACAAAAGAACAAGCTGCTAATATTTTTACCAAGCCACTCCTTAGAGAACAGTTTGAGTATTTGAGAAAAATATTGGGAAATGTTCCTCTCTCCTCCCTACACTAACTCTTCCTTCAAGAGGAAGAAAGGAAGTTTTTGTAATTTTAGCATATCATGATGAATCTTCCAAGTCCACAAGATCCACATGATAGAGAATTATTGCTTCCAAGAGGAGCATGGTGACAGGGGGAGGATGCTGGTGTCTTTACCATTGATGTCAAACAGAGGGTGATAATGGTGATGAAACCAATGAATAAGGGGAGATATAATAATGTTCATACAAAGGAGTACAAGGAGAGGTGTTAGTGATTCACCCACGACTTAAGCAGCAGCAACAAAAGAAGAATCAAAGAAAAAAGATAATTACGTCTTAAGGGGAGAAGCACTCAAAAGAAATAATCATATCTCTAATAATGTTTAGAAAAAGTAGTACAAGGAGAGGTTTTTAGTGATCCTACCATGGCTTAAGCACCAACATGAGAAACAGTAGAAGAAATATAAAAGAATAAAGATAAGTACATCTCAGGGGGAGTAGCACTTAAAAGATACAATCATATCTCATAAAGGAATTTTTGTTTGATATTAGTGTTGACACTACAAGGAAAGGACCCTCTAGCGGATGTTTTTGAGGAACCCCACAGAAAAATACCCCAGACATCCATTTCTAACGGAGGATCCTAGAGGAGGTTGGCGGGCGGAGGTTTTTGCGGATGTATTTCTTCCAATGCTCTTATCAACCTAAAACACACCGGTGCGTTCAATACAACAACGCGCCGGTGCATTACAAAAATTGGCACACTGGACACCGTGCGCTCCGTACACACATGCCCGGTGCATTTTATTTATGTAGATCACCGGTGCTTTACATGTTAACCTCACAGATAATGCTCGGTGTGGAATAAATGAAACGCACCGGGGCGCCCACAAAACATGCGCACCGGTGGACGGTTAAATAAAAAAAATTACGGCAAAAAACCGCATAAAACATTGGCACACCGGAAATAGTGTGCTTCGTACACACCCTCCCAGTGATTTTAATTCAGCAACCGCGCCAGTGCGTGTCATATCATCAGCCTCGGTGCCTCATAAAAATGCCATGGAACATAAACGTCCTGGTGCCAAATGACTAAAATGCACTGGGATCCCTGTAAATGCCGCGCACCGAAAAAGGGTTTAAAACAAAAAAAATTACGGCCAAAAAACCGCAGAAATCATTGGTTCACCGGGCACCGTTATTGGTGTGTCCGGTTACTGTAGAGCCCTGGTGCATCAAATACCCATGCCCTGAGGTCCCCATAAATGCCGCACACCAGAATAGGGTTAAATAAAAAAAAAATTACAACCAAAATAACGCAGAAATCATTGGTTCACCGGACATTGTTACCGGTGCATCATGATACTGTAGAGAACTGGTGCTTTGAAACTACGCTGCCCTGGTGCCTCCTAAAGTGCGCGAAAACATAAAGAACCCAGTGCGGCATACAAACAACGCACCGATACTCCAATAAAAGTCCTACGCACCAGAATAGGGTTAAATAAAAAAAATTTACGGCCAAAAAACTACAGAAATCATTGGTTCACCGAACACTGTTACCAGTGCGTCATATTACTATAGAGCATCAGTGCTTTAAAAATACGCCGCCCCAGTGCCTCCTAAAAGTGCGCGAAAATAGAAAGAGCCCGGGGCGGCATACAGAAAATGCACCGGTACTCCAATAAAAACCCCGCGCACCGGAATAGGGTTAAATAAAAAAAAATTACGGCCAAAAAACCATAGAAATCATTGGTTCACCGGACACCATTACCGGTGCATGATGTTACTGAAGAGCACCGGTGTAGCACAATTTTTCTGCCTCAGTGCCTCCTAAAAGCGCGTGAAAACAGAAAGATCCCGGTGCAGCATTATGACAACGCACCGGTACTCCAGTAAAAACCTAGCGCACCAGAACATGGTTAAATAAAAAAAAAAATTACAGCCAAAAACCGCATTTTTCACTTTTTTCAGTGCTATAGAGGTCTCAAGAACTGGTGCAAGTTATCCTTGCTTGAGCCACACTGACATCCGTGCTCCTATTGCACTTATTGCACGCATTGTTGCTGTACATTGCCACCAATCTCCAGCTTGAATTTTATAAAACAATGGACAAATTTTATTTTTTAAATTGTACAGCCAATATGCCTCCTCCACAGGTAAATGTACAGGTATTTTTCTTGTTTTCCATAATTAAACCTTTTAGCGCATTAGAATTTGAAAAAACCTTAAAATTAACCATTAA
Source organism: Pinus albicaulis (assembly GCA_034641835.2). Lineage (NCBI taxonomy): Eukaryota > Viridiplantae > Streptophyta > Pinopsida > Pinales > Pinaceae > Pinus > Pinus albicaulis. The sequence goes on from JAXQQM020076980.1 coordinate 80,207, forward strand.
AAAAAAAAAAACAAATTGTCGCGCGGTGCACTCGAGCCGTTCGGATCGCACCAGTTTGCGGTGCTGCCTGTAAATTTATAGGCCGCACTGCACCCAGTGCTGAAGGAGTCTGCACCGGTTTCGAGGCAGTACCGCGAGGTGCAAGGTGTTATTTTAAATTTTTTTAAAAGTGTGGTGTGGTCATTTACCAAGCCACACCGTTGACAATGTTGATCGTGGCCACCCAGTGTGTTAACCAAAGTATCTGCCCCGGGGCGTGTAAGTTTTTCGGCGCACCATCACCGCAAATCAACATTGTCAATAGTTTGGGTTAGTAAACCGGTGCTAAGTGTATCAACACCGGTTCCGGGGCGGATTCCAAAGGTGCACCGTGTAATTGTAAATTTTATGACAAAGAGCAGTGCGCTCGGATACCTAGCCGCACCGTACGACTATGTACGGTGGAAAGAGGGCGGTGTGCTGACTTAGCTATAAGCCTCGGGTTGTATAGTGAAGTCATCGCACCGGCCTCCTGACACCGCACTTAGTGAACGGTGCGCTAAAAATATTTTTTGGAGCACCGCTCCCGGTGCTTTGTATATCATTATGTGCACCGTCGTCAGTGTGTCTCTGCAGAGGGATGCACCGTTACCGATGCATGACTGTGTTTTTGGCACACCGACGCTTGTTTTATTTATTTTTCAAAAAAATTTATATACGTATATTTGTAAATAAATTTTTCATTTAATTAAAAAATTGTGTTTAATATGTCAATCATTTAGAGACGTGAAAGGAGAGAAGAGGAGCAACAAAAACAACAACAACAGGCAGAACAATATAACATGGTTCGCCTGTGGGAGGCAAGAGAGAGGGAGAGAGATGCGTACCCTCGCCCTATTACAACAGCGACACAGGGGCTCCTAAGGCAGGTAAGCCTCCTCAAGTTCTATGAGGAGGCTACTTCCCTAAAGTGCCATAGTGGTTTTTTGAGACATCTTATCCGAAGGTGGAATGCCCAGCAACAAGCTTTTCGAGTTGGTATCAACCAGTGGTACACACCCACTGAGGAGGATGTATATTTTATTACAGGGCTTTCGAGGAGAGGGGTGGATTTTCCCTCGTTCCCCAAGGTTCCAGCTGGCTGTGTGGAAAGGAGTCAGTTAGTTTACTCCCAGAGATACGTTAGAGCAAATATATTGTCTCCTTCAGATTTTCATGTCTCAGAGGACAGTTATGTATTGGTGTGTTTGGTCGTGAGGAGGTCCAGTGTCTCTCACTTATCATTTCGACCATTTCACACAACACCAGTGACGAGCAACGCATTAGTTTCCAAATTTTATATTATGTTGATTCTTTACTACAGCAGCCACGACTTGTCAAGTGGTTTGCCATTTTTTTATGGCAGTTCTGTATAGAATTATATAGATGTCGTGATCTTGCACAAGGGAGGGTCAACTTCCCTTTTTCTTCAGAGCTTTTTTAATTTATTTTTTGAGAGGTTTCCAGAGACGAGACCTTATTTTGTTCGGCAGCCTCGTAGGCCGATTACTGAGGCACGTATGCATATGTGGGGGAAGATGATGCCCAAGAGGGAGGAGACTATGTTTCCAGCTGTTAGGCCTCTGTAATTTTAGCATATTGGCAAGAATAAAGCTGCAGAGACAACATTATGAACCACTTTGGGATTCTAGGATCCAGCCCTCCTGAATCCAGAGAGGGATCTCTCTATAAGTGCAAAGATTGATCTATCTTTAAGGCTTTTGGTATGATATTAGGCTAGTTATTATGAACAAGGGTTTTTTGTTTGTTTGGATGGTTGAGCATGATTTTTAATTGAGTGGAAAGTCCTAAAAATGAAAGAGTTTCAAAGGGGTGAAGGTGTGAATAATGAGAACAAGATTTAGCTGATAGGATAGATATGAAACAGGACTTAATCCATTGGGCTATGGAGTCATAAAAGGGTTTAATTGTGCAACAATTTCAAGAGTGGTCCAAGGGGAAAGTCATCTATATAAAAATATTCTTTAGATTAAATCATGAATGGAACATTAAAAGTGTTGAAAAGGTGGAAGAAGTCAATAATTTCAACAAGGATTTATCAACTTTCCAAACAAGAAAATCATTTTAAGCAACTGTTTGAAACCAACCAAAGATAGGGCTAACCTTAAACTTCTTTGGACAAGCTTTTATTAAAGCTAACTTATCATACAAACAATCCAGCAATCCACATGACTACTTTTAGAAAGGATGAAAATAGATAAGAAAACAAAGTGTAACTTAAGATCAAGCAAGATACATTAAAATCTAAGCCTGCTTCAGCATACTCTTAGGGAAACCTTCAAAACAACCTTTGGAGAAAGAAAATAGAAGACAGGGAAAACCATAAAATTTTCCAGTCTAACTCTACTCAGCATATAATGAAAATATAATTCAAGAACTTCCTTTCAAGTTTTGCACATCAAGACAGGGACAAACCAACATTCCTTGATAATGTTTACACTTAACTTAAGTCATTCTTAAAAAACACAATTGGAGGAAAACATGAAGATAAAGCTTATCAATGAGAGTAGGGTACTTTTAACAGTAAATCCTAGCTCTATATTTGATGTTCTTTATCAGAGAAAAGGTGAACAAAATGGCATACATGAAAGGAAAACAAATAACAGTAAGAAGTACTTCACCAATGATATAGACCAGGATCCCAAAAATCAGATTGTATATTGATGTCAATCCAGTTACATACTTCAAGACCAGTGTTTCAGTATAGCAACATCTTTTCTTCTCAAACAAACTTCTTTGATCACAAACAAAGCTTCAAGAGCCTCTGAAAACTATTTACATGTAGAAATTTTCGAGCAACAAGTATTACATCAAAATTCAGCAACCAACCCTTTACAATGTGCTCCTCAATGAGATTTTATAAGAAAATGAGGAGGTGGAAGAGTTTTTAGGGTTTAAGTATCATTAATTCCACAATTAATGCAATTCCTAGCCTTGAAAACCATGCAAGGCATAAGGCAGGAATGCATTCTATCTATAACTCTATTTCATAACTTTGTTCTGCTTTTAGAGGCTTAATGGACGAGAAAGTTGACTTCATGGTTGTTTCTTATCTTTATAATAACTCTGCTGACAGTTGTAATAATTTTCTTTGGTTGTATTAATTGTTCAACTATCTTTAGGCAAACATCTGTGAAATAGGCATTAACTATGCTTTCTTTGATTGCTTTGAGGCTGCAGGTGGCTTTTGGTAGCTGGGGAGGATTCAATTTTCCTCTGATGTGGTAGTGGAGGCTTCTCAGATTGATAGATCTGTTTGTTTTTCCCTAAAACACTATTAATTTTCTTTGATCCTGTGTTTTAGGCTTAATTAGGCCTAATTTCTGTCTTCTGGTCTTCATACTGTCTTTAACTGTGTGGATTAGGCCTTTGATAGTCGAATTTATGCCTTAATCCCTCAAAACTGTGTTAAAAACCTTTGATCCTTCATTTTTGCTTTGATCTAATGATGTAACACTGATACTCTTTATAATTAAAGGTTTACTATGTTTTTGTTGTTTTTGCAGGTGCGTAGAGGGTTTTATGACTTCACAAGGCTCATGAGGCATGCAAAAACCATATTTGGAACCCTGTAGATTCCTTGTCTTCATGGATAATGGCCTGGGGGATCGTCATCCCTGGCCCTTGATTATCTTTTAAAACAATGGAGAAACCTTAAAACCTACAGAAATGAACAAAAATTAAGAAAACCTTGATGAAATAGGTCAGAGGTTGTTTTGGAGGTGAAAATTAATCGTGGCCATTAGATGAAAACATCCAACGGTCCAGATAACTTGCTGGGGTCAATCAGTGGGCAGTTGGGTAAACGATGGGGAGATTAAGTCCGGGCCATTGATCTAGATTGATCAACGACTGAGATCGATCGGGAATTATAATGCGGAGGGAGAAACACAAATGGGAGGAAGATTTTAATCAGGACCGTCGATCTTCGGAGATCGACGGCGGAGAAGCCCCGATGAAATGTTCATAAAAACAGGCGAGGGGAAAGATTTTGGGGTAGAAGTTTAATCAGGACCGTTGGATGACAGTGATGGACGGCCAGGATCTTTTGATGGAACCCTTTGGAGAATAAACGGGTAAAGATTTAAGACCAGGATATAATCGGAGCCGTCTGATCTAAAAGATTGACGGTGGGGATTTATTGTTGGAACGATCGGGAGAATAGACAAAATGGAAAATGCACAGGGGTCGCATTAAGTCAGGACCATCGGATCAGATTTGATGGACGACCAGGATTAAATGAAGAATTATATTAGGGATGAGTGGTTTGGCGGAAAACCTGAGTGGTTTTCATGCGACGATAGAGCGGTTTCGAAATTGGCCGAAAAATACGTGATACAGTATGTAGCCCGACGCGTGTCCTCCCCAAAACCACTTTTTTGTGTTTTTTTCTGTGTTAAACTTCTGGTGCAAAAAAAACGCGAAACGTGCTGCTAGCCGTCAGATGGAGGGGTGAAAATCTGACAGTGCGGATTGCACGCAACGGGGGAAGCTGCGCATCGGAGAGGTAGTGGGATACACGTGGCGCTGTGTGAGTGGACAGGTGCAACGGGTTTTATGAATTGATCGAGATAGATCATGACCATCTGATGTATGAAATGGACAGTGGAGATTTGATCTCGGGGCGGTGAAAGAAATGAAAGGCAAGGGATTGAGCGGATATCGGGCGAAATGTGGGTCGTTGATCTACAAAGATCAACTGTGGATCTTCACCAAGGAATTACACTGTCGGGTTTTATGAAAAATCAAAAGAGGAACGTCGGGTTCAATCCTGACCATTAAATTTTATCAAATGCACAATCAGGATTGCGTGAAGAGATGAAGTTAAGTGAGTGGAGGAAAGGGTGATAGAGGGGATCAGGCACGATGATGGCTGTTGATTTGCAAAGATCAACGGTCCACGTTTAGTCTTATCATTTTCTTCAGGGAAAAGGAAAAATAGAGGAAAGTCGGGTTTTTTTGGGGGGTTTTAAAGGTTTTTAGGCCCTTTAAGCACTCGGTTGCGGAGCTTAAGGTCCTATGCAGCGGAGGGTTTACCAGAGCTAAGCCCTCGAGGGCTTAAGAAAATTATAATGTTTTTGGACTGTTTTAGGCTTAAAAAACAGTGTTTTTAAGGGAAAATGCAGGTAGGGGAAAGGAGGCTTTTTAAAACTGTAGAAATTTGAATAACTGATATGTTATCCACCGAGATTCTCCTGATCACACACTAGTTTAACTTCATGCACAATACAGAATCTCTTCTACCATTGATCATTAATTGCGGAAATATAAACAATCACATGCGCACATTAAAACCATAAAAAATCACACATATGAACAAAGTATTTCATGGGAAAGCTTAAATCTGAAAACCCCCAACTATCTATATATTATATGTCATAGAGATAATGTAACAATCATTGCACAAAGCTCCTCACAAGCTCTCAGTACAATCTCCAATTGCTACACACTAAACAAGCTCAGATCTAGCAAAACACATGCTCCAATCTCTGCCACCTATTAGCCTGCCTCTACTGCGCAATCCTTGATGAATATTGGCTCTGACTGAGTTCGAATCCACCTGGTATGCACTGCGAAATCCTCATTGGCATCTCCATCAATGTGTGGTGCAAACTCATGCACCAGTATAGTCACAACTGATAGTCACACTGCTCTTTCACCTATCTCTCCACTGGTCTCCACTGAAACTGTCCATGCAATCGGTTAACCCATAATCTCTTAGTTGATTAATGAGTTATTAATTAGTGAATTAATTAATAATTAATTCACACCCACTCTCACTAGTGTATCACCTAGCTAGACTAGATACAACTAGCTCAACTATGTTTAACTCAAGCAATTAATACAACTCCACTAACTTCCTCAATCAACTCCACTCGCAAACTCTCTCACATGAGTTCTAACCGAAGTCTTTGTTGGGAAAAATACAGAGAGGGGGGGTGAATCAGTATTTAGTGCAGACAATCAAACTTTTACTTTTTCCTTTCTAAAAACCCATACGCTACTTTACTGAAGGAAACTAGCGTATATACGCGGATATCCTTTACAGAACTCGCGTATGTCCAGAGATCTAATTATGTGTTTGAATCTTAACTCATATCATTGCATTATTCATTCATCAGATATTTCAAAAACATTAAACAGGTACAGACAGAACAGAATAATCATCACACATATGCAACACACATGAACACCAGGATTTTTAGGTGGAAACCCAATTCGGGAGAAAACCACCGCTGCCGTTGTTTCAGCCTTCAAAATTTATTATTAAGAAAACTTCTTACAATCATGTACTGGTGCAGACTCAAACCAGCACGCAGGCACCCTGAGAAGGCTACAACCTTCTCTCGTTTACCAGCCTATCCTGGAAGGGAGCTACAACCCCCTGCTCTCGTTTACCAACCTCTCCTGGAAGGGAGCTACGACCCCCTGAACTCGTTTACCAGCCTCTCCTGGAAGGGAGCTACAACCCCCTAACTGAAGGCTTCGACCCTTAGCACCACTGCAGACCATGTTTCATTAATTTTCACACTGGATCAAACAGCTTCAACACAACCCTTCACTTATCAACAATCATACCTTGCTCATTGCTTCAAACAGAACAGTGAGACCACTATAACCAGAATATCAGATTTAACCCAGACTTCATAATAGATATGCAGAAACACATTCAACCTTCAGCAACCATTAGATCAGAAATCATACGTGCTTTTATTTAATCAAACCCGCGTATATACGCGCTTTCTAGAAGACGAACCCGCATATACTTCAGTGCATTTTTCAGGGAAAAACCCTAACTGCGCATACGCGCTTTTCCTTCCACAGACCCGCGTATACACGCGCTTTTCATGAAACGAACCTGCGTATAGATCTATAAAAGATAAACTTTGCAGTACAGACCAGATCTATGAACTTACCCAGATTTCTTCAATCTCTTCAACAGGATTGCACCAGGTCTTTTTCACTTATTTTCAGATCATCCTTGACATTCACCATTTCTAGATCTAGAGATCTTGAGCCTTTATCATGTTCATAGGTGCATCATAGATTCAGATCTATCAATTAGGAACACGGTTCAACCAAACAGATATACTTTAGAGTGAAGTATTCATCAAAGCCCAGACACATGCACACACTTGCACAATGAATTTCTTCTCCTTATATAGGGTTACCCTTCATTAATACCATGAGTCAAAACCACATAACTTCCAATGGTATTCCTGGACGGGATCACAAAGGCAAACCATCATTCAATACAATGGGTCAATACCATGGTATTTACCCCTGGTTTTACAAATTTAGAGCGCTTTTTCCCATACGCGACTTGGCACGTTATTTCCCGCGTGCATACGCTACTTCGTCTAGACAAATCCGTGTATGCCTTGAGACATACTCTTTTCATCATGTTCTGGCACATACTGACATTCCTTCCATCATTACCTTCTGTACTCATTGTAGATACACTAGATTTACATCATTTAACAAGTTCATCAAGACACATTCCATCAAGGACAACTTTATCAAGTAGGTTGCCATCATCTTCATCAAGTGGGTTGCCATCAAGGACAACACTATGCATCATATTGCCAACAATCTCCCCCTTTGGACTTGATGGCAACCACGATGGTGTTTGATCACCACATCAGACAGGTACATTAAGCATAATGATATTCTCCCCCTATTCGAACACCATGTCACATGTCACTCTCCCCCTTTGTCATCAAGGGCAAAGGGCGGACCAAAACCAACACAAGGTTTTTCTCCTTATGTAGAAAGAAGTGCTTTGCAGATCTGAAGTGCACTGAAGTTACCATGCTCCCCCTGAGTTCAAGCTGAATCTTCAAACATATTTTATAATGAAGTACACGACTCTATGACCTTCCTATCACCAAGGACTCATACTTACATCACAGATCCAACCAAGTGGATTTACATATGAGACTCAAGTACCCAACCAAGTGGGTTTACATATTTTGACTCAACTACCCAATCAAGTGGGTTTACAGATTTGAACAAGTCCTTACATGACTGAATATTACAAATTTACATCATGGGTTTCAACATGCCCTTTTTCAACCAATTACAAAAATGACCTTTTGTAACAAAAACCAACAAGATCTCAAGAAAGAGATTATATTTCAGAATCATCATACTGCCAACAATGCATTATACTCAGCAAGGCTAATTCTCCCCCTGAAACAGTGCATCCAAGTCTCCTTTCTATATGACCAAGGCTCCTCCTTAGCTTGTGCAACCTGAACACTTTCAATCAGCAAGTCATCAAGGCATATTTACCCAATAATAGAAAATGAAACAGATAAATAAGAACTGGAACACCACCAGAGACATCAAACAGCATCAGAGATACTAAACAGCACTGAGAAATGCTGACCCCAACCAAAAATTGTCAGGAACCAACCATACGCATCTTTCTGAGTATAAACTCGCGTATATACGCGACTGTCTTTAAATAAACCCGCGTATCCAATTTAATCTTCTGAATTTAATCAGATCTGATCTTCTGAGAGGCAGAGACAACAGCCAGTTTTTTTTTGAGATATCCAAACGCTTCCCTGGGCAGAGGTTTGGTAAAAATATCAGCAACTTGTTCTTTGGAGGGAACATACTCCAACTTCACCTTTTGTTCAAGCACTTGTTCACGTAAGAAGTGATACTTGATGGGGATGTGCTTGGTCTTTGAATGCATAACAGTATTCTTTGAGATACTGATGGCACTTGTATTATCACACATAATGGAGATAGGAGAAGTACATTTGATTTGAAAATCTTCCAAGGTTTGCATCATCCAAAGGAGTTGAGTGCAACAAGATGCGGAAACCACATATTCTGCTTCAACAGTAGATAAGGCAATAGAACTTTGCTTCTTACTAAACCAAGATACCAACCGGGGCCCCATATAGAATGCACCACCACTTGTGCTTTTCCGATCATCAACATTTCCAGCCCAATCTGCATCAGTGTAAGCATGAAGATTAAGATCAACATTCTTTGGATACCATAGTCCAAAGTCTTGAGTTCCTTGTAGATATTTGAATATTCTTTTGACAGCCTGAAGATGAGACTCTTTTGGATTGGCTTGGAATCGTCCAACAATCCCAACTGCATGCATAATATCCGGTCTAGTCCCAGTGAGATACAGAAGACTTCCTATCATAGATCTGTATTCTGGTTGATTCACCGTGGGAGAATCATCATGAGAACTGAGATTACATCTGGTTACCATTGGTGTACTTACAGGTTTGCACTCTTCCATCCCATACTTCTTTAGAATTTGCTTAAGGTATTTTGCTTGAGATAAGAATATACCTTCTGTAGTTTGATGCACTTGTAAGCCAAGAGAAAATGTTAGTTCCCCAAGTAAAGACATTTCAAATTCTTGCTGCATGACAGAAGAAAATTTCCGACTCATAGATTCTTCATTACTTCCAAAAATGATATCATCAACATATACAACCACAATCAATAGTTTATCATTTTCAATTTTTGTGAATAAGTTACTATCAGCAGACCCCTTTGAAAATCCTTGTTGATGAAGATATTTGTCAAGACGATAATACCATGCCCTTGGAGCTTGTTTGAGACCATATAGAGCCTTTTAAGTCTACAAACAATATTTTCATCATTTCCCAAAATGAATCCTTCCGGTTGTTCTATATATACTTCTTCTTCTAGATCACCATTAAGAAACGCAGATTTAACATCCATTTGATAAACTTTGATTTGTTGAAAAATTGAAAAAGCAAGAAACATTCTTATGGCTTCAAGTCTAGCTACAGGAGCAAAAGTTTCTTCAAAGTCTATACCTTCTTGTTGAGTATACCCTTTGCAAACCAGTCTAGCTTTGTTTCTTATAATTTCCCCATTCTCATTTAGCTTGTTCTTGAATATCCATTTGGTTCCAATGACATTTTTATCATGTGGTCTTGGTACCAATTCCCAAGTGTGGTTATTTTCAATTTGATCAAGTTCTTCATTCATGGCCTGAATCCAACATTCATCTTTGCTAGCTTGATTGAAATTGTGTGGTTCAATCGTGGATAGAAATGCCAAATAGCTAGGAGATCCCACAAGAGTCCTCCTTGTTTGTACACCTGATTCCTTGTCTCCCAAAATTTGAGATTCAGGATGATTCTTTTGAACATATCTGGATGGAGCCTTTCCAGACAAATCATTTTCAGGTTCTTCATTGGATCCACTGTCTATATCATTTCTATTTGATGTAGAAGGACAAAATTCACCATCATCTTCTTCTGTTGTTTGTCTTTCTTCTTTAGGGATTGCATGAGACTCATCAATAACAACATCAATACATTCAACAATCTTTCGAAGCCTTTTATTGTAACATTTGTATGCCCTGCTTGTAGATGAGTAACCAAGAAGTATTCCTTCATCTGATCTAGGTTCAAACTTGCCAAGCTTTTCATTATTATTTTTGATAAAGCATTTACTTCCAAAAACTCTAAAATGTTTCACAGAGGGAGAATTACCATACCAGAGTTCATATGGAGTTTTGTCACTATTTACCCGAACATGTGCCTTGTTAAGAATATTTTCTGCTGTGTGAGCTTCTTCTCCCCAAAAGGTGTCAGGTGTTCCGGAATCATCAAGCATAGCTCTAGCTATTTGTTGAATTGTTCTATTCATTCTTTCTGCTACGCCATTTTGTTGTGGAGTGCCTGCTACATAAAACTATCTTTTTATGCCATGTTGTTCACAAAATTCAAAGAATTCATTTGATGTATATTCTCCTCCTCGATCAGATCTAAGACACTTGATTTTTAGATCTAATTCATTTTCAACCAGCGCTTTGAAGATCTGAAATTTTTCAAATGCTTCATCTTTTTGTTTGATCAACCCAATCCAACACATTCTAGAGAAATCATCAATGAATAAGATATAGTATTCTTCACCACGTGGTGACTTTTTCCTCATAGGTCCACATATGTCAATATGAATGAGTTCAAGAGGCTTACTTGACGATCCTTCCTTGGCATTGAATTGCACTCTGGTTTGCTTACCGAATTGACAGGATTTGCATATGATACTTTCAGGTAGAGAAATATTGGGAAGACCACGAACAACATTAAGTTTGCTTGATTTGTTGATTTGAGAGAAGCTTAGATGCCCCAACCTTCTATGCCATAGCCAATTTTCTAAATATTTACTCAAGTAACATTGTTCTTTGCAATTCTTCAATACATACAGGTTGCTTGGAGTTCTTTTTCCTTTTATAATTGTTTTACCTGTATCAAGATCATGAACCACACATTATTTTGAACTAAAGACAACTTCAGTTCCTTGATCACACATTTTACTTACACTTAACAGATTATGCCTTAATCCATCCACATACATGACATCATTAGCCTTCACCTTTTCTTTTAGAAACACAGACCCTTTTCCTTTAATTACCGCAGGAGTATCATTTCCAAAAGTAACTTTCTTTTCCTTTTCTAGAGCACTATATGCACGAAGTTTGTGTTTATCACCTGTCATGTGTCTCGAGCATCCACTATCAATGTACCATTGATTTTATTCACCTTCCGCAAATAACGCTATGCCACAATTTTCAACCTGTGATTCCTTCTTTTTCCATATTTTGGATTTTGAAGGAAGATGCTCTTTTGGCTGAACTTTGCTCCTGCATTCAGATTCTTCATGCCCATAGTTATTGCAATAAGCACATTAAATTTCATTTAGAAGAGGAGAAAAGTTGTTATAGGTATTCTTCTTTGTGTCAATATCAACCCTTTTCTTTCTTGTTTCTCTTGTCATGATGGTTTTATATGCAACACATTGAGCAGCTTTATGGCCAAAATTGTGACATGAGAAACATTGTCCATTGAAGAAGAAATTTATGCGATCATGAAATCTTCTACTTGAATTTACCTGTTGATTGGGGCTTCTTTGAAAGATATTCCTGTTAGTGTTCCTTGCATTAAGATGATCATGCTTTACCTGTAAAGATTCTTTATTCCCTTGCTGAGTGGCAGAATTTTGTAAACCAAATGTAGCTGCTTTTAGATAATTTGGTGCTGAAGCTTGAAAAGATTCTCCAATATATCCAAGACCTGTCTTTATAAGAGGAGAACGTTGTACCTTGATAATCTCATCTAAGGTTTCAGATCCTTTAGCAAATCTGAAATTCAGAGTCTTTTCTTTCTCAAATTCTTTTCTTACACTTACCACTTCACATTCTAATTTCTCATTGTGTTTCTTTGCCTCTTCAACCTGCTTTTCCAGAGTCTCGATGGTTATTTTCCTTTCTTCTAAGAGAATTTTATATTCTTCTAGGAGAATTCTGCTTTGTTCTAAGCGTATTTTGAGTTGATTGTTCTCTTCATGAAAATCTTTGTCCTCTAGAGCATCCACAAAAGTATCATTTTCTTCTTTAGATTCAAAAGCCATGAGAAGTCTAAGATCTTGTTCACATTCTTCCTCACTATCAGATACCCCATCACTGTCATCATGAGTATAGTAACTTCTTCTAGTGCTAGACCGGTTCTTATTTCTAGCTACTTCCTTTCCTTTTGCAGGTGTTTCTTTGTGAGTACACTTAGCATCATAATGACCAACTCTTGCACAATTAAAACATTTGAAAGGAAGCTTACCTCTAAACCGTCCTGTACCAAGTTGAAGTTTCTTTACAAAATTTGCCTCATCTTCTTCCGAAATATATCCTGATCCTTCTGCTTCTTGTACTTCTTTCCCTTTTGTAGAAGTTCTAAAAGCAACTTCTTTGACTTCAGATGGTCCTCCTCTTCTCATTTCATATGCAGTCAGTATGTCATGAAGTTGCACCACAGTAAGATTTTGAAGATCCTGTTTTTCTTCAAGAGCAGAGACTTTTGACTCAAATTTTGCCATTAGCGATCTCAAAATTTTCTCAACCAAAGTAGTTTCGGTTATTGTTTCTCCCAGATTTTTCATACGATTTACAACATCATCAAGACGTAAAAATAAACTGGCAATACTCTCATCACTATGCATCTTTAAATTTTCATATTCAATTCTGAGAGTTTGGAGTTTTGCACTTTTTACCTTTGCATCACCTTCATAACTCAGAATGATTTTGTCCCATATTTATTTTGCTGTATTCAGCTGCATGACTTTGACAAATTTTGATTCTGTTAGACTTCCTGTTATAGCATTGACCGCTTTTGCATTTGATTCATAATTCTTCCTTTCAGTTGGATCTGTTGGTGTAGCAGCTGGATATTGATATCCTTGTTCAACAATGGCCCATACATCTACTCCCATAGACTGAAGAAAGGATCTCATCCTCATTTTCCAGAAGATTAAATTTCTTCCATTGAAGAGCGGAGGCTTGATAGATGTTGTTCCTTCTTGATAGCTCATCTTGCTTGATCTTCCTTCTAGCGGCTAAGCTTTTTCAGAAGGACCTGCTCTGATACCAATTGTTGGGAAAAATAATGAGAGGGGGGGTGAATCAGTATTTAGTGCAGACAATCAAACTTTTAATTTTTCCTTTCTAAGACCCATACACTACTTTACTGAAGGCAACTAGCGTATATACGCGGATATCCTTTACAGAACTTGCGTATGTCCAGAGATCTAATTATGTGTTTGAATCTTAACTCAGATCATTGCATTATTCATTCATCAGATATTTCAGAAACAGTAAACAGGTGCAGACATAACAAAATAATCATCACACATATGCAACACACATGAACACCACGATTTTTAGGTGGAAACCCAATTCGGGAGAAAACCACCGCTGCCGTCGTTTCAGCCTTTCAAAATTTATTATTAAGAAAACTTCTTACAATCATGTACTGGTGCAGGTGTAGACTCAAACCAGTATGCAGGCACCCATCTGCAGAAGGCTACAACCTTCTCTCGTTTACCAGCCTATCCTGGAAGGGAGCTACAACCCCCTGTTTACCAGCCTCTCCTGGAAGGGAGCTACGACCCCCTGAACTCGTTTACCAGCCTCTCCTGGAAGGGAGCTACAACCCCCCTGACTGAAGGCTTCAACCCTCAGCACCACTGCAGACCACGTTTCATCAATTTTCAAACTGGATCAAACAGCTTCAACACAACCCTTCACTTATCAACAATCATACCTTGCTCATTGCTTCAAACAGAACAGTGAGACCACTATAACCAGAATATCAGATATAACCCAGACTTCAGAATAGATATGCAAAAACACATTCAACCTTCAGCAACCATTATATCAGAAATCATACATGCTTTTATTTAATCAGACCCGCGTATATATGCACTTTCCAGAAGACGAACCCACGTATACTTCAGTGCATTTTCAGGAAAAAACCCTAACTGCGCATACGCGCTTTTCCTTCCACAGACCCACGTATACACGCGCTTTTCATGAAACGAACCTGCGTATAGATCTATAAAAGATAAACTTTACAGTACATACCAGATCTATAAACTTACCCATATTTCTTCAATCTCTTCAACAAGATTGCGCTAGGTCTTCTTCACTTCTTTCCAGATCATCCTTGACATTCACCATTTCTAGATCTAGAGATCTTGAGCCTTCATCATGTTCATAGGTGCATCATAGATTCAGATCTATCAATTAGGAACAGGGTTCAACCATACAGATATACTTCAGAGTGAAGTATTCATCAAAGCCTAGACACATGCACACACTTGCACAATGAATTTCTTCTCCTTATATAGAGTTACCCTTCATCAATACCATGAGTCAAAACCACATAACTTCCAATGGTATTCCTGGATGGGATCACATAGGCAAACCATCATTCAATAAAATGGGTCAATACCATGGTAGTTACCCCTGGTTTTACAAATTTAGAGCGCTTTTTCCCATACGCGACTTGGCACGTTATTTCCCGCGTGCATACGCTACTTCGTCTAGACAAATCCACGTATGCCTTGAGACATACTCTTTTCATCATGTTTTGGCACATACTGACATTCCTTCCATCATTACCTTCTGTACTCATTGTAGATACACCATATTTACATCATTTAACAAGTTCATCAAGACACATTCCATCAAGGACAACACTCTGCATCATATTGCCAACAGTATTCATGCAATAGCTCCACTTAACCCTCAGGAATAGCGTAATTCCTTTTTTCAGCTGCTGTGCCACATCTGTGCACTTAACTGAAGTGCTCCAAGAGAATAAGATAATGTTTATAGTCCAAATATTATTAAGAGCTAATAATATTCGACATATCTATTTTTAGACTGGCAATCTAAAAATAGATTCCGCCCAATATGTCTAAAAATAGAAGTCCATCTATTTTTGCCGACTTGACCAACCATCCACAAATAGCATCCTGCAACTCATAGAACATGATCCATATGTCTAAAAATAGACATAGTCTAAAAATAGACTTTGCGCCAAAAATAGCCTGCGGGCCCACTTAGTGAAGGCGACTTCTTTCCACTAAGCTCATCATCTTGTTGCAATCTCAACACTCCCTCTCAACAAGATAAGTATTATCTGCAACCCCTATCCTGCCCCTGTGGTATTCGAATTTGCTCCTGGTGAGCGCCTTCGTCAAGATATCAGCATCCTGATCCTCCGTGGGAATGTATGAAAGTAACATGATCTTCCGCTGCACACAATCTCTGATATGATGATACTGAATGTCAATGTGTTTAGATCTATCATGAAATACTGGATTAACTGAGAGTTTGATGCAACTTTGATTATCACAATATATCATAGTAGGATCTAAGTGTGAACCGAACAACCCGACCAGGATCTTCCTCATCCATATAGCCTCGCATGCAGCCAAACTCGCTGCCATATACTCGACCTCTGCTGAACTGAGTGCCACGGATCTCTGCTTCCTGCTGTACCAAGAAACTGTTGTCGACCCGATACTGAAAATCCCTCCAGATGTGCTCTTTCTATCCGTTGGGCTCCCTGCCCAATCTGCATCCGTGAAGCCACACAGCTTCACCTCATCCAACTGTCTGTACCATAATCCATATCCCGATGTGCCTCTGAGATATCTCAATACATGCTTGCTTGCCTTCCAGAAGAGCTTGGTTGGCTTAACCATAGCTTGTGAAAGCTGGTTCACAGCATAGCATATGTCGGGTCGTGTATTGACCAGATACATAAGCGACCCCACCAACTGTCGATAAACAGTGGCATCCACTACCTCCGCCAAAGTAGCATCCTCCTTCCTCCAACCACCAGGAAGAGGAGTATCAACAAGCTTGCAGCCATGCATGTTGAACTTCTCCAGTATCTCCCGGGCATACTTACCCTGAGAAACAAACAATCCATCACTGCGCTGCCAAATTTCCAATCCCAGGAAATAATGAAGGAGGCCCAAGTCCTTCATCTCAAACTCTCTAGCAAGATCCTCCTTGCATGAAAGTATCAACAGCTCATCACCCGTCAGAATCAAATCATATACATAAAGTACAATGATCGGCAACTTACCCTCCACCACAATCTGGTATAGGTTAGGATCCGCCTCACTCTTGGAGAATCCAAGTCCGGTGAAATAACTGTCTATCCGTGTGTACCAAGCACGAGGTGCTTGTTTCAACCCATACAACGCTCTCTTGAGCTTGCACACATGCGACTCGCTGCTGAAGATCTCGAAACCTTCGGGCTGCTCTATGTACACCTCCTCCTCAATCACCCCATTGAGGAACGCAGTCTTCACATCCATCTGATGAATGTGCCACCCCATCTGCGCTAAGAGAGCAAGAATCGTTCGTATGGAAGAATACCTTGCGACAGGTGCAAAGGTCTCCTCATAATCGATCCCCTCTATCTGTGAGAAGCCTCGGGCAACAAATCTTGCCTTTTACTTCTCCACACTCCCATCAGCCGCCTGCTTCACTTTGTAGATCCATCTCGAACCCACCACTGATTTCCCCTCCGGTCTCGGGACAATCTCCCATGCAATGTTTCTGACAATCGAATCATACTCTTCCACCATGGCATCTACCCATGCGGGATCCTCCACAGCTTCCTCGAAAGAGGATGGCTCTGTCACGATACATTGACTCATGAGAGCCATGTATCCAGTGTACCGATCAGGTGACTGTCTCTGTCTGCGCTGTGATGTAGGTGCTCCTACAACCCTCTCTGCATCTTGAGCCAGTCGCTCAGCTTCTGTAGTGCGCTTCCGCCCTCTGATGGTTGGCGCTACATGAGTGGTCTCTTCCACTCCATGAACCTCCTCTTGTGGCTGATCCACATCCTGAGGCTCATCCTTAGGAACTAATAGCTCCTCATCTGCATGCAAGTGTGGCTCCCTCTCAAGCGAACACTTCATGGCTTTCTCCTCATGAAATTTTATATCCCGTCACACAACAGTCTTGCGACTGTCTGGAAAATACACACGATAGTTGTGGGGCGTATCAGTGTACCCCACAAATATCCCAACCTCTGCAGTCGGCTCCAGCTTCTTCCTAGCATCCTTAGTCACATGAATGTAAACAGGTGAACCAAAAATCCTCAAATGGGAAATATCAGGCTTCTTACCAGAAAACGCCTCCTCGGGTGTACTCATGCCAAGTATCTTGTGAGGACAATGGTTCTGCACATATACTGCAATATTGCATGCCTCAGCCCACAAGTGTATGGGAAGGCCTTGATCATGCAACATCGCCCGTGCAGCACCCATGATCATTCTGTTCTTCCGCTCAGCAACCCCATTCTGTTGTGGGTTATGAGGTGCTATGAGCTCTCTTCAAATTCCTTCTGCGCTGCAAAAGTCCTTGAACTCGCCAGAGATGAATTTACCACCATTGTCACTCCTAAGAGCCTTCACCTGCTTCCCCGATTCTTTCTCAACCAGTGCCTTGAACTCACAGAACTTTGAGTATGTCTTGATCTTCTTCTATGTGAAGAAGATCCAGCACTTACGAGAAAAATCATCAACAAATATCACATAGTACCTATGCTTTGCTATCGAAGCTACTAAGAAAGGTCCACACACGTCTATGTGAATTCTCTCAAGGATCGTCGTGGCGCGACTATCCTTCTCATGAAAGGTGGCTTTCACAAATTTTCCCAAAGTACATCCCTTGCACTGATCTGACTACGCAAGTGTACCTTTGGGAAGCCCAGTAGAAATCTGCTGCAGTATCTTCAAAGCTCCATGGTGAAGGTGGCCCAATCTCTAGTGCCACAACTCGCCATCATCCCGGCTCACCACTCCTTCTGCCTTGCCTGCCATTGTTGCGCAGCCATCTACCTACAATTGATAAAGGTTCTTAATTCAAACCCCTATCCTCCGGGTCTCACCAGTTGCCTTACTACGTAGGAAAGCCTTTCCCTCGCTAAAGACAACTTCATATCCCTTGTCTTCTAACATGGCCACTAAGATAATATTCTTCTTCAATCCTAGAACATGCATCACTTCCTTCAATACGAAGGGTTTACCAGACTCCCTCTCAAAGGAAATGGTATCGATACCGGTCGCACTGTATCTACCATCATCGCCCATATCGATGTGCACTCCAAGATCTTTCTCATCCAGATCAGTAAACAAATCTTTATCTCCGGTCATATGAAAAGATGCACCACTGTCAAGAAACCACACTGAACCCATCACACTTGAGACCAAGCATGCGATCAGCAAAAAATCCAGCTCAAACTGCGAGGCTAAGGCCTCTCCAGCTGCAGATCCAGCAGCTTGCTTATTTTTCTTCTTCTGTGGACAATTAGTGGCGTAATGTCCGTGTTGGTGACAGTGAAAGAATTTCACCTTGGACATGTCCTGCTTCTTGCCTTTCTTACCGGATTGAGAAGTTTTCTTGCTCTTCCCCTTCTTTGCTTTGGCAGCCAAAGTGCAATTCTCTTCATCATAGTTATTTGATGAAGATCCGTCCCTGGTACTTCGCCTTATCTCCTCTTGCACAAGATCCGACCAAAGTCGCTCCCATCCTGGCAATTTCTCCCGACCATTGACAGAGTCTTGATAGGAATGCCAACTCTTCGGAAGCCCAAGGAGAGCCAAGCTCACCAATTCCTCATCATCAACAGTCACCCCCACACTTCCCATCTAATCCCTGCATTGGATGAACTTTGTGAGGTACTTGGGCATACTGTCGCCTTTCTCCATTTTTATGTTTCTGAGTTTATCCTTGAGCGCCAACTTCCTCTGGTCGCTCTTGCTTTGGAATAAGTCTGTCAATGCTTTCCACATCAAGAATGGAGAAGCCTTACCATGAAGGCTAGACACTATGTGATCCTTCACACCTTCCAACAGAATTCTTCGACACTTTGCTATCTTCTTTTTCCATGCGTCAAGTGCGGCAGCATCGCCAGAAGCAGGTTTTGGGATTTTTGCATCTATGAACTCCTTCAACCCATTGTCATCTAACACCGCCTCCATCCTGTCCTTCCATGCAATATAATTTGAGTTTCCCTCAAGGGCATACTCCAATCGAAATCCGTTGAAAGACATCTCAACTTCGACACCAAGAAAACACTGCTGCAAATTCGAATTCCACCAGCTCAAAACTCAACCGCTTCAATGTTTTGCAATTGCTTCAATGATCAATATCGCTCTGATACCATGTAGAAATTTGAATAACTGATATGTTATCCACCGAGATTCTCCTGATCACACACTATTTTAACTTCATGCACAATACATAATCTCTTCTACCATTGATCATTAATTGCGGAAATATAAACAATCGCATGCGCACAATAAAACCATAAACAATCACACATATGAACACAGTATTTCATGGGAAAGCTTAAAGCTGAAAACCCCCAACTATCTATATATTATATGTCATAGAGATCATGTAACAATCATTGCACAAAGCTCCTCACAAGCTCTCAGCACAACCTCGAATTGCTACACACTAATCAAGCTAGATCTAGCAAAACACATGCTCCAATCTCTGCCACCTATTAGCACGCCTCTACGCAAAATCCACGATGAATGTTGAATCCGGCGGGATTCGAGATCCACCTAGTATGCCTTTGCGCAATCCTCATTGGCATCTCCATCAATGTGTGGTGCAAACTCATGCACCGGTATAGTCACAAGTGATAGTCCCTGCTGCTCTTTCACCTATCTCTCCGTTTGGTCTCCTTTGGCTTGTCCATGCGAAGTTAATTGATGTATTCTTTAGTTGATTAATGAGTTATTAATTAGTGAATTAATTAATAATTAATTCACACCACTCTCACTAGTGTATCAATCAGTTAGACTAGATACAACTAGCTCAACTATGTTTAACTCAGTTAAACTGAATACAACTCCACTAACTTCCTCAATCAACTCCACCAAACTCTCTCACATGAGTTCTAACTGAAGTCTTCATGCAATAGCTCCACTTAACCCTCAGGAATAGCGTAATTCCTTCTGTCAGCTGCTATGCCACATTTGTGCACTTAACTGAAGTGCTCCAAGAGAATAAGATAATGTTTATAGTCCAAATATTATTAAGAGCTAATAATATTTGACATATCTATTTTCAGACTGGCAATCTAAAAATAGGTTCTGCCCAATATGTCTAAAAATAGAAGTCCATCTATTTTTCCCGACTTGACCAACCATCCACAAATAGCATCCTGCAACTCATAGAACATGATCCATATGTCTAAAAATAGACATAGTCTAAGATTAGACTTTGTGCCAAAAATAGCCTGCGGGCCCACTTAGTGAAGGCGACTTCTTTCCACTAAGCTCATCATCTTGTTGCAATCTCAACAAAAACCAAATAAGGAAGAGCATAAGGTTTTAAAAGGGTTTTAAGTGGTTTTGAAGGTTGAAAGAGGCTTATGGAGGAATTGTATGAAGGAAAGAAGGGATAAAAATGGAGTTTTATGAATGAAAAGAGGGGTAAAAATGATGAAAAATGGGGTTTTTCAGTAGTCTTTTTCTTCAGGAAGATTTTTCAAGTTTATGAGGGAAACAACAGTGAAGATTAACTAAAAGATTAGTTCACTTCATAAGACTTTAAGAACTCACAATTTGGCCATGAAATTGTTTCTTGAAGTCTAAAAAGATCTAACCACCATTTGATATGACAAATTTTTATAGGTGGCTAACAGTGGCTCCACATGGGGATGGCACCTTTGAAGGTGTCAAGAACTTCAGACTTGTCTTCTCTGGAAGCTTATCAATGCCTCATCCATTGGGCTGCAACTTGTTTTCTTTTCTAATCTTCTTTTACTCTGACAATGTTAGCAGCCATTAAAAACAATGAAATTCTATCAAAACAAGCTTTCTACTTACCCAATCCTAATGATCTAACATTTTTTCTTCTTTCAGAGTGCATTTGGATTGGCAAACTCTTTTTACAAAAAAATTATTCTTTTGAAAGCATAGAGCTAGTCTATTTCTACCCTTAATTCTCCATGAACTCAGATTAAGCAGTTGAGTTCATAAGCTTCTCTACCTAACTACACTCTGTCAGGATTACACTGTCTGACAGAGTTTATTCTCTAAATTCTAAAAGAAAAATTTAAAAGCAGACAAGTCAGGATGGAGCAGTCTAACTTGTTGCTGATCTATGGCATAAAAACAAGATGCACATAGACTAAATTTTGTAGAAAATTAAAGCAAAATGGTGAAGGCTTAAGATCTGAAAGTTTAAGAACATCCTTCTCTTTTCTTCAGCTCTATTTTTAGGCTTGTTTGAGTTGTTTTTCTATTTGTTCTCTGGTTCAAGTTTTAGGCATATTAGAACCAGTTTGCTTCTATCTTTGGCTCAAGATTTGATCTAATTAGATCCATTCTTTCTTTTGAAATTCATAGGTTCAGATTTTGAGCTTGTTTGAACCTTTTTCTTCTATCCTAATCTACCTAACTGATAAGCCAAGTTTAAGCAGTTTGGAAAATCTATTCCACCAACCTATCAACAGTAAATTTAAAACTAATTAGTCATGATTAGGTTGTATGACTAACTAGGAGTGTGTTTCTTAGGCGTGGCATTTGAGCTTGCACACTTTCAGATTTGTTTCTCTTTTTTGGTATGGGGCTGTACCTTTCTTGTTTTTACAATCTGCCCTCTTTTCTCTTTCTATTGTTTTTGTATTTTTTCATTTTCTAACTAGACAAAAATCAACAACTAAGTAAATGTTCAAAGCTGAGCTTTATTGACATTCCTATCTAACCTATTATATCTTGGAATATTTACATTTTTATACGATACAAGAGTGCCAATGTAGCCAGTTGAGTAGTGATAAAAAGGAAAAGAAATTATGGCTGCTTGTCAAGGGTATCCATAATACATATTGAATTTTAATCTTTAAAATCAAGGCTGTCATAGGGGGTGACAACATTTTATGTCTTTGGCTCTAGCAAAAGTTCCATGTTTGAGAAATTGAGCTAATTGGGACCTCCACACACTCCTTCATAGGATCAACAAAGAAAAGATGAGAATTCTCTTCTTTTTGGCCCTCCATGATTGGTAGATTGTCTGCCACTAAGATATCAGCTTTGAGGACTGCACCTTCAATATGTTCCTTGGAAGCATCATCATCCTTAACTTTCAAATCAACAAATAGTGAAATTTCTTCTTCTTTTAAATCTATGCTTGCTTCTATGGTGGATTTTGGCTCTTTGGATGACAGATTGATATTAGCAACGGAAGAAGATTTCTCTTGAATAGAAAGTATATCCTTAGTAGGACAGTATTGTATTTGTTTTTCTTCCCCAAAGAGTTGCCAGTGCCTTTTATTGTTTGGGACAGCTGGTCTGAATTTTTCTTGAATTGTATATTGTTTGTGTTCCCAAGGTTTGAGACATGTGCTAGCAACAAGGGCTAATCCACTGGCAAAATTGTTTTGGTCTTTAGGAACAAGGGTAAGTTGGAATTCTTTAAAAAAATTTAACAAATCTATGGCATCATCCTTATAGGCTCTAAGTCTAGGATGTTTGACCATGCATTCTTCTTTCACTTGACTAAATACCAATTCTGCACTTCCATGAACTGCCATCCTATGGGCTTCTAATTTCTTCAATAAGTGCAGCCCTGAGAGGAGTGCCTCATACTCTACTATATCAGTTGTGCATTGAAAATTCAATTTATATGAATGGGCTTTAGAATGATTATTTCCTGTATTGTAAAGCCATATTCCTGCACCTTCATTAGTTTTAGTACATGATCCATCAAAATTCATACACCAAAGAGGACTAGTTTCAGAATTATCCTTAATTTCACTATTATCGCCTCTGTCTTGAGTGCCATTGTATTGTTCTGTGGGAAAGGCACTAGGTGGATGATTATTTTGTTCAAATGAAGACTTGGAGGTAAGCTTCTTGTTTAGTATTTGATCAATTTCTTCTTCTGTTAAAGGGGAGATCTCTCTTTCCATATAGACAAAAGTACAACAGAATTCCTTTCCTTATGTTAATTGATTTTGAGACTGATGATCTTCTTGAACCTCTTCTAGTGAAACAAGACCTGTGCAAACAATTCCTCATGATTGTCGTGATGATTAATGTGAACACAAGGTTCATGAGTTGTTTCTACTATATTATCAAGATGCCACTCTCCTCTCAAAATCTGAAATGAGTTATAACATAGAGGGAGAGTTCCCATATGTGTTGTTTTTTTCTCTGTTTCAGGTTTGGTGTTTTCTAAATGGCCACTTGTTTCCTCAAAGCATTGCTCACTATTTGCATTTATATTTTTGTGATGAAGTTCCTTTAATAGTGGTATGCAAGATAGAGGTATGCTGTCAGGACTTTCTTGACAACTTTCTTCATTGTTTTCTTTATAATCTTGCTCATCACACATGTCTTGCTTATCATCTAGGTCTTGAAGTGGATGAGTTTGTTCCTGATCTGAAATATTTGAATTAGTCTCACCTAGAAGGGATGATGAATCATTATTTATGTTGTCATGGATATCTTGAGGAATGTCTTTCATTTCTTGTTTGATTTCTTCCTCAACTGATTCATCAATATTCTTATAATTTTTCAATAAGATATTAAACTCATGAATGGCTATCATAAGATCTTCAGGATGTATTTGTTCCAAATCTTCATCATTATCTAAAATGTGTTGGGTGATGTTTTGTGATGGATCATAATGTAATTCACCCCATGATAATGATGTAGTGTTTTCTTTATAGTTCTCATAAAACACATATTCAAGGTCTTGCAAAGAAAACAAACTACCAGACTTTAACCATTCATATCAATCCCTAGCTTTTCCTTCTAATGTTAACATGAACATTTTCATTAGGTAGTCTTCAAGCCATTCAACTTTCAACCTCCATATATCTATGTGAAATTTGATAAGATGTAATAATGGGTCATAAAACTTTTCACCCTGAAAAACAGGAAGGTTATCATCCCAATTCACGTGGGGCATTTTATGTGGAAACCCAGGGATATGGTCTCTACTCATTGGGGCATATCTTCTTTGTATTCTTGGAATCATGTTTTTAAATCAGGAAAGAGGACATTGTGTCTTTCCAACCAATTCAGAGTCTTCTACCAGTGGAGTCATTTGGTTTTTTGAGAGTTGTGGAGTGTGGAGTCGCCCAGTGGATGATTTGGATCTTTCTGTCCACCAACAGTATGATTGGGATTGCTCAATGCATTCCCAAATGGAGTCTACTAAGACTGGAGGGGTAATAGGCCTATTGGAGGCCAGTGGAGTCACCAGGTGGAAATTTTTTAGCTTTTTGTAAAGGTAAAATGTTTTATGGTCCCACCACCATGTTTATGCCTCTCCGGAGACCCCCGCGGCTTTCCAGGTAGGACCCTGCCTCCGCCACCTCCCCCTCTACTCTGCTAACCTGCACGTTTAAAATTTAAATTTTAAATATTCATTCGCCCGCCTTCAGAGCCCGTGTTCATTCAACTCCATTACAGGGCAAGTGAAGGTAGCGATTGTATCTTTTGTTTCCCACTCCATTAGATCGCTGATAATAGCAACTAAATCCTTCAACTACTCTATGGCTTCTGATTCCTCTTCTCTTGCCACAACAAATCATTTGCGGGCACAATGAATGAGCTTGCAGATCAGATGGGCTTATCTCCAGAATGCTAGATATAGATTTGAGTTTCGTTCATTACCAATTCAGTGATGTAGAAATTAAATCATTATGGATCAAAGTATTGAATCCTCAGATCTGTTGTCCAAATCATTTGCTCACTTCTCCGACTCTGTTCCTCATATTTGGAGCTCTGCAACACCAATGGAGTTTGGTCTTTACGCTGCAGTGAGTCACTACATATGAAGAGGGGAAATATTTTCTTCTACAACAGCTTTTCCCAGTTGCAGTTGAAAAGCTTTGAAATACAAAGTTTTCTGATCAGAGATTTTGAGTTTTGAGATTTTGAGTTTGCTGGTCAGAGATTTTGCTCTGAAATAGATGGAACTTGATTCTCCTTGGCTCATCTCTTTGAGTTTGCAAATCTGGCAATGATCAAATAAAATATCTCAATGTTAATGTTGTTTATCAACCCCCCTCCATGTCTTACTTTTAGCAAGCTCTGCTCTGCTTACATATTTATTGCAAATGTAAAGATGCCATACAGTTTCTGGATGTGATACCAAGTCCAACTTTTATAAGGTTAATTTATGGGAGCTTCTATGTATTGGTAGAATGTGATAAGGATGTTGGAATTTTTAATGGTGGTAGAGGTTGCAAATGTGCCTCCTATTTTTTAAACCATGAACAGAACTTCGCAGAAAATATATTTTTCTCAACTAAAAGAGTTTCTCATAGTTATCAAGCATACTGGGTTTAACTTGTGGACAACCATTTTTGCTTTTGAACACTGCAATTTTTCAACTACGAGATTATAAATTGTAACATAATAACAATGTATTTTATTTTGGGGATTTGCTTATATTAAACAGGTTTCGTATTCGAATCCGTGGAGGGTTTGAGAGCCTTGGGGCTCTTGTGTTAATTTCTTCTCAGGGTGTTTAGATCCGAATTTTTTTATCTACTTTGCTCTGCATTCGGGTGGCTCTTGTTACTAATTCTACATCCCCTGCACTCGCTAGCCGAAGATGGTGTTGATTTACTCCGTGGAATGTTAGAATCAATAACTAGTACAATCCCCTCTTCAATGATTTCAAACCCATTGCTCAATACTCCGCACTAGTATTTGTACCCCTGGTATGTGGTATTATTTGTATCAGTGTGAGGCTATATTCTTGAGTCTACATTGCTAGTCGTGTTGCATCTTGATGAACATTCTGGAAGCTAGTCATTTATTTGTTTTTGAAAAAACTTGATACTTGTAATATTGAAATGGATGCAGTTACCATCCCTTCAAAATTAACATGCTAAAACATTATTACATCAAAATGGCTTTTAACCTATCTATGCATGCAAGTAAGAAAACCAAATGACTTTATCAATAGAGTTCAAAATCTAGAATTTATCAATTTTAGTTACCCTTTCAGGATGAAGTAGTTGTGAATCTATTCTGGTTATTCCCAAGCATACTATCAACAAAGGTGATCAACTATTTTGAAATAGAGTACATGCAATCTGAACTTCCATTTTGTGTTCAAATGTAAGTTTTAATCTGACTGAAGCAGATATCCATTCCCTAACCTAACTCCTTTCTGGACCATAACAAATTAGACATCCTTGGATTGATGAATTTTACGAACTTGTGGCTTTAATATCCAACTTTAAAGGTGGTTTTCAAAAGACACACAAACACCCAAATGAAAATTTGAGAATATTTGTAAATTCGACTTTGATGGTGGGTTCCCTTTTTGTTTCGGACGTTACAAAAATTGGTTTTAAAAATGTGGATTTCGGGTCAGGAAGAGCAGCCTCCAGAAGGCCTGCAAAAGGTGGAGTGGGAGTAGTGGCAGGGCTGATAAATTTCTTCATCCAGCTTCACAATAAATGCGGTGTTGAGGGAATAATGTTTCCCACTTTCTTTCCCTATGCTGCCATGGGAAGATTTCAAGCAGAAATTAGAAATTCGTCTAATTTGGGTGTTTGTGTGTCTAATTTCAAGCAGAAAGGTGGTTTTGCTGCCATGGGAAGATTTCAAGCAGAAATTAGAAATTCGATCATCTCATTTAGTACACATTATAATTTGATTATCTAAGTGGAACTTATGGAATAATATGGCAAAAGTCTAGTAAGTGCCACTAAAAATGCATTGATGAAAATTAATTTATAACAACAAATTAAGGAATCAGTATATGCAATGTCACCATGGGAAAAAGCTTGATGAATGCCCCTTAAAATGTGTTGATGAAATATATTTTGGAACAAAGAATCAAAGGAGATATGGATATTGGAAATGCATATAAAAAAAAATTCCTGTAGGCCCTGGAAAATCATTTTCCAGCCCTGGTTTTCCAGCCTACAGGAAAAAAATTCCAACATTTTAGAATAACTTTTAAATTTTTATAAATTGTTTCTTAATTTGATTACAAAATATGTAACCCAATTAAGTAATAAATGTAAATATAAAGCAATTTCTGTATTTTAAGTTGATGTAAATGTAACGTTTTTAAGTTGATGTAAAACCTGTTTATGGCTCTTTTCTCTACTTAGAAGGCGACACAGTTTCTGATATGCTCTGTTATAGATGGACTGAACATGGTTATTATTTTTCTTTGTAAGAAGCTGATTATAGATAAAAATAAGACCTGCCATTTTCTAAAAATATAGACATTCTTGCACCTAGCCAGAGACTAAATCAGTATGTTAAAGAGACAATCTAGAATGCTCAACAGCATCTACTTTTGTAAATTTATTAAAATATATGTACATTTTTCCTTAGACAATAAATATTGTGCAAGCAGTTGGAAATGATTTAGTTATTTTTCCGAGGCACATGATATCTGCTCAAGCCTCCGACACAGGTGTAATATTATTGGTTTACTGGTTTAAGATTATGTAAACCTGTTATGTAAGATTATTGCTTTGTAAACAGCTAATTGTGATAAAAATCAGACCTGACCTTTCTAGCGAGAGAGTAATAAATCAGTAGGGTCTAAGCTGGTTAAAGAAACCATCTAGAGTGCTCAATAGCATCTAATTTTGTAAATTTATTACATAAAAAACATATTTTTTTTTCATTGAAAATAAATACTATGCAAGCTTTTGTAAATGATTACTAATTAGTTATTTTTCTAAAGCACATTATATCTGCTCAGACACTGATATTATGTTGTTGGTTTATTAGGAATTGTTTTTCATAGTGGTTAAGAACTGTGTTTAATAGTGATTTTATGAATGAGCTGTCTCCGCTTTGGAGGAATATAATTAAATAAGTTCTGGAGTGTAACGATTGAATGACTATAAAGTGATGCACAAAGCTAGATATGTTTAGATCTGGGAAATAATACTTTTTGGCTTCTTAATCCATCTGTTAATAGAACAAATAGGCACATAACATGAATGGTCTCTTAGTTCATCTTTGAATAGAATAAGTTCTTTAATAAAATCTCAATTTTTCCAACATAGAAAATATCCAACTGGGATCAAATACCTAGAAGTAGGAATATGTCACTAACCATGACTACCTTTCACAGACTGTCTAATTATATGCAACAAACTAGGATGATAAAAGTGAGAGCTTTATTCAGATGAAATTAAGCAGGCATATTCCATAGTACATACAAAATTCAAATTCCCAAATTTGTTACTTGTTGCCACAAATTACATTGGCCGCTGCATAGAACCATTCGCTAACGTTATTTTGAGGTTTCTCATTAGCTTAAATATGCCGTATTAGAATTTTTTTAAATCTGTTTTTATTATTAATTGAAAAATTATTATTAATTTATAATTGTATATACGTTTTTTTTAATTATTAATTTGTAATTGTGTATATATGGATTCAGCACCTTGAAAAATTCTAGGACATTGAAATTATTGAGAATTCATAATTCAAACTAGAAATTATTGAGAGTTCATAATTCAAACTTGAGATATCGACAAATCCATACCAAGCTCTAGACAAATTAGAGAAATAAATATGCCAAAAAACAAGACATGAGCACATGAGCGAGAGGGGTATTATGTAGTCCTAAAGAAAAAATAGTATGGCAATTTGCTTGGGTTTCAATACAGCTATTTGCACAATATCTCACACTATGAAAAGGCCTGGAAATAGCTATTGAAAATAAAATTTCAAACCGATCAATATTTGGATACTCAATGCGTAAAATGGCCAAGAAAACAATATATTCAAATCCCCCTCAGAGGCTTTTTGTCTCTACTTCTCTCAGTTTGAAAATTGAAATTCTATCATATATTCAAGCATATGAATTCGACAACTGATGCTTAAGCAAAAATAAATGTGCTAACAAGTGGCATGTCCTTTCACTAATATTAATTGTAGAGTTTCATACCTATTTATTTTCCTCTTAGTGGTGTCTATGGTGGATCATCTCGGCCACGGATCATATAAGCAAAGCCCCAAAATAAAATACATTGTTATTATGTTACAATTTATAATTCCGCAGTTGAAAAATTGCAGTCTTCAAAAACAAAAATGGTTGTTCACAAGTTAAACCCAGTATGCTTGATACCTGTGAGAAACTCTTTTTAGTTGAGAAAAATATATTTGCTGCGAAGTTCTGTTCATGGTTTAAAAAATAAGAGGCACATTTGCAACCTCTACCACCATTAAAAATTCTTACATCCTTATCACATTCTACCAATACATAGAAGCTCCCATGAATTAACCTTATAAAAGTTGGACTTGGTATCACATCCAGAAACTGTGGCATGTTTACATTTGCAATAAATATGTAATCAGAGTAGAGCTTTCTAAAAGGAAGACATGGATGAGAGTTGATAAACAACATTAACATTGAGATATTTTATTTGATCATTGTCAAATTTGCAAACTCAAAGAGATGAGCCAAGGAGAATCAAGTTCCATCTATTTCAGAGCAAAATCTCTGACCGACAAACTCAAAATCTCTCATCAGAAAAATTTGTATTTCAAATCTTTTCAACTGCAACTGAGAAAAGCTGTTGTAGTAGAAAATATTTCCCCTCTTCATATGTAATGACTCACTTCAACGTAAATACCAAACTCCATTAGTGTTGCAGAGGTCCAAATCTGAGGAACAGAGTCGGACAAGTGAGCAAATGATTTGAGGATCCAATACTTTGATCCATAATGATTTAATTTCTGCATCACTAAATTCGTAATGAACGAAACTCAAATCTATATAAGCATTCTGGAGATAAGCCCATCTGATTTGCATGCTCTTTCATTGAGCCCGCAAATGAAATGCTGTTGCGAGAGAAGAGGAATTGGAATCCATAGAGTATTTAGTTGGTGTTATCAGCGATCTAATGGAGTGGGCAACGGAAGATGCAACCGCTACCTTCACCTGCCCTGCAATGGAGTTGAATAAACGCAGGCTCTGAATATTTAAAATTTAAGTTTTAAGCTTGCGGGTTCGCGGAGGAGCAGAGGGAGAGGGGTAGGGGGAGGCAGAGGGAGGGGTAGGGGGAGGGGGAGGGAGAGGGAGGTGGCAGAGGCAGGAGCGGGGTCCACCTCCTACCCAGAAAGTTGTGGGGTCGCCCGAGAGACAGTCCTGGAGCTGTCTCATGGCGAGCCTTATATCCCAGTCTATCGGTCCATAAATGCCTCGAGAGACGAAATGATCACCGTAGGATCATTTATTGCTTTAATCTGATGGTGGCCATTTCATCTCTCGGTGCATTTATGGGCCGATAGACTGGGATATAAGGCTCGCCCTGTCCCATCACGCTCTGTTTCGTCCAACAAAAGACTCCTCCATTCAGAGCTGTGTTTACTGTGTTTGTACCGGTAAACCATGGAAATAATTAATACCACTGCTATTAACTAAGAGCAGGCAGTGCAGATCATTAAGATCGTTAAGGAAGATAATAGCAATTTCTCGGATTTTTAGAATAAGCTCTTAGCTTTTTATTTTATGGTTAATCGTTTTAAAGCACATAAAAAAAATTGTTCAATTATGTCAATCACCTACTGTTGGTGTAGATGGTAAGCCTTCCGTCAACGTTTAACGTTTATAGGTTGGAATAGACCTAAACAATTAAAGTTTGTTTTAAAATTGTTTTTAATGTGATTTTATGGTCGGATTTCACGAATAAATTTGAGGTAAAATCTTGATCTGTGTTATTTAAACTAGTTTTTTCACCACATAGATTCAGCACCATGAAAAACCCTAGAGAAATTTGATTATAAAGAGTTTAACCATCAAACTTTTGATTTCAATGCTTTTCAAAAAGTCGCATTAAAGACAACTAATTGTTTTTTTGGTTTGTCTTAACTACTCTCACCTTTTTATTATTATATTAATATTAACAATGCTTTTATAATTATTATCATGTTTTATGATGTGTGGTCATTATATTATATTGATTCAATTTTGAACATTTACTGAAAGATGATTAAAGAGTTATCTGGAATATAATATTTTACGATTTTAATTAATTTTCTTAAATTTAAGGTAGATTGTATCAAATTTAGTTAAGTTTGGATATTAGTTAATGGGAGAGTTTGAATTTTCTCAATTAACTCTCATATTTATTTGATAGATTAAATTCCACAAAAAATACTAATTTACACTTCATAAATAATTTTTCTATTACATTGAATAATCAATAGTATTTTTCTTATGAAATTTCAAATAAAAATCTAACTGACACAACCACATTAATAAATGTGGTTGATATAGGCCCATATGCCTATATCAATGATGTGCACAACCCCATTAGTAAATATGGTTGCAATATCCAAATAAGGGTTAATCATATAGATTTAATAATAATAATATTATGTAATAATATTGTTTCTGGATCCATCACATTGAGTGGGTTTTTTCCTTCAATGATGTTTCTAACCGAGGTTCATCATCATGATAAGATTGAATGAAATCAGAATTATTATTATTATTATTATTATTATTAACCCAAGAGATAAATACTATAAATCCAAAGGATTAATATTGAAAACCCACGGGGGTTTCACTAGGAGAGAAATACCATACCACGTGCATTCATATTGGGGGATATATTTTGACAAAAAAATGACACAATATATTGAGCATAGAATAAGAAGAAGAAATTATTTTAACGTCCATGAGGCTAAAGATAGCTTATGGGACATAAAGCTTTTTAGTATTGATATATTTCTTTTGTAATCTTGGTGGCACTACATCTTAATCATGTCCAATATATCACCCTGATTGGGGAGGGGAATTGAACTGGTGACTTCACATCAAGGACCAAGGAGTACCTTAACAAAGCACACAATCACCGTTTATCCAAAACCCCATGGAATCTTTTTTTTATAGGGGGTAATGGGTTTTTATATTGGTGGGTAGAAAGAATGGACCTCAAATTTGATGAAAACATATAAAGGGGTATACAAAATGTTAATGAAAAAATAGATACCTACAATATCTAGTGAATATAGGGGTTTTTTAAATTGGGAAGGTATATTGGGTTAGTATTAGTAGGGAGTTAAATAATGTTATTTTTAGAGGTATTTTCCAATACGTAGTCAAAATAAGGGTATTGTATAGTATGCCATGAACACACGTGATATGTCAGAGGTTCATTGAGTGAATCCCCCGTGTGAAAACCCAAGATATTAATATTGTAAACCTAAGAAATTAATAAACCCAAGGAATTTAAATTAAACCATAGGATTAATATTATAAACCTTATGAATAATATTATACCCTAAGAATATGAACCATGGTTGATTTTCATATTAAGACAATCTTTGCCACAATGTGACGCTCAACCGTGATTGACCATGGTTGAAGATGATTGATTTCATATTGAGAGAATATTTGTCACAATGTGACATTGGACCATGGTTGATTTTCATATTGAGACAACCTTTGTCATAATGCGACTTTGGACCATGGTTGGCCATGGATGACCATGGTTGTCACAATGTGATGTTGGACCATGATACAATCTTTGTCACAATGTGACCATGGTTATTGACCATCGTTGACCATGATTGACCATGGTTTATTTTCATATTGAGACAATCTTTGCCACAATGCAATATTTGACCATGATTGACCATGGTTGATTTTAATATTAATTAATTAATTAATAATAGTAATAGTGATAATTAATTAATAATAATAATAATAAATTCAATTAATAATTAAAAATAATAATAATTAA
Source organism: Pinus albicaulis (assembly GCA_034641835.2). NCBI lineage: Eukaryota > Viridiplantae > Streptophyta > Pinopsida > Pinales > Pinaceae > Pinus > Pinus albicaulis. The sequence goes on from JAXQQM020076980.1 coordinate 113,347, forward strand.
TTGATATTAATATTCTTTTTTGTAAATCAACGTTCTATTCTTTCATAAAAAAGTAAGTACATCAGTAGCAAAATGAAGGTAGTCTCACCCGACCAAGTTTGTTGACTACCGCGATCAGCATATGACAAAGTAACAGAAAGACAACTAAACACACGAACCACGACATAGGAGGCAAAAAGCACTAGAAAACACATAAAACAAGTAGAACAACTGTAACCATGCTAGTCATATGACGTAATTAATGTTGGGTTGTCCAGGGCTATTCTAGGAGTAGGTGGAGAGTGGAAAGAACACTGAACATGCTCTGCGAAGTGGGCCATCTAAGACTACAGCTTCTTCACCTTCTCAGTTAACAAGTTCTAGCCTCGCTAGACCATCATGACTCACTCTCAGACATGGCACTGGAAGTAGTGCATCTTTTTCAATGTGGCAATGAGCTCAACATGCTCTTCCTCGCGTACCCACTATGAGGTTTCCAGGCGTTCTAGCACTGACTGGATCAATTCCCTACAATTCTCTAAACAACACTGATGATCACCTCTTTGTTCATGCTCTGCATGCTTTCCTTCCTTCCTCTTCCCGTGCCTCCACATCGCATCATTCCACCCTGCTGTTGAGGTTGTATAGTCAGACCTCCATGGCCGGCCACTGAGCCACCACGACCACGACCACTGTATACTCCAGACGCTGCCAGACCTAAACAACCAATAGTCCAAACACCCCAGCCAATTCCAGTTTTCACCCCTTCCACCACTATCATCTGCATTGGAGATTCCCATCCCCCCTATCCAGCTAAGCTAGGCTTCGACGGGGAAGAGGACCGACCGCTACAAGGAACCAAGCACATTTTAACATAACCAACACTGGTTCGAGGAGACAGAGAAAGCCAATGAACTGGTATACAAAAGAAAAATTCAACCACCAAGTTTCACCCCACCCAATCTGACTGGACTATAGAAAGCCAGACCAACAATTTCCAATTGGAAAGATGGAGTTAAGCCTGCACTTCATCAACTGCAACCCTTCACTGGATGCGCACTAGGCAGACCTCCCGAAAGCCTATACACTCTCAACGTAGAGACCGCTAAAATTTATAAAACCCAAAGGAAGAGATGAAAAGGAGGGAAATCCAATTTCCACACAAACGCAGAGGGAAACCCACCCACTCGCAGTAGGATCATTGAATGGCCTGCACCACCAGAGGCCTCACTCCTCTCCCAAACAAAGACACTGAATTCCACACACCGTAGAGGAAAGTAACTAATATACAAACCCAAAAGCCAGAGAGGGGACGTCAACGACAAAGTCACCACATTTCCCAAACAAGGTGCCCTCACTTCTTCCTTCGCCCTCTCGCAGAATGCAAATTGCACTCACCAAACTAATACCATGCCTAGAGACACACATTACCCTCCATAAATGGCACATAAGTAGCTCTAAGAGGATGGGGAGGTCGGTCCTCGTATCATCAGCCAAGTGGTGCTCATAATAGCCCACATGTTACCTCATGTGCCCGACTCGTCACCCCCATCGGGCATAATTAATATTAATATTAACAATTGATTTCTGGTAAATTTTTCGGTGATAATCATATGAGAAATTGTTTGTTGATGTGTATCGAACCATCTAATGTGGTTCATCATCAGAAAAATATGGAGAATCAGATCGTGGTACCAAATTAAATAGAAAGTGAGTAATGAAGAGACAATTCATTCCAACAACTAAAATGTAACGGTTACTTTTGACTTGACCAAAGTTAAAAAGATATTTTAATAAATTAAATCATGAAATCAAAATTAAAAATTATATATATAAATATCATTTTGGAATAATAATATAAATTTTACACACAATTCGTAAAATGAGTGTCTTAGATTCTTTTTTAGTTTTTAAGCTTGTATATATATGTCCATATATATGGAGATATTATAATTTTTTGGAATTATAATAAAAATATTATTTACACATAAAAATAATTGTTGATTTCAAAGTATAGTTTAATTAAATTAATAAATATTTATAAAATAATTTCTTATAAATATTATAAATTTTCAAATTCAAATAGTTAAATATAAAAATACAAAAAAAATTAAATTAAATTAAATTAACTAAAATGGAAAGGGAATCAACAAAGGCTCAAAATTAAGTAACAAAGAATCAAGAGAAAAAATGAGAAAGGGAATTAACAACTAATCACAGAGGGAGAAATCAAAGGGGACCAAAAGAAAAAATAAATAAAAACTCAAGGTTGAAATAAATAAACAATAATAATAATAATAATATAATAAAAATTGATACCTCCATAAATAAATGAATAAATCAAGAATATGAAATAAAAATTTTAAGAGGAAAGGGCAGGGACCCAACAACTACTAATTTTCCATCCACTCAAGAAATTAATTTATTATAAACCCAAGGGATCAATATTATAAACCCTGGAAATTAAAACACACATTTATTATTAATATTATTAATGTTTTATATAAACCCTAAAATTTGAAGGATTTACTAACTCCACATTTTTTAATATCATTAATAGACCTAGAGTATTAATAAACCCATTGGATTATCAATATTATAAACTCAAGTGATAAATAAACCCAAGGGACTAACATTATAAACCCTTAGTATAAAATCAACACAATACAAACCCTAGTGATTATATTGTTCATAAAGGGAAACATATTATAAACTAAATGGGTTGATATTATAAACCGGGGGGATGAATATTATAAACCCAAGTGATTATTCATATTAAAAACCAAACATATTAAAAACCCAAGGGACTAATAAATCAAAGGAATTATTAATATTAGAAACTCAAGGTTTTAATGAACAAAAATAATTATTAATATTATAAACCCAAAGGATTAATATTATAAACACTCCATATTAAAAACCCAAGGGATTAATATTATAAAATTTAGGGATTAAAAACCCAAGGGATTAATGAACCCAATTAATTATTAATATTGTAAACAGAAGGGATTAATAAACCTAATGGTTTAATATTATAAACCCAAGGGATTAATAAAACCATGGGATTAATATTAAAAATTGGAGGGATTAATATTTAAAACTCGAGATATAAATATCATAAACCCAAGGAATTCGTATTATAAACCTAATGGGTTATAAACCCAAGGGATTTAAATTAAACCGTAAGATTAATATTCTAATCTTATGTAGTGACTCAACCGTTTTTACCGAAGCTTTTGATCTGGAGGCATACTTGCAGAAGTATGGACTCCCGAAGATGCAAGGATTAAGGAACGAAATAGTGAAGCAGACCTCCTATCTAAGGAGGGCGTTTGGCAAGATTTGGGGCACTAGGTAGCAACAGAGGTTGATGGAGGACTTGTTCGAATTATCGAACAACCTCCTTTCGCCAGCTAGTTCCCAGTTTCTCCTTTTTTCTTTTTCCTATTTTTTCATATCAACATGGAACTGTCCAAAACTATTGGTAACCTCAAACATTTTGTTTTATATTTTCTTTTCAGCACTGAAACATATCCTAAAAACTTCCATGTCTCTGTTTTAGATTGTTTTCCTCTTAAGAGGAGATCAGGGAGACGGTTATTTCCTCATGTTTGTTACTATGTGACTATAGACTTCAAAAACTGGATCGGTGTCTACCACCCAGTTTAAGATTTTTGTGGGAACAAATAGAACAAGTATGTTTCCATCCCTGTTTCAAGCGTATACTTTCCTATCATTAGGGAAACCTAGGGGCTGAAAGGAGACATTTTTTCATCATTTTTGATAGGGCTGGGAGGATTGATTTTTCTTCCTCCTAATCAGCTGCAACTCCATTTTTCCTTTTTTGAAAAAAGAATAAGGAAAAATGCAGTTCTTTGAATGTTATATGCATATACTATGTAACTTTCTATATACTCAATATATGGTTCGATTTTTTCTTTGGAAAAAAAAATATTCTAACCTTATGAATAATATTATATTGTATGAATATGAACCCTTAGATTAATAAACTGAAGAGATTTTTATTATAAACACAAGGAACTAATAAACCCAAGGGATTATAAACCCACATGAATAATATTAAACACAATGTATTACTATTATAAACACAAGGGGTATAAACCCTAAGGTAATTATTGTAAGCCCTAAAATAAACATTAAACGCTAATATTACTATTATAAACATTAATATTGACATTATAAACCCAAGATATTAATAAATCCAAGGGATTAATATTAAAAACCCAAGGGAATAAAATTAAACCCTAAGATTAATATTAAATTGTAGGAACATAAACCCTCAGATTAATAAACCAAAGGGATTAATATTATAAACCCAAGGGATTATAAACTGAAGGGATTAATATTAAACCCTAAAATTAATATTATAAACCATAGACTTAATATTAAACCCTATGAATATAAACCCTATGATTAATATTAGAAACCCTAGGATCAATATTATAAACCTAAGGAATTAATAAAACCATTGGATTAATATTAAAAATAAGAGGGATTATAAACCCATGAGAATAACATTAAACCACGGGATTAATATTAAACCCTAGGAATATAAGCCATAAGATAAATATTATAGACCTTAAGGTTAAATTATAAACCTAGATATCAATACTATAAATCCAAGGAATTAATAAACCTAAGGGATTAATATTATAAACAGTTGAAAATAATTAATATTATTTTGTATTAATGGAGAAATGGTTACATTGTTGTAACGTATCTCCTCAAGTTAGGATTAGTTCCTAGGTTATAGGAGTTTGTTTACAACTTCCTATTCCTTTGTATGTATTTATTGGTGTACCATTTGATCATGTAATACAAAGAGTGTAAAGAGAGTACTCTCCATTTTGTGTGCAGTCTCCAGGTGCAGTACTCACCTGAGAGTTGCCTTTCTATTCAATTTAGTTTTTATCATGGTATCAGAGCTCAGACCAGGTGAACCTGATTTCATTTAGAGCCCTAGTGCCTACAAAGCCCTTGAGGCTACAGAGCCTTCATGGCTATAGATCCTTCATTGCTATGGTGCACACTAGAGCCTCAATGCTCACAAAGGAGTAGGTGGACTGTAGCAAACACCTCACTCACAGGAGGAACACAGCTCCTCGCAGGGTCTCAAATTTATTTTTCTGAGCACAAGGCGAGTCGGCACAGATTTTTAGGCGACAGTCGTGCTGATTGGCGCTTGTCTTTGGGAAATCATCGTGGTTTTTTGGGCAATACCCATGTCGATCGAGGTTTACTTAAGATTTTCTTTATCGGCGCGGATTTTCTGCACAGAAGGGCGCTGACTTCATTTGTTTGGTTCTGCACATGGGATTTTCCCGTTTGTGGCGTATCTGAGTTGCAGACACAACAACTCTTCAGATTGATGGTGGATCTGAGTTGCAATCACAAAGATAGTGCCAAATCGGTGGTAGATATGTGATTAGGTTCTGATATGTATTGAGTTTTTTGTTAGCTTAGCTTATAATTATTCAATTAGTTAGAATTAATCAGAGGATCAGTAATCTGATCATTTCAGTATGAATAAATTTACAGAAACATATCTAAACAAGTTTAGAAAACTTGATGGGTCCAATTATACCAATTGTAAATTCAGGCTACAGACACTTCTTGAGGGAGCGAATGCGTGGTCGATTGTCAGCGGTAATGAGCAGAAACCGAATACTATAACAAGAAAAACCACACTTATACAAGATTGGTATAAAAGGGAGTACAAGGAAAAAGTATTACTGAAGATGTCTGTTAAAGACAATATTATCCCACACATCAGAGATGGAAAATCATCCACTGAGATCTGGACGACGCTCAAGAACTTATACCAGACACAAAACACAAATCTCATCTTATCACTCAAGGGAAAGTTTTTTTCAATGATGATGGAGGAGAATGAATCCGATGTTGGATTCATTATAAGGGTTAAGGACCCGAGGGACAGATTGGGTGACATCATGGAGAAGGTGTGTGATTTCGATCTAGTCATAATCACGTTGAACAGAATGAAGGATGAATATCAGATGTTTATCATAGGCTTAGCAGCACGAGATAAAGCCCCTGCAATTGAATAACTGACAGGAATTTTATCACAAGAAGAAGAGTGGTGAAAGAATTTGAGACCTTGGAGTGCCGATATTGCACTGATGGCGAAGAAAAATCCATACAAAGGGAAACAACCACAACCACAACAGAAAGGTGGGAGCACTTTTCAAAAGAGACCATTTAGAGGTATGTCTGCAAATATTTTTTTTGGCATTAAATGCTTTTACTATGGGAAAAATGGTCATCAAGCTAAGTTATGCTTTAAGAAGAAGATAGATGAGGCCATGAATAAGAAGAGTAAGCATACAGGATATTTTTCTGATGAAGGTCACAATCATGATCTTTAAATTTTTGTAGCTGATTGTGCTCTTTCAGCTTCTGAGGAGGATGAGGATGACATATGGTATGTTGATTCTGGCACATCCTCACATATTACAAATAAGAGAAATTGGTTTGAGTTTTTTGAAGAAACCTCTTGCAAATCTAAAATTTATCTAGGAGACGACAGAGGTTATGATATCAAAGGGTACGGTGATATTCCAGTAATATTGCCTAGCGGTAACATCAGACATATTAAGAATGTGATGTATGTGCCCCTGATTAATAAGAACTTAATCTCTATATCAATGATAACTGATCAGGACCTACACGTTGAATTATTCAAGACATATTTTGTCATAAAGGACAGCAAGATTGAACCAGTTGCATAAGGAGTGCGTCTGGGGAGCTTGTACATATTGAATGTCAAGAGCATGCCACATCAAGCTCTGGTTTCAACAAGACTGACAGCTGAAAATCTCTGGCACCAGAGATTCAGTCACCTTAACTTACAAGACCTCATGCTACTTCAAAGAAAAGGTATGTTCGATGGAATCCCTACTCTTCATAGTGTTTAGTTAGATTGTGATGGATGTGCATTAGGAAAAATGCAACATAAGACAAGTGTGAATTTATAACACCCATATTGGGCTACGTCTCTGGGTCCAACTTCCAATGGTGACCACCTTATTAAAATTTTCAAGTGATCATTAAATCAAAATAAAAGCTTCAACTTGCAGAAATAACACTCTCATGTTCTCCAAAATGCTCAAAAACCCTTGTCTAGGCTCTTGTTGCACTAAAAAAGGCTCAAAATTGAGCAAAATATGCCCTTTGACCAAATTATCTACTAAACTACTCTACAATATCTCTCAGCCATGTTAATTGTTCAAAAAAATGGGCCTTTGGCCCAACATTGGTGCATTGTATTGGGAAGATGAAGGTCCCAAGTTCGATCCGGTGGAGTCAGTAGTATTGGCGGGTTCATTGGATATATATTATTTATTGGTCATTAGACTGCACCTCGTGATGCCTGTCGGTAGTTCTATGGTAAAAACATGGGCATGGGCATGGGTAGTGTGTCATGCGCCCCAACCCGCTCTTTCCATCATTGGTCTCCTACTGTATCACATAACCGTGGGTCGTGGGTCAGAGGCCATGTGCCCACCCTTCACTTCTACGTCAGTCGTATCACATCATGGAATCAGGGATCAAGGCCTCACCTGACGTCCTTTCCTCTGTTGCTTTTTGTTCATATAAAGGCCCATAAAAGCATGGCTAGGACAGTCAGGCGTGCTCTCCAACCAATCCCTCTCCACCAACCACCAATTCAATAAACTATAAATACAACGTGTCGACTATGTTATTTAATTCTCGTGTTTGATGTAACAATAGTGAATTTGCTTCATTAGCAGGAGGTCGAGTGGTTGATTCCATCCGAGGCTGATCAGTCCATTGAACCAAAATTTGGCCTCATCCAAAGTGCCATGTAGCACCCTGGGATTGGGCCACGTGTCACTGTGATTCACCCACCTACGATACCTTCTACCCAATAATTTTGCACCACGTTCCCTCACATGATTGAACCACATGTTTGCTACTAATTGGCCTAGCCCAGACGAGTCCATATTTCCATTTCATATCTGTACACTGCTGTAATATCCCCAAATAGGGACCGCTCAACAATGCATGCAAGAATAACGCAGTTTTCAGAAGTATGTGCACTGAAATGAGTTTGCCGACCTTGGATCCCTTAGATCTAGATATCTAGTATCTAAATCCAAAAGGGAGCAAAAACAAATCAAACTAGGTGGTTTAAACAGATCTCCCACACCTAATATCGCTGGAAACACCCAAGAATGGGGCTGCAACAATATGAAACAATACTACAGGAAAATAACGCACTTTTACAGAGAAATATCAGGAGGCCAATAAGAAGGTTGTAAAGTCATATATACATCAGTAAATCAGATCCATAATGAGGCCCATACAATGTATAACAAGAAATTGAAGACAAGAATGGAAGAAATCCCTCAAAAAGAGGTGCTGCAACAAATGTATTGACTGCAAAAGGCTTGACAGCGTTATTTTATAGAGAAAACTATAGTTGTAGATTACAACTTAGATCTAGGACAAGATAATGCATGAACAATCAGATCTATGACAAATCCATACATTATAATGTATCTATTTTACATACCCCTTGAGGTTTTCAGCAATACATGAAGCACATGGAGTAGATCTGAGATTTTATGCAGCAGATTTGCAGATCTATTCAGAATTTCTGAAGCATATACAGAAGTATTCAAATCAGATCTGAATATGACATGGATAAGAACAGAAATCCATGGATCACCATAGTGAAGGGTAGATCCCCAACACTAGAGATCACTCCTCAATAGTTTCCAAAACAACCTGCAACTTCCCTCCTTGCAAATAATGCAGTTATGGAAGATAAACTGCACTGTAGACTTGAAGAACAGTTTGTTCTGATGCCAAGATGTAGATCTGAAGCTCCAAAGGTCCAAAACTCTTTTGCCAATGGGGAAGAATAATTTCCCACTGAAAATAAGTGCTATAATGGTCTAGATGTGAGTAGATCTAGCCTCCACTTGCTGCAACTTACAAGGACAACCAAATCCTCAACAGGATCTGAGCTGTAGGTGTAAGATGAAGCTTGGCCAAATGCCTGATAGTGGACAAGATCAAAAAAACTCTCCCAAGAGATAATAAATGGGAAGAGGTGGGATTCCCGATCAGGAACACCCAATTCTCTGCTAAACAGCCAAGAGAATGATATATGTCTAAATAAACAATATATTCAAAAAATATGATAAACATCAACAACCCCTCTCTTGGTGCCATCCTATTCCTTTTATAAGATAGAAGTCTTGCCAAACCCTAAACCATCTCAATGATTTAGCTCCTTTCACATGTGTCACCTCCAACTAAGACTATGTTGTGCATTAAGAAGGTTCCTTGCATCTAGACAATGTTGCTGATTTGGTCTTGTTGACCCAGTCAAGTGTCTCATTCCCTTTCACACATAAGGGTGTTTTATTAAGTTAGCCCAGATTTAACCTTGTTCACATGGGGCATTGATTTATTTACTTTTTCTTAGGAGTTTTCTTGATCCTCCTTTACAATTTTATTTGTGAAACAGAAAAAAAAAACAAAATTGAATATTCCCATTAGCTTGGGCTAATTGGGAATATTATAGTCCTCCCCTCCAAAATTTTGCCTGTCCTCAAGCAACTGATAGTATGAATGTTGCAACTCCTTTCCTCCTCCTTTGATGACACCATCAAGAAATAAGCCTCCTCCATGAACTGAGTTTTCATCAAACCAATCCTCCATGAAATGTTTCTCCAATGTTCTTATGAGATGCAAAAATTCCATCCCACAAGGAGTCAAAAACTCAAATGAAACATATATGGCTGAACCAATACTCTCCCTAAAACATGTAGCATATGGCACATAAAGAGTCTCCATTCCATGTGGTACATACATGGACCCCATCCTCATTCCATACATCCCCATGAAAAGGACAAGTACATCATCTATGTATGGAATAAAAACAATGTAAATACAAACATAAATATGAGCATGATGATGTGGGTCATAGTCCCACATATGGTACCAGCACAGTGCATCTCCTGCCTACATTAGATCAAGGTTTGGTAAGTGGTTTCTCCACCACTTACTTGCTGCTCCATCCATCTCATATTTGATGAAAGTGAGATGTATGTTTGGTGCCTTAGGGAAGCACCCATCATGAAAGAAAATCTTCCTTTGCACAACAAGGGAGTGGCCAAATTCAGAAACCTTAGTGGCCCACTATTTTCCATGAGATTTAAATGATACATTACTCTTTTGAAGAGTCATGACCTATATAAGAATGGTAAAAGAACATGTACAATCAGAAAATAAAACTTGTTTTACATGATCATATCCTTTACCAACAATGTCTCTCCTACATATGGAATTGTGCATGAATCTCTCTCCTCTTTCAAAAGAAGGAAGAGATGGTTGAAATGACTCTTGCATAGAGTCCCTTAGCTGCCCCAACTCCACATACTTGATGCATTCTTGAAAATTCTGATGTAGCTCTCTTCCAAAACCTTCCCATTCAAAGCATCTCATGGTAGTATTATAGACCTCCATAGAATAGGTAGGGCTGAAACATAACACTTTGTGAGCCCTTTGTAGCATCCTCTCCTTCAGCTTGGAGGCTTTAGGTAAGAAGACCCTATCATGATGATGGATGAATCCTTCATGGACTAGATATCCCTCTTCTTGCTGCTAGTCATCAAGCATCATACAAGTGTGAAGATTTTTGGAATAAGCCACCAATATCTAGGATTTCCAATATAGATCTACACTCCCCAACAGTGACAGCGTTGATGATGCATCTACAGGAATGTATGTCATGTTGCTAATCTCTTCCTTGACATCTCCTATGTCAAAGGTGTATGTTGGAAGGACATACCTTCCATTCTTCTCCTCCAACAACGCAAAATCAGAAACGAAGGTGGGAAATGATGATAAGGGAAGAAAATCTCCCTCCTGCTTGAGCTTTCCCAAGCCTTCCAGTGTTGTAGATCTGCCTTCTAATGCTCCCATCCCTCTTGGATCTGAACTTGGAGCATCATGTTGTGAGAGATATCCCACAAAAAAACTGAATCAGGTGGCCTCCCAGGTGGTTTTCCACTAGATAGATGGGTCCCATGCAGAAATCTCATAAACATAAGAGATGGGACTGTAAGGTCCTTGCTTCCACTGCGCAAATGCATCTTTGTTCTTTGTGTGGAAGTGTTAGGTGAGGGGTAGGTGTGCATGCCTTTAATCATTTGGACTTCACCACTTTTCTTGTCCACCCATTCCATTTGTAAGGCCTCCTAATCAGTGGTGACTTTTCCTAATGTAATCAACCACTGAACACCCAAAATAACATTGGTGTCTAGTATGTCAACCATAAATAAGTGATCAACCAAAGTGTATGTACCCATGGTGACTGAAAGTGATGGGACATAATGCATGCACTACATATTTCTATCTCTGGGGACCAAGACAGAGAATCCATCAAAGGTATAAATGGGTATTTCCCTCCTCTGCACAAGATGGGCATCAATGAAATTGTGAGTTGCCCCACTATCTGTTGTGAAACCAGCTCCAAAAAAATAGAAGAAAAAAGATATCAACGCCTTAGAAATAAGCCACTTCGAAGGCGCAACCTCCAATACATTACATGAATGAAAAATTCTTGGATTGATACAAATTACAAAACCTCCTTCCTATATATAGGAGTCCAAGGGGCCACAATGAAATCCTAGTGGGGCCACAATGTAATCCTAGCCGACCTAACAATAATAATTTAAGGGCACAATAATAACAATATGGGGGTTACAGGGGTACAATAATAACAATAAGGGGGTTACACTAACAACAATAAGGGACTATACTAGTAATATGGGGACCTAACATGCCCCTCTCCTTCAAAAAAGTGTTGTCCTCAACACTTGAGTAGCTCTGGGTGCTTCTGTATAAAATTCTCATCCTCCCATGTAGAATCTTCGGTGGGTAAGTTCTTCCACTTGATGAGATACTCTGAAATTGATCGATTCCGTAGTTGTCGAGTTCTTGTTTCCATGACCGCTTCAGGTTCCAATATGATTTTTCCTTCCTCATCAAGTTCTGGCAATATTGTTTGAACTGGAAGATTTTCACCTATAACCTTCTTTAAACATGAAACATGGAAAACTGGATGCACTCGCGAAGAAGCAGGAAGCTCCAATTTGTATGCCATAGTACCAATATTTTGCAACACCTTGTAAGGACCATAGTACTTTGGCGATAATTTATTATCCTTCTTAGCTTGCTTGAGGGACATTTTTTTGTATGGTTGTAACCGTAAAAATACCCAGTCTCCTACATCAAAAATTATCTCGCTGCGATGTTGATTTGCTTGTTGTTTCATTCGATTTTGTGCCAAATTCAGGCTATCCTTTAAAAGTCAGAGAACTTCTTGTTGATGCTCGATGTGATCTTCCACTACTTGAACCTTTGAATTTTCTCTTAAAGATGATGTTATGGATGGTGGATGATATCCATAAAGTGCCATAAATTGGGTCATTTTTGCTGCAGTATGGAAGGAAGTGTTATACCATCATTCAGCGAGAAGTAACCACTTGACCCATTATGTTTGTTTATCAGATACAAAACAATGAAGATAGCCTTCCAAAAAAGTTTTTACTATCTTAGTTAGACCATCATATTAAGGATGATAAGATGAGCTATGAGCTAATTGAGTACCCAAATAAGAAAATAACTCCGTCCAAAAATTTCCAGTAAAAATGGGATCTCTATCGCTCACAATAACCTTTGGGTTTCCATGTAGCTTTTGAATTGTTTTCATAAATGTAGTAGCAAGTGTACTAGCTTTAAATGGATGAGATAATGCACAAAAGTGTGCATACTTGGTAAGTCTATCAACTACCACCATGATGACACTCTTTCCTTCGGACTTAGGTAAACCTGTGATAAAATACATTGAAATCTCCTCCCAACGTTGACTTGGAATGGATAAAGGTTGTAGAAGTCCTGGGGTCTTAATTGTTTCCACTTTATTCTGCTGGCAAACCAAACATTCCGCCACAAACTTTTGAATATCGGATTTAAGGCCATCCCAAAAAAATTCTTTCTTCACCCTGTGGTAAGTTTTTAAAAATCCCGAGTGTCCTCCTAAAGGAGAAGTGTGCAATTCCAAAAGAATCTTTTGTTTTAGTTGGGAATTCTTACAAAGATATAAGCGATCTTTGTACCATAAGGAATAATTTTCCAACTAAATGTATCAGATGTACTAGGATCTTGCTGCAACTTTTGAATGAGTGTCCATACATCTTTGTCCTTCTTCCATTCATCTCTTGCTTCAGTTATCCAATCTGGTTGGATAATAGAAATGGCACAAAGAAATGCCTCCACCTCTTCATTCTTTCTTGAGAGTGCATCTGCAACAACATTAAGCTTTCCTTTTTTGTAGATTATTTCAAAGTCATAACCCAACATCTTTGTCACCCATTTTTGCTGCTCTTCTGAAGATAGTCTTTGTTCCAAAAAGTGTTTAAGACTATCATGATCAGTTTTTACCTTGAAGTGTCTTCCCATTAGGTAAGATCGCCATTTCTTTAGTGCATGCAGTATTGCTAACATTTCCTTCTCATAAATAGGTTTATGTAAATACTTTCCTTTGATTGGACGACTTTTAAAAGCAATGGGTCTTCCTTCCTGCATTAAAACTGCACCAATTCCATTTCCCGAGGCATCACATTCCACAATAAAGGTTTTTGTGAAATCTGGCGTAGCTAAGACCGGTGCTAGGCACATTGCCTCTTTAAGATGTTTAAAGGCCTTAGTTGCTTCAGGAGTCCATGAAAATGCATCTTTCTTCAATAATGTTGTTAGAGGTGCTGCTATTCTCCCATAATTCTTAACAAACTTGCGATAATACCCTGTTAACCCAAGAAATCCTCGCAACTTCTTTATGGTTGTGGGGACTTTCCATTCCTTAATAGCTTTAATTTTGTTAGGGTCTACTTTAACACCCTCGTGAGATACAATATGACCCAGATATTCCACCTCTTGTACTCCAAAGAAACATTTGGATTTTTTTGCATATAATTGTTTCTCCTGAAATAGTTTGAGCACCCTGTCAACATGTTGAACATGATCCTTCCAAGACCTGCTGTAGATTAGTATATCATCAAAAAATACTAGCACAATTTTTCTAAGGAAGGGTTTGAAAATGGAATTCATCAACACTTGAAATGTAGAAGGTGCATTGGTAAGGCCAAAAGGCGTGACCAAAAATTCATAATGACCCTCATGAGTTCGAAATGTTGTTTTTGAAATATCTTTAGTCTTCATTCTAATTTGATGATATCTTGAACAAAGATCCAACTTGGTAAAATAAATTGCTCCATGTAATTCATCCAATAATTTATCAATCACAAGAATGGGGAATTTATCTTTAATGGTGATCTTATTGAGCTCCCTATAATCTGGACATGTGCCATGATCCATCCTTCTTGTGTACCAATACTACAGGAGTAGAGAAAGAACTTTGACTAGGTTGAATTATACCAGCCTCTAACATTTCTACATCATACGTTCAATTTTGCTCTTTTGGACATAAGGATATTTATAAAGCCTGATGTTTGGAGGAACACTTCCTGGAATCAAATTAATAGCATGATCATGATCATGAATAGGTGGGATTCCTTTGGGAGTTTCAAACACCCTGGAATGATTGTCCAAGACTTTTTGGAGATCTACAGAAATAGGTGATTTTGATGTTGGAACTTCTAGTGAGCATAATTGTGCAATTACGCTTCATTGTTCTTTCTTTAGAATATTTGTCATGACATTAGAGCTTATTATCTTTCCTGGCTTCCCTGCAATACCCCGTAATTTGACTTACTTTCCTTCTGAAAAAAATTTCAAGAAAAGTTCTTGAAAATTAAAAGCTACCGTCCCCAAAGATTGTAACCATTATACTCCTATTACAACATCAACACCTCCCATAGGAATGGAAAGCATTGGACTATTCAATACATATCCCCCCATGGTTAGCTTGATATTATGGCATTTTCTAGAGAAATTTATAGTTCCTCCATTTGCAACCATCACTTGACATTCTGGTGCTGGGTATAGGAAACAATTCAATTCCTTGGCCACCTTACAATGAATAAAATTATGGGTACTACCTGAATCAATCAACACTATTACCTTTTTCTTCTTGATATGTCCTTCTATCTTGAGAGTTTGAGGAGTGGTAATTCCTGCCAATGCATTACACGATATGGTCGGACTCATTTCTTCATCTTCTAGGGCTGGTTCCTGGTGTATATCCTCTTCTTGTTCATTTTCTTCTTCCTCTTCACAATCTATGCAAAATAACATTAGGAAACAAGCACCTAGGTACATATGGTACACTTCACTTCAGCAGTTTACAAATCCTGGTTGACAATTAAATGAGCTCAGTTTAGGAGACTAGATTGAGACCCAACAGTGGGCTTGGTAGATTTTACCAACCCATGAAGAGGCTCATCTAAGCCATCGATGAACATATACACCCTCTTTGCTGCAGATAAATCAGGAACCAAGACAGATAATCTTAGAAACTCAGAAATGTAAGATTTCATGTTACCTGATTGCTTCAACTTGGCAAGGCTTATTAAAGGTGCTTTTGGATCCCTTCTATCAAACCTCTCCACCAATATTCTAGTGAACTTTGAATAAGTGGTAACATTAGAATGACCCAATGTAGACAACCCATGGAACCACTAGTTGTGTGCTTCACCTTCAAAGTGCAGCGATACAATCTTCATGGCCTCCACTTCTGGAACCTTGTTCAACTGGAAGTAGATATCAAGATTTTCTACCCATGATTTGGAAGAACAATCTACCCAGAAAGCTTTGGCATGTCTCATAACTAAAATGATCAACCAGTGAACTAGCCACAAGTTCCATAGTGTTCTACAATGCCTACCTTTCATCAAATTGTTCTTCCAAATCATGGGTAGAAAAGCTTGATATCTACTTCCAGTTGAACAAGGTTCCAGAAGTGGAGGCCATCAAGATTGTAGCGCTACACTTTGAAGGTGAAGCACACAACTAGTGGTTCCATGGGTTTTCTACATTGGGTCATTCTAATGTGACCACTTATTCAGAGTTCACTAGAATATTGGTGGAGAGGTTTGATAGAATGGATCTAAAGGGATAGAAAGGTAGGCATTGTAGAACACTATGGAGCTTGTGGTTGGTTCACTGGTTGATCATTCTAGTGATGAGACATGCCAGAGCTTTCTCCAAGATGAAATATCTGAGGAGATTCTTTGATTCTATCAAATCTCAGCTCTTTGATCTCTCTAGCAAGATCCTGCATGGATCTCCAAAGTATCTTTGCAAAGTCCTTTCCTTCTTGATCACTTCTAGATTCAGGGGCTTTTCCCTTGTCTTGATCATGATTTGTGTAATCAAACTTTTTCTTCTGTCTTCTCTTCAGATAACTCTTCTCTCTATCAGTGAGAGGCCCTTCTTCTTCTGATGACATATTGGCTTCTTAGCAAAGCACAGGCTGAGCCAAGAAAGCTACTCCGATACCACTGTAACATCCCCAAATAGGGACTTCTCAACAATGCATGCAAGAATAACGCAGTTTTCAGAAGTATGTGCACTAAAATGAGTTTGCAGCCCTTGGATCCCTTAGATCTGGAGATCTAGTATCTAAATCCAAAAGGGGAGCAAAATCAAATCAAAGTAGGTGGGTTAAACAGATCTCCCACACCTAGTATGGTTGGAAACACCCAAAAATGGGGCTGTAGCAATATGCAACAATACTGCAAGAAAATAACGCAGTTTTACAGAGCAATAGAAGGAGGCCAATAAGAAGGTTTTACATTCATATATACATCATTAAATCATATCCACAATGAGGCCCGTACAATGTATAACAAGAAACTGAAGACAAGAATGGAAGAAATCCCTCAAAAAGAGGTGTTGCAACATATGTATTGGCTGCAAAAGGCTTGACAACGTTATTTTATAGAGAAAAATGCAGCAGTAGATTACAACTTAGATCTAGGACAAGATAATGCATGAACAGTCAGATCTATGACAGATCCATACACTATAATGTCTTTATTTTACATACCCCTTGGGGTTTTCAGCAATACATGAAGCACATGGAGTAGAACTGAGATTCTATGCAATAGATTTGCAGATCTATTCAGAATTTCTGAAGCATATACATGAGTATTCAGATCAGATCTAAATATGACATGGATAAGAACAGAAATCCATGGATCACCACAGTGAAGGGAATATCCCCAACACTAGAGACCACTCCTCAATAGTTGCCAAAACACCTTGTAGATAACACAGTTTTGAAAGATAAACTGTTCTGTAGACTTGAAGAACAGTTTGTCCTGAAGCATATACATGAGTATTCAGATCAGATCTAAATATGACATGGATAAGAACATAAATCCATGGATCACCACAGTGAAGGGAAGATCCCCAACACTAGAGACCACTCCTCAATAGTTGCCAAAACACCTTGTAGATAACACAGTTTTGAAAGATAAACTGTTCTTTAGACTTGAAGAACAGTTTGTCCTGATGCCAAGATGTAGACTTGAAGCTCCAAAGGTCCAAAACTCTCTTACCAATGGGGAAGAAGACTTTCTGACTGAAAAGAACTGCTAGAATGGTCTAGATCTGAGTAGATCTAGCCTCCACTTGCTACATATCACAAGGACAACCAAATCCTCAATAGGATCTGAGATGTAGGTGTAAGATGAAGCTTGGCCAAATGCCTGATAGTGGACAATATCAACAAAACTCTCCCAAGAGCTACTCAATGGGAAGAGTTGGGAATCCCCATCATGAACACCCAATTCTCTGATAAGCAGCCAAGAGAATGATATATGTATAAATAGACAATATATTCAGAAAATATGATAAACATAAACAACCCCTCTCTTGGTGCCATCCTCTTCCTTTTAGAAGATAGAAGTCTTGCCAAACCCTAAACCATCGCAATGATTTAGCTCCTTTCACATGTGCCACCTCCAACTAAGACTGCGCTGTGCATTAAGAAGGTTCATTGCATCTAGACAACGCTGTTGATTTGGCCCTGTTGACCCAGTCAAGTGTCTCAATCCCTTTCACACATAAGGGTGTTTTATTAAGTTAGCCCAAATTTAACCTTGTTCACATGTGGCATTGAATTATTTACTGTTTTTAGGAGTTTTCTTGATCGTCCTTTACAATTTTATTTATGAAACAGAAAATAAAAAAAATTGAATATTCCCATTAGATTGGGCTAATTGGGAATATTACAGCTGCCACGTGGAAGTACATATACCTACACAATCAAAATGTAACTTTGAGTTTTTTTTATGTTTTCCCAAAACTTCAAAACATGATAACTTTCTCATACGGTGTCGAATTGATGTGATTCATGCATTGTTGGAACTAGTGCAACGAGCACTATGTCTTGGTCCTAGTTTTAGTAGAATTTAAATATTTTGATTTTTGTGTCTTTTTCGAATCCCCTAGATCACTCCTACCCATTGGAAGCTTTTGGAGCACCAAAACTCTATTTTTACTCAACAAGTAAGTGAGGGTACAACTCCCTCACTTTCATGATCTCCATCCACCTTGCTTTACTTGGATTAGTACCTTTGAGCCCCACATAAAGATACTCCACATTGTCTCTGCCTGAAGTCCTTATTCTTTTGTCAAGAATAGTGTCTTCTTGCAACTCATTCAAGTATCTAGGAGCAAAATATTCTATAGATGGAATCTAAACATTCTCCTCTTGATTAACAATAATAGGAGGCTCATACAATCTCAAGTTTTCCATATTCACAACAAAGTAAATTTTCATATAAGTTGGAAAATATAATTGGAAAACATTTTACCAATATTTTCTAAAATATTGAAAGGTCCATATCTGATTATTTTGTGTTAGGTAAACTTGACTCGGGATAGAGTCAAAGTTGACTAGGGTAAATAGTAGTGGTTTTGGGGCACATGGTTTTGTGCACCCATGGTTTTGACCCATGGTATTGCATGTAATGGAGCCTATAAGAGGCTAGGAATACTTCATTGTAATGGAGGCCTAGAGGTGAGCGGTGAAGGCTCACTTGGTCGGATTGGCCAAGGTTTTGGCCAATGGTTAATGAAATTTCATTAGGTTGGGTTTTCCCCCGGATTTGGGGTTTTCCCGGTTAAATATTTGTGTTAATTTTTATGATTTGTTGTTGGCCTCTTTATGTTTATTTCTCTCTCATTAAATTCTTTATATTTCCTGCGGTAAAATCTTAACAACTGGTATCAGAGCCAAAGGTTTTATTGGCTTGTAAATGGAGAAATTAATGGATTTGTATATGAATAAGATAGATATAGTCAAACCTGGTGTGTAGCTACCGCTGACAAAGAGTCACGATTGTCTTTGTGACCCACCAAAACAGTCATCTGAATATCGAGGTTACGGTATTCGTGATAGTGGATGAGAAGTGCTCACAAAGATCCCTACAAGATAGATTTCGTTGGGCAATTCTGGTGCTTGGACGCTGAGGAACCCTGCAAGAAGCCTTGGTGCGATGGAGCGGTGGGCTTGCTGGAGAGTAACGGTTGGGTGTATTCTGCTCACTGGCTTTTCTTCTGGGGAGACTTCAACGATTCGTAACTTATTGAACTTCGTTCTTGAACTATGGGACATTGAGGCGGTTCCGCGGAGGTTCGATGAGACGTTCGTCAAGGGTTCAAAGCACGTCTGTATCACCAGCATCTTCAATGGCCACTGGAAAGAGACGCTCAATTACCAGGGTATTCACTCGCTCACAAATGCAGATTTCAGAGACAAGCTCTGGCAATTTTTTGCTGGAGACAGCTTGCTGGACTTCATGATCATGAATTTCGGTCTCCACGACGGGGTTTACTGGAAACACGTCAGCAAGTTCGCTAGTGTGGGAGCACGAGAAGGAGGAACTGAAGAGACTGCGTCTAGGAAGGACGAATGGACTAACATGGCTGGAGGAGGAGTGGAGGGGCTTCTGGGAATGGAACCCAGTTCATCGATCTCGATAAAGTAAGGCAGATTCTTTGGCGCGCATCAGGATCTCGGCTTATTGGAAGTCGACGATGGCGTTCTCACAGAGATTATGCAACATGGGGTGACCATCAAAGGAAGCCCAGATGAAGAAGTTGTCCTGTGCACCTCTTCAAAACATATGCGATCAAGTTTGTTGCCACTTCCAACTCTGTTTTCTTAATACCCCCTCAAAATCTAGTCCTTCAAAAAGAAGCAGAAGAAGATTACCGCCAACCACAGACTGAATGCGACAGGCCCAGTGCTGGTGCACTTAAACTGGCCTCTGGCCACATGGAAATTATTCAGGTTGCTCCGAAGTTGGAGAATCTCAAGTCCCTTCTTAGTGAAAGGCCTTACAAAGAAGATGACATGGGTGTAGAAATGGAAACGAGGGGCTTAGAGGGCGGCTTATACAGGTGGGAGGATTTGCTAGAGAAGATCCAAGCAAGCTAAGAGGAGCTGGGAGTAGGTCTAAAACGCCTAGCAGCCGTAGAGATTGAAGGCTACTGGAGGATTGTGGATAGCAAGTTCATAGGTTGTCTCCTGGATGTCCTTATTCTCAACTAGGTTTAGCATGATTGGCCTTTGAATGCCTTGAAAGCTGCAGATATTCTGCCCATACTGGAGCAAGATGGATATTCCAGAAAAATTGCAATGCATTGCTTGGAAGTCTATGGGAACACAATTGTTGGGTCTGCGGAGGAGGGGCAACATGAAACGGGCCAAGTTTGGTGTTTGAATGAGAGGACATCATGAATGAATGTAGAAAATGAGAGAGGATACGAGCACGTGGATAAATTAATTGATGAACCATGTATCTGAAGAGAATTCCTAGAGCACTGGCGGTTACAGAGGCTGGTGACCCATGTAATCCGGTAGATGGATTCTTTTTATATAGACATTGATTTCATATGTACAAAGGCAGTAACAATGAAACAAAAAAAATTATTATTATAATGGGGTTAATTACATGTAAATGGGCATACTGCTGTAAGACCTAGTATGGCATGCATACCCCTGGGTAATCACTGGTAAAGTCTGGGTTAGACCTAGGTGATAGGGGGGATGTCAAGTTTACAATTACCCTGGGTAAAAATTTGAGGGGGGAAGAGCTAGAGTGAGCGGGGTTGTCTCATTTAGCAGGTTTGGCTGGATTTAGTCAATAATCCCCAAGTCAAGTTTAAGGGGGGAATTGTTAGGTAAACTTGACTCGGGATAGAGTCAAAGTTGACCAGGGTAAATAGTAGTGGTTTTGGGGCACATGGTTTTGTGCACCCATGGTTTTGGCCCATGGTATTGCATGTAATGGAGCCTATAAGAGGCTGGGAATACTTCATTGTAATGGAGGCCTGGAGGTGAGAGGTGAAGGTTCACTTGGCCGGATTGGCCAGGGTTTTGGCCAATGGTTAGTGAAATTTCATTAGGTTGGGTTTTTCCCTGGATTTGGGGTTTTCCCGGTTAAATATTTGTGTTAATGTTTATGATTTGTTGCTGGCCTCTTTATGTTTATTTCTCTCTCATTAAATTCTTTATATTTCCTGCGGTAAAATCTTAACATTTTGAACTTTTTATCTGCACCTTGCAATATTTCCTTGTTAATGTATAACCAAACTTGATCTCCCACATGGAAATCATGATCAACTTGATGCTTATCATGCCTTTCTTTGTACTTGGCTTGGATTTTCTCTAGTTGTTCTTATACACTTTGATGCACTAATTGGATTTTTTCAATGAAATTCTTGGCTTTGTCCACATCACTATGTTAATCTATTGCAATATATTTTCTAAATATAAATTCCAAAGGGGAATTTGGAAAATAACCCAATCAAGCTTCAAATGAATATACTTGTGTAGATGAATTCTTGGCACGATTATAGGCATGATGTATGTAATCTAAATGGTGATCCAAAATTTTAGGATTCTTACCAAAATAACCTCAAGGATATTCACTATTATCCTCTTCACTACCTCTATCTGACCATTGGTTGTGGATGAAATGTTGTGCTCTTCTTTAACTTTGTGTTCATGAGTTCCCATAAACTTGACCAAAACTTCCCGATAAATAGAAAATCTCGATAAAAAACAATAGAAGTGGGTAACCCAAACTGAACCCATACATTCTGGAAGAATTTTTTTTTAATTTTTTTAACTGTTACATGTTTCTTACAACACATCAACACACACAATTTTCTAAATATATCCACTAAAACATATAAATAATCATGCCCTTTTCTAGACATAGGTAGTATTCATACAAAATCCATAGAAACACTTTCTCAAGGATGATAAGGGATAACAAGTGGAGTGTACAAACCCAATTTCCTATTTCTTGGCTTCCTAGTAGCACACATAGAACATCCTCTTACATATCTTGACACAATTTTATTCATACGAGGCCAATAACAATACCTCTGTAGTTGAGAAAATGTTTTTCCTACACCAAAGTGACCAAAAATAAGAGAAGTATGGGCTCCCCTTATGACATTAGCTCTTCACCCTATGGAATACACAACTTTCCAAGATGATACAACAAATTGTTCAGAACATGATAATCCAATTCTTCAACATGATTGCCTTAAATCAAAGTTGTATAAACATATTTAAAAACTTCATCTTGAGCATATTGTTTAATATAAATTTCATGCATGACAGAGTTATGCTTAAGAATGACAAACGCATTCACTATAGGCCTTAACAACATATATGCAACCTTTCTTATACCTGATGACCAAATGAATTATTGCCAAAATCCCATCCACCTGAAATGTCTATCTTGTTATACCTTGGTTTGCGATTGAAGATATTGAAAAGGTTGATGGTCAATATGGATAATCGTTTCTTTACCCATCAAATGATTCTTCCACTTCTTCACACTTTGTACCAAAGCATACAAATCTTTAACATAAGTTGAATAGTTAATTACTGCATTGGAAAAGGTATCAGAATGATAACATATCGGCTTACCATCACTAGAAAATTTGGCGGAAATTCCGATGGCCAATTCGTCGCTATTCCGACACATAGTCGTCGCAAGAGCGACAGTTCGAGGGCGGACAAAATGTGGTTTGTCATGCCGTCGCAGTTCCGACGCACGTAAAAAGTGTCGCACTATCGACACTTCTTCCGTCGCTTCTGAACAAGCGTCACTCTTCCGACGTCTCACAAACCGTCGCGCCTCCGACGTTTGTAAATTGTCGCACTTCCGACGCAATGTGGTCCGACGTTTTTAACATCTCTCTTTCGACGTTTGTAAACAGCCGCAATTCCGATGCAACGTGGTCCGACGTTTTGGACGTCGCTCTTCCGATGTCTGTCAGATGTCGCAATTCCGACGAAATGTGGTCCGACGTTTGGAACGTCGTTCTTCCGACGTTTGTAATCTGTCGTAATTCCAACGAAATGTGGTCCGACGTTTTTATACTGTCTCTCTTCCGACGTTTCTGGGTTGTTGCAGTTCCGACGTCTACAAGGCGTTGGTAGACCGACGGAGCGTTCAATTTAAAAAAAAAAAAATGAAACTTTAAAAGACGAGAAACGTTGTTTTGAATATATTATATGAAGTAAAACAGTCCATGAAGTCATTACATTTTCACATCTGAAGATTGGAACCCAAATATCCATCCAGAAAAGTGGAAGTCCCACCCCAGACAATGATAGAAAAATACCCCATGTCACATACAGGGACTTTATATAAAACCCAGTAACGGTCCACATGGAGATTATCGACAAATCTGAGAAAGCATCCAAATATGCCCGAGGCATCTATAAGAAAGTGAAATAGCAGTATGTAGAATAGTAAAACAACAGATAGAGTACTGACGTCCATTGTTCCAAATACAAATTACAGTACCCAAAATCCTTGAACAGAGAAAAACGCTAATCATGTGAGGAGTGTGATATGTCCAAAATATAAAAAGACCATCAGACCATATCAATAAACCAGCAACATAGACCAGCATCGCTAGTTTTGAAGGCGGAGTGATAAACAATCATTTTTTTTCACAAGAGAAAAACGTTGTTTTGAATATATTATATGAAGTAAAACAATCCATGAAGTCATTACATTTTCACATTTGAAGATTGGAACCCAAATATCCATCCAGAAAAGTGGAAGTCCCACCCCAGACAATGATAGAAAAATACCCCATGTCACATACAGTGACTTGATATAAAACCCAGTAACGGTCCACATGGAGATTATCGACAATCTGAGAAAGCATCCAAATATGCCCGAGGCATCTATAAGAAAGTGAAATAGTAGTATGTAGAACAGTAAAGCAACAGATAGAGTACCGACGTCCATTGCTCCAAATACAAATTAAAGTACCCAAAATCCTTGAACAGATCAAGAAAAACGCTAATCATGTGAGAATTCTAAGTAAAGTTAATCTATTAACATTGCGAATAAAATTACACCGAAGTCAAAAACATTGCCCGGCCATACTCATGGCAAATTTGTCATCAAAAAATCAAAAAATTAAGAAGACTGCCCTCATACGGGGAAACCAGTCTTGAGTTTAATTTACAGAATTCAAAAATATTACAAAGGTCCAACACAGTAAAATAAACTAAAAGCAGCCCAATTAAGTGGGCCTGCTAAGCAAGAAAAACAAATTAACCAAACTACTCCTCCGGTGGTTCCTCCACGATTCGGCACCATCCTTCGGAAGGTCCAGGATTGCCAGTTGCTACCTCCACATGCATGCCACGGCTCCCCTCCTGAAGGCCCGAATGCTGGCCGGCTTTTTCCGAGCTCAGACCCGCCGGACGGGTGCATTCTTCCTCCGTTTGGGCCTCCTCGCGGAAGACCACAGTGACTAAAGCCGTGATTCTTGGGCGGTTGAGAGAGCAATTAAAGGAAAATTGTGCAGTGCGCATCGTGGGAGAAGGTGAACTAACGGTGGGGAAGCCAGGAGCAGGGGAATCCATACGGTGGCCAGATGCTACAAGCCGACCCCGCCCACTCCTAGTATTTGGATATCGACCTAAGTAATAATCACTGGACTGGCCGGAAGTCGATTCTGTTGAGGGGCTGGAGGGAGCGCGCCGGGGTTGACGTCTAGTGCTCCCCCTGCGGCAACGCATCCTATGACGCACGTGAGGCATGGGTGCAATCTCAGGCGCAGTGGGCACAAGAGGAGACGAAGAAGCAGAATTCCAATTAACAGAGGAAGACAGACAGAGACAGAACCGAGAGAAATGAAAATATGCAGCAAGGTCTAGGCAGCAGTTCAGCTGGCCACTTCTCCTTATCGTCACAGTTAGCAGGCAGTGTAATCCAGCAACCGGCTTGTCTGAAAAACCATGGATAAATGCCATTTTTTCGACCTGACTGCAATGCAATCAAAGGACGCCCGTCATAATTAATCTCTGATCATTAATAACGAGAGCCGAAGGCCGGATCAAATTGGAGCGTGCAGAATCGCTAAGAGGAGTGGAGGTCTTTTTGAACAGTGTTAAAAATTAATTAATGCGGATTTGATGTGAAAACTTAATTGAACAGCGTTAAATGTTAATGCGATTGATATGAAATCGCCATATCCATGTCCCATCGCCTTAAACGCCATCAAATGCACCCGCAGCCGGGAGCAGGGCAAGTTTTTATTGAGTACACGTGGCAGAAATTGATTGGAGCGGATCTTTGTTTGGGCCGCTTGCGCAGTGGAAATCCGGACCCGAAAAATATTAGGGCGAATTTGATAAGAAATTCGCGTCACAACTTCCCTCCGTACGCCAGCCCAACTTCGGACCCGAAAAATATTAGGGCGGAATTCATTTAGTTTTCGCGTCACAAAATTGGCCGACGTTAGCAGGCTATTTTGGAACGCGAATTTGGTTTGAATTATGGTTTATCGCCGTTTGAAGTCCGGCGGGCTCGACTTAAGAACAATTTTGTTTGATCCCATCTTATAAAATTTGTGTTGGTTTTCTTTGATAATACACATTTATAATAAATCATGGGAATACCACACTAAACATGTGGAAAATTTATATAAATAATTATTGAGAACAATCATTTTTATGTAAAAATATCCAAGGCGAGGTCTGTGTAGAGAACCAGGGTCGTGAAAACTGTTCGAATATAAAAATCCCGCTTAATAAAGAGACAAAATTGTTCTTCTTTCGGAACCTGACCCGAGGATTGGACATGAGTTAACAAAAAAAAGGATAGCGGAACCAGACTTGCACCCGTGGTCAAGCCCTCTACCAAAACCACAAGTGGAATCACAAAAGCGGGTTGCCCATATCGCACCGCTTTTGCGGAGCAGGCGGTATTTCCTATTCGCGAGTGATTCCATAGGGAATGCAACACGT
>JAXQQM020060827.1:0-46372 GCA_034641835.2 Pinus albicaulis
TTATTTGTCAAAAATAAATAAATAAATGATTTATTTATCTTTTTAAGGAAGTGGTTGAAAGATAATCAAATAAATAATGATTTATTTAATTATTTGTAGGTGATTTGGTCATATTTAACAAGGAATATTATCTAAATAAGATTTAAATAATTATTCCTAGAAAATAATAAGATAAATAAAGGTTTATCTAATTAATTTCTTTGTTTTGGGTTAAACATGACTAGGAATAATAATTAAATTATGGTTTAATTAATTATTTCATGAGGAAAATCAAACAAAATAGGTTTGTTTAATATTTCCTTTTGGGGTTTCCTGTTTAGACCATAAACAACCTAATAAATGTGGTTTATTAAGTTATTTTACATAGTGAAAGCAATTTTACTTAGGGTAAAATTGGTCTTACATGGTGTACTTGGGTCCATCTAATGATAATAGGTTGGATGACCAAAAAATGGTGTAACAGATTGCCCCCCAGCGTGCGAGTGTTAGGAGCAAATCGTATGACCGAAGTACGTTGTAAGAACTCAATCACGAGACATCAAAAGGGAAGTCAGAGAGAGAAATGTGAGGTAGACTAATGTGCTGAAGAACTAGACCCTGAGGAGACGAGACTTACAGGTGCAACAAGTCTCTTTTTATGAGAGGGTACCTGTGCTAAAGGCGGGGGGGAGGCATACCTATGCCCGCCGAGACAAAGTACAAAAGAATAGTGTGTCCAGTAAACAAGGGACCGAACCATAAAGTACAGCCGGCATAATCATGAGCCAGATAAAAATACAATGAGGAATCCCACATACATGTTGTGCCTAGGATAACAGCCAGGACTGATACAATAATATCTGAGTACATGAGATACAAATACAACCCAAATGCCCCCTGTAAATGGGGAAGGGCTCAAAAAATCTGACTGATACATGCAAATCAAAGAGGCGCTGCAAGTGGCTAAGGCCAACATCATCAAATATCTGGAGCTGCATCGAAGGCTGCAAGGAGGAGGTCATCCGGGCATGTGGGGGGCTACCTGCAGGGCCACCCCCTCATGAGGATTGAGACATCTCACACACACCTGGGAATCATCAAGAGCTGCTAATGTATCACTGGACCATCAAGTATACGGATCTCGGTCATGCTGAAAGGAGCTGGAGTGGAGAAACAATCAAGTCAAAGGGAAATGAGAGATCCCTTTGCCTGATCCGAGGCACCGAACAAGAGTGGAAGCTGGAACCAAGGTACACCGCCCTCTAGACCTGGCTTCTGGAATGAATGAGCTGATGTCGACAGAAGGAGGTCTGCCATAGGTGAGGCAATGAGATATCCTCAACTAAGGCACGAGAGAAAATAGTAGAGCGACGGACAGACTGACACTAATGATGACAGTGAAATGGAAGGGACTGAGTAGCGAATGGACGACTTCCCTTGTAAAGCATAAAGGGCATGAATGACATGGCAGCGACTGACACAATATCATAAGGGATAGGGGACAGTGGGACTGAAGGTCATAATGTGTGACACAAGAGAGAGACCAAGCAATGAAGGATGGAGGGCTATAGCGGGGTACAAAGGGACTCGGGATAGACTCCATGAATGCGATGATGACTCAACTTGGATGCTCTAAACAAGGGCGACTCGATGGTGCTGCCACACAGTAAAAGCCCAATGGGGGACCATGAAAACATAAGTACAAGATGGTAACTCATGACAAAAATTGACATGAACAAAGACAAGTAAGGAGGCAAAATGGTGCCCCAAATACAAGTGTCGTAAGTGAGGAAATTCGATTTTAAGGAGAGGTGAAGTGACCCTTCTTGGACAAAATGTGTCCTGGTGAAGTATCAAATCACAAAAAACTAACAGATACCCATTTGAGGGCTCGGTGAGAGCCAGCGGTGCGGACGGTTTGTCAAGCGGGGCTACGGTGTGGTCGCGGCGGTCGAAAGAAGAAACGGGGTTCTCTTTTAATAAGGCGGATTTCCCTCCAAATTTACTCATTTTGCTATTGTTCTTGTGGTGAATGTAGAGAGGAGAGAAGGCCCTAAATCTTGCGGCGAGCGTAGCGGATAAACCGACCGTTGGAATCGAGATCCGTGAGTTGCAGGTAAGAGGCCTAACCTTACTCTTTCATTTTGATGGATTGAAAGTTCAGTGTAGGGCCCAGAATCTCAGAAACAGACCCTTCTTCATCTCTACGACCGGGTCGCACTTTTTGGGCCAGAAAATGCGACCTGTCCCAGAATTGGGCAAAAAACTGTGACCTGGGTGATGAAGGGGTTTTAGTGCTATTTTATGGCTGAGAGTTGGGTTTTTGTGTTTGGTTATGGTATTCCCTATCTGTATGCTGACAAAGATGATGTTTTTGTGCAGATATGGCAGATATACGGGTTAAATGGAGAGAGAGAGACCTGGGTACATTATGGGCAGAGATCCAGGCAGATCAGGGTGTCCATCGTGTGTTGGCCAGGTTTGGGGTTCTAAAGTTTTTGGAGAACCCTTTGATGAGAGCGGGAGAGCCTTTGTTGGCCCGGATTATCAGTTACTGGGATCCAGAGCATGAGGTCTTTGTAGTGCAGGGGCACAGGATTGAACTGACAGTCCAGGATGTGTATTTCCTGACGGGTCTCCCGCCACTGGGGATGGTGGGAAACACGCAGCCAGTATTACCGCGGGGGCGGCATATCATGGAGTTTGTGGAGCGACATTGTCGATCGGGTCTCCAAGTCAAGGGGACTCGGGTACCGATCAGGGATCTAGAGATATTAGAGACCCGTGCAGTGGCCGCAGCGGTGCTGCGTATCCTGGGCAACTAGGCGCTCCATCACATCACTGGGGGGCAGATGATGATTGTGGAGAGTGTGTTGAGTGGGACCTACTATGGATGGGCCCAAATGATGCTGGTGTCGCTAAAACGACAATTTTTGCTCTGCAAGCGGCAAGTGAACCACGATTGCTCGTATGGGACTTTATTGTGCGCCTTCTTCTTTGAGAAGGTCCCGACCTTGCGGCCTCGTATATAGCTCCCAGATGGGGGTCCAAGAGAGCCCAGGATGCGCCGGTGGGGGTGGATACTGTGCAGAGGAGGAGGAGGGGCGGTCGGACGAGTGTTTCAACCTGAGTTTTTTGCCCATTGGGATCAGATGTCGTTATACATAGACGACTATCCCTATAGTGGGATGAGTTATTGTGGGGATCCGGACCTACCACTTCCGCCTGGTCGAGTATGGGGGCCCGATGGTAAGTGATAAGTAACTATTCTTGTATGGGCATGTTAAAGTTATTGAATAGTAGATATGGTACTGATTCATGTACTTTTGGTATGCAGATATAGCTCCGGTAAAACCGGCCGGATATATGGGACGCCCGGCAGCCTCTGGAGCTGCAAGGTCGAGTGGGTCGAGAGCAGCGCGCAATAAGGATGCGGATGCCCTTCTGGAGGACATCCGCCATAGATGTGAGAGGTTGCTGACCGGAGTTTCAGAGCGCGGGTGGCAAGACTTAGACGACCAGTACGTGGAGGCATGCATTGGTCTTCCCTCGGAATGGCGAGGTGTCATGCGGCGCATGGCGATGGCTGGTCAAGGCATACGTGATCTACGGGCTGCAGGGGCAGAGCCATTGGCTCGGGATCCGCCAGATAGTGAGTAGGTGTGGGGCATGTGGTGCCCCCTAGTGTGTATGTAGGGGTAGGTGGTGCCCCTAGTTTTGGGTTTTTTGTAACATGCTATGGGCATGTCATATGTATCAGAGTAGATGGACTCTAAACACATGTTTTGCGACACATATTATGGATATGCATCATTTTTAATGATTATAAATGTTATTGTCTTGTATGAAATGCGTGTGATAAATGCCAATCTAGAACATGGTTTGCAATGCTATCTACATAGTGATTCTGTTCTCGAGGTACATGGTTGAAAGTTATGGTTTCAAATTCATGTATCAAGATTTTCACTCGTAAATATCGTCTAAACAGCACAGGGTTATGCACACGATAAACACCATTTAGTTGCATGACAAGAAGTAGGGAATCCAAACGAACATGCAGATGGAGGATGCGATGAAAGAGGGCATCGACTAAGAGACCACGCACTGCATCATATTCGGCCTGATTGTTGGTGGCAGTACCAATGCAGACCCCGTTTGAGAGAACAAGGGCATGCAAGGGGGTGAAAATGGCCCAACCTGCCGAGGCTAGATTTCGGGAGTAACGACTTGCACCATCGGCGTAACCGATAAAGGGTGGGGATGGGAGGTCCTGCGGAATGGTGTTACAAGACAACAAATGGGGGGAGGAGATACAATGACGGCAGCGTGAGTGTACAGAAGACATCGAGTGGCAACTGCGGGAGGGAGTGCAAGGAGTAGGATGACTATGACTCATATACACACTAGAGGGTGGCATATGAGGGCTATCGGAAGTATGGCGAGGACTCGGGCTACGGAGGTCAACAGAGATACCGGTGGAGTGATCTCATGTATGGGTGGAAAAGAGGGGGTCAGGTGAAACAACAGGGGAGGATGTAGGGGGACTGGGCTCCAAGGGTCTCGCAAAGGAGGATAGGTAAAGAATGGTCGTAGTAGACTCCGTCATCTGAACATCAGGGGGGGGAATGTCGATGGGAGCGGGGGGATCCTCAGGCTGACCTAAAGCATACTGTGCGAGTATGGGAGAGGCGGATTGATTTTGTTCAACCTCATACTCTCGGACTACCTCTAAAGAGGCGCGGTAATGCGTCAGGTGAGGACAATGGTGGGAGTAATGGCCATGAACACCGCACAAAGCACAGGGTTTGTTGGTGCGGAGAGTCTTGGGGTTCTTGGTTATGGACGAAGAAGGAATAGAGGCTTCAGGGACCGTAGATTTAGGGAACGCGACTTTAACCATGGGCTGAATACGGGGCAACTCGGGACAAGCATGGGTGGCATGACCGGCGACATCACACAAGGCGCAAGGCTTTGCGGGCGGAGGAGGGGCCGGGTCAGTCATGGTGGTCTTGTCTTTGGGTGCCCCCTTGCGAGCTTTGCCTTTCTTCCTGGGAGCCGTCACGACAGGAGAAGGGTCCTGTGGAGGTGCTGGGGGCACAGTGGCAACGGAGGAAGCGAGGGGGACCGGTTGAACCGGTGTCAAAGCCATGTAGGGTTTGGGGTGACCAGGAGGGGTAGCGGCTGGGGGATCAAGGTACCAGACTGGTATGCCCAAGGTTAGGTTAGGGAGAGAGAGGGTGGCCATGACGGGGATATAATATACTCCCGGGGGGGGGAGCCAGCAAAGGTATCTGCCCAGCAGGGAAATGACCAGGAGGGATGGCTCCGAGATGGTTAAGGCCAGGGGGAAATGATCCAGGAGGATAAAGAGGTTCGGGGATACCCGCTGTAGGGGGAGGGCCAGAAGGAGGAGGTCCGGCTGGCTGAGAGGAATGGCTAGGAGCGGAGTGCGGAGGGCAAGGGGGAGGTTGCTGACTAGCCGAGGCAGGCCGCTTAAGAGCAGCCTGAGACGATTGCATCATGCAAATATTTGATAAGCTGGGATCAGTGATAGGATCAGGAGGAAGGTTAGGGAAAGTTCCAAGCAGGGAGGAATATTTGTAAACGCCGGGGCAGACACTGGTCAAGGAGTCGACGGTTTGCTTGTTGGCTACAGAAGAGATGGTCGTCTCAGGTGAGGTCTGAGATTTTGGCTC
Organism: Pinus albicaulis; assembly: GCA_034641835.2. Classification (NCBI taxonomy): domain Eukaryota; kingdom Viridiplantae; phylum Streptophyta; class Pinopsida; order Pinales; family Pinaceae; genus Pinus; species Pinus albicaulis. The sequence continues at coordinate 5,676 of JAXQQM020060827.1, forward strand.
ATGATATGTCAACTGGTCAATGGTGACTATCTTTCCATTATGAGGGAAAGACATCTTGCAGAAAACCACGGATGGGACAACAGACATAGCATAGGTGTAGCTTCGCCCCAATATAATGTTGTAGTCTAGCGGGGTGTCGATGACTTCGACGTCAACGCAAACAGTCTTACCGGCAAGGGTGATAGGACAATTACGGAACAGGCCAATGGGCTGGGAGGCATGACCATCCCACGCATGAAGGGTGATCATGGAAGGGACCAGCTCAGGGGATCCGAGTTGCTTCCAAACTAAAGTGGACATCACGTAGGTGGATGCCCCCTCATCAATTATACACCGGGAAACGTTGGCGTTCCGGATTTTGACTGGGATTTGGAAGGCGACGGAAGGAGGAAGAGGAGGATGGTCCGATTGAGTGGCGTCGAAAACAATCATTTGGTCATCAGCAGGATCTACAGCGCCCACGGCAGATAGTAGAGCCTTCTTTTGGGAAGAGCACGACTGGAGGAGTTCCACTGTGGAAATGGCAGCAGGAGATTGCGCCAAATCATCTACTATACTATACGAATGAGCAGCTCGACCGGAAGCAGCGTTTCGATGTAAGGGTCCCTTAGGAATCTTGGTATGAACCTCAACTTTGGGTTGAGGGATATGTAAGGGGCCACTGGATGTCGAAAGAGGCTCTGTAGAGCCTGAAGAAGGAGGCTCGGGGGCAGACTGAGCAGGAGGCTTGGGGTACTGGCGAGACCGAGTTTGAAGGTGAAGGTCGACGGTTGGGGATGGATCAGAGGTCATCATGAGGATCTGGTAATCGGAGGAACCAGAAATGGAGGGTGGAGTGGAGACCCGCCCGTCAGGTGGTTGGGTAGCCATGAATCCTTGCTGAGGGAAAGGATCAGTAAACACAGCTAGTTGAGTAGTGGCCACATTAGGGGGAGCGTGAGGGGAGGCATGTTGTCCGCGCAATGTGGCTTGAGACTCCCACATCTGCCGCATCTGTGGTAAAAGGGGACAATCGTGGGTGTAATGACCGTAAACACCGCAACACGAACAAGGCTTGTTGGTGCGAAGAGGCCTGTCCGGCTTGGGCTGAGTGCCCTGTTGCTGGTTAGCAGTGTTAGGGTCAAAACCTTGAGGATTGGGTCCACGAGTACCAGGGGCAGATTGATTTTGATTGCCTCTCCGCCTTCTTTGAGAAGAAGGGGGATTAGTCGCACCTTGCTGTGAAAATACTTGCCCTGAAGGGGGCTGTAGGTGTTGCTGCTGGGGTTGAGGAGGCAAGGGAGGTGGAAGCGCATATGCTGGAGGAGCTGGCACACCAGGCTGTGGATAAGGGTAATGGTTAGGTTGGGCAACATTGAGGTAAGCAGAAGGTTGGGCAAAAGGAGGAGGCATGCCGTATCCTGGGTACATGCTACCGGGAGGGGGAAGAGTGCTAGAGGTGTTGGCCCCTCCGTGAGGGAGACCGTAGCCCATAGGAGGTTGAGCATACGGATGGGAAAGGGCTCCAACGATACCGTCGGCGGAATGAGATGCCCCCAGGGCATTAGCGCCACCGGGCCTGGGGAGGTCAGGAAGGACGGTATAAACATAACCAGACTGGGCGTAGATCAGGTCATATTTCAAGGCTATTTGGAGGGCGGCTTCTTCGGTTTGAGGGAAATGGGAGGTGACATCTTTGCCGATGGGAGCTAGGAGAGAGCGAAGGAACCAATCCATATAGATCCGATCTTCGAAGGGGGGAGCTCGACATAAGCTGCGTCTACGTCGCCATTCCTGAACATGGGTGGAAAGGCGGGTCGAAGATGTTTGCTTAAAGGAAGTCAAGAGCTTCGTACCGGTATCGTATCGGAGAGGGAGCTGGAAGTAAGATAAAAAGGCTTGGGCAATGGTCGCAAAGGTGGTATGGGAAGAGGTGGCTTGGTCGACATACCATTTAGAAGCTTCGCCGGTAAGCGTGCGTTGGAACAAACGAAGACGGATGGAGTCATCGGTAATGGAATTGGAGGAACACCACATGTGGAAAGATCGGACATGATTGGTTGGATCTTCTCCAACAAGGCCTTTGAACTTAGGGATGTCGGAGGGGAGCTTGGTTGGCATAGCAGGCCAACCAACATCGTGGCGGATAGGGTCATTGATCAACTGATTGAAATCGGGGAGGCTGAGGCCTGCAATGTACGACAGCAAGGGTATGGACGAGGTAGTTCCTGTGGCGGTTCCGCTAGTAGTGGTTCCGGCATTAGGGCCTGGAGCACCGCTAACGTTAGGCCCTGGACCAGACATAGTGAAGGTGACAGGGGGAGAACCAGGAGGAGAAGGAGAACCCAATGAATTAGAAGAGGAGTCGGAGTGCGGACTCGGAGGAGGACTGGCTCGACGACGGCGGGACGGAGCAGGTCGATCGACCGGAAACTGAGGGTGAAGGCCAAGAAGTCTCCGGGAAAGGCGCCTTGGGGGCGCAATGATGACGGGAAGAAGGAAACCGACAAGGGAAAAAAGGGACAGAATCAAGTGAGGTCAAGGGCAGAAAATGTGCAGTGACAATTGATTTTAGAGTCTTTGCCAGGCGGTGTTAACTAGGCGCTTCTTCACTTAGGGTCAGTGTGTGGTGTGCGTTAATTTTAATTTTTAAAACCCTTTTCGTTTTGAGAGCAAGAAAAAAGTGTGCTGCGTAACTGAAAATAAATCTGCATAGAACAGTATATAATGCTGAAATAACAGAAAATTAATAGCTACTATTGCATCTATCTAACCCAAGGAGGTGGGTCCCTCAAAACTAGTCTAAAAAAGGGAAAAAATCTAGTCAAAACACACTGAAAAGAGGCCAATAGATCAAAGGTCGGGAGGGACAGGGATCTAAAGGATAAAGCTGCTGAAAAGAGGTGCAGATCACAGCCAAGAGACAGAGGCAAGGTGGCTGGAAAAAGGGAGGAAATCAGCAAAAAGCAGAAAGGACAGGGAGGAGGTCCTAAAGAGAGGTCCAAGCAAAATGACAAGAGGTGATTTGAAAGGAAGAAAGGCCGATTTAAAGGGATCTGAGGAGGAGGTTTCAGATCTGAAAAAGGGAAGGTTGAAACTCTGAAAAACAGACGGCTGAAATAGCTAAAACTCTTCCACAAAAAGTGGAGGGTACTGAAGCCCTAGGGGGCTAGGTTCCCACTTAGATGAGTAAAAATATGAGTAAAAACAGATCGTAACTAGGTTAAAGCGGCCGAGACCAGAGGCCGGAAAACCGACGTGCTTCACAAAAAACCCGTAAAAATTGCGAAACCATCGAAAAATTGGCGTGTCGTGTGCTCCCGAATTGCTGCAGCTGCGACCTGGGCCGGTGGTGCGACCTCCCGTCTCGTTGTCTCGGCGGCATTTTCGAAAAAGTTGTCAGTCTCGGGCCAGGCCGATGTCGCTACCTCTAAATAGGGCGACAATACCTTAAGTTAGAAATTTTAATGTTTTAGGTTTTATGTGAGAAAAAAAACATAAAAATAGGAAAACTAAACAGCTGAAAAGAAGCCCTAGGGTCTGAAGTAGCTGGATATGCAGGAATATGAAAAACGACAGCGGTCGTAATTTAAAACCCGTGTGGAGTCGCCATTTGTTAGTATGCATCCTTTGTCGAAGTGTACGAAAAAGGACCACTTTAGCTACGCATAACTAATAGCCCTAACAACAAAAGTGGCTGCCAATATCTTCAGATCTGCGGTTAGTTGAACAAGAAAAGAGCTGCAAAAAACTAGATCTATGCATGGAAAGACATTAAGTAGTAAAAACAAGGGTTTGCTCCATATACCAATAGACAAGACAAGAACAATTTTTTGAAAGAATTTTTGTATTAATTGGGCACCTGGGAGGAAAACAAGAAGGCATATCCAATTCTCCTCAGTGGGATGGGTTCTTGGAAGTCCTCAGCACTTCAGATCTAAGATTTCTCTCTCTTGTTGGTGTAGAAAACCCAATGCAAAGAATAGAGCTCAATGGGAGCTCACACAGCAAATGATGGAAAAATGTGACTGAGTGTATAGATCCAGAGTGATCTAATAGGCAACAAAAGGTGAAGAATGGTAGGAAAAACCCTCCTATTTATAACAAAATATTGGGTCATTCTAGATCTTGGTGCGTGATTAAAATAATGTTAACCAAATCTAGATCCACCTTTTATGGAATATTTTATTATATTTGTTGGAGGGAAAAAGTATTTGACTTGGGTCAAATCCCTTTATTTGTTAATAATAAATAAATAAATGATTTATTTATTTTTTTAAGGAAGTGGTTGAAGGATAATTAAATAAATAATGATTTATTTAATTATTTGTGGGTGATTTGGTCATATTTAACAAGGAATATTATCTAAATAAGATTTAAATAATTATTCCTAGAAAATAATAAGACAAATAAAGGTTTATCTAATTAATTTCTTTGTTTTGGGTTAAACATGATTAGGAATAATAATTAAATTATGGTTTAATTAATTATTCCATGAGGAAAATCAAACAAATATAGGTTTGTTTAATGTTTCCTTTTGGGGTTTCCTGTTTAGACCATAAACAACCCAATAAATGTGGTTTATTAAGTTATTTTACATATTGAAAGCAATTTTACTTAGGGTAAAATTGGTCTTACATGGTGTACTTGGGTCCATCTAATGATAATAGGTTAGATGACCAAAAAATGGTGTAACAAGAATCACAAAGACATAAATATTTAGAGGGTGATCCAATTCAATACATTTACATGGCAGCGATTAAGTCAGTTCGAACGGCTTCAGCTATATGGCATAGCTTCCTAAAAGTGATGCCCATCTTGGGTCAAAGTTTGGTATGGGCGTTCGGTAATGTAAAAAATATACTTATTGGAATTGACCGAATGCTCAGAATAAATAATGCATTTCTCCTTGATGCACGTCTTCTTCACAGGCTTCATCACAATGGCATATTTACACTATCCAATCTTATTTTTTGCTGGAACCTGGGGGCGACCATCTATAAATCTGCAGAGTTGTTGGGGTTAAAAGGAAATGATGAGAGATGTTGGGATGTCTATAAATATCATCTACATGGAATGGGGTTATATTTCAAAGTTGAAGGAGATATATTGGTATGGAATGGAAAATCAACGGCCATTGGAATACTATTGAAGGATTTGTATGAAAACCTGATAAAAAATTTGAATCCAGATCCTGCACTGTCACCTTTTTATATTGTTTGGGATTTTAAAATCCCTACAAATATTATTCTATTTGCATGGTTATTATGGAAAAAAAAAATTCTAACATGGGAGGCCTTATGCAAACGGGGTTTTCATGGTCCAGGAAGATTTCCTTTTTGCCTCCAGCATGAGGAGACTACTTCTAATCTTTTCTTCACATGTTATTTCTCACTTTCTATTTGGAATAATTTTACAGTTTTTATTGGTGATTTTTCTTAGCGCCCATCTGAATATATTCAAGCTATAAAATCATGGGCAGGGTGAATTTGTCTTCACAAAGCTTTACCCTTCTATGTGTTTTGGGAAATATGAAGTGCTCGGAACCGATGCATTTTCGATGCTACCCCACCTCTTCTCACCAAGATAACTAGGAATATTTCTACATGGATTAATGATAGGAATTGCTTTCCACTTGCTCTAAAGTATCTTTTAAGGAGGATCCAGCCTCACCATAGAATGCTCGCGGCTTTATTTTTTGATGGTGCAAGTAAGTATGGCCTATGTGGCTGTAGGGCCTAGATAAATCTCGAAAATAAGGACCGATATCACATGTATTGGAATGGAGGTGATGGCTCAAACAATAAGGAGGAAATTATGGCATTATGGAGTGGGTTGCTCATTGCATTTCATCTGAATCTCCCATCTATTCACATATATGGAGATTTTAAGTTCATAATCGATGGCAAATGAAATGGGTTCAGAGGATCAGCAAATCAACAACTGTGTTGGATGGGTTTAGAGGATCAGGTATCTATTGGGGAAGTTTAATGCATACACTATACAACACATATATAGGGATAGTAATACACGTGCTGGCCTTCTCTCCAAAAGAAGGTTGGAGAACACATATGGTGCAATTCATATCATGCATTATAGGGCCTCCTCTCTATTGGACACACAGCCTTTTCCTCTACCTTAATCTTCTTTCAAGCGAGCTTGATTATCACAAGTGAGCCAGAGAAATTTTCAAGCGAGCGAGATCCTTTTTATTTTCATATGCTACTATATAGTTTTGTATCTTCATTGTACATTCTAGATCCTTTATCAGGTTTAGCCATTTGTACTTTTTTCCTTTATGCTAGTTTCATATGAATGATGTTTACACTAGCCCTTGGTAAGTTTCTGGGCACAATGCTATTCCTTTCTATTATGTTTTTGGAAGGATCATTGGATGGATGGTACGTGATTATGTTGTGATCTAGATGGCCATTTTGTCTGTTTAGATTGAAGGATTTGGTTATGCCATTATATGGGGGTCATATATATACAGTCATCCTGTCATATGCTAGAATATTTGGATAATGTACTGGGAATGTCTTTTCATATGAATATGAATTGTTTAAAAAAAACATTTTTTTCATCCTGAAAAAAACATGCGTAGCATTTTATAAGGAAATCGTGTCCTTATAATGTAAGCCAAACCAAGCTCACGATAATACATATTTCCTAGCAATAGAATATTTTGAAAGTGAATCTACACTTTCCACATGGACTAATCATCATATGCTCCTCTAAGCCAGTAAAGGCGGGAGAAGATGTTGCTTGAGGATGACCCTTGAAGTAGACGTCTAGGTATTTTTATATTGGGAAATAAATGTTTCGGAATTTTAATGGAATTATTTTAGATTTATTTTAATTTTGTTTATTGGGATTATATTTATTTTTTATATGTAATTTTTTTTAAGTAAAAAGAAATTTGATATCTCTATATTTGGTAGATTCAGAGTTAACATAGATTTTAATTTTCCCTTTAAATAGGCTATATTCCACATAAGTATCATGGGTCAATAACATTGGTTATCAATACTATGGATTATTTTATTCTTATATGTTTTCTATTATTTTTATTTAAAGAGTTAATTTAATTTTTATTTTATTTTATTTTGACCAAGTTAAAATGTTTACATTACATTAATCTTTTGATTTTTTTTATTTTTTGTTTAATTTAACTAGGATAGACAGTGTGGCACAATTATCAAAATTTATTAGGTGGATGGTAGTGATTTAACCTCAGTATCATAACCAATTTTTTATGATACTATGGATAATCCAGATTCTGCAATTAATCTTAATTGATGTACATACACATGGAACAGGGTTCCAGGGTCTCGCCATCCGCAAACCAATCATAATGTGCCCCAATCGCTTGCCCACAATTTACCACTCTACTTATAAAAATAAGCCATAAGATCAACAGTGAGCTCTAATGCACAGTTACGACACGTGGCTCCTCCCATCGCATCGCATCCTCAGTACTTATCGCATCGCATAGAAAATTATCTTTGTTACCTTGCGAAGTCTTTCACACTAAACTTTAAAACCATTGATGCACGATGTTGTACAGTGCGGACACATGGAAAATCCCTTTCGCCACATTACAACTCTCGAACTTTATCGCATCGCAAGTTATTCAGTTTATCTTGCGAACTCCTTGACTTATAAACTCAGTCATCACCGATGCGAAATAGCGCCAAGCTGACAGGCGTCTACTTCGTACTTTCACAACTTACTTTGTGAAGCCACCTTAACCGTTCATCTCTTGTTGTTGACTTGATCATGATTGTCCGATCCACCTCTTCGGAAATCTCTAAGTGTTCAATGCTTTCACTGATTCCTCTGCTGCTCTGTTTTCTTCTCGCTACACCTCCTTTGTTGTTTGGAATTCTTCCATGCGAATCTCTCTTGAGATTATTATTCTATATTTAAAGGTGTTGATCCCTCTTGAGCTTATGTTGTCTCCTTTAACGCTATCTCTAGCATGAATACATAACACTCTCTGTATTTCTCCTCTTCTTCCAGAATTCGTAATTTGTTCTTTACTTGACCTGTACACACATTTGCTAGCTCCCGATTGGAATCACACAGATTCTACGAGTCATTAATTCCTTTATCACTTAGAAATACTTTAAACATTCAATTTAAATTATTTCATCATGATTTATAACACATAAAACATTTAAATTCATAGTTACATATTAATCAACACGTAAAAGGAATAACACACACATTCACAATGAATTCAGATTCTTCATTCATTAATAAAATGTACAGATACAAATAAAAACATATTTTTACAATCTAGCTTTGGCCTGATCTAGCTTTACATGGCCCTTTTCTCTTACTTTCTCTCAATGGTCATAGGATTATAATTTAACTTCCTCTATAAGAATCTATGTCTTTTTTTTTCATTGTTTGTGCCTTTGAGGCTTTAAAAATTTATACAGAAGGTTCTGTAACCAATTTTGGTTCAGATCCATAGCTTACTCAACAAAATCCTAAGAATCCCCTAGGTCCTCAATTAATTCCTAAAATCTCTTCTTTATCCCTTGAGGATCTCAATATTCAACTAAATCCTAAGGATCCTCCATAAATCATGAACTACTTTCTAATATAAGATTTACAATATTTTATAAAAGCTCAATCCATACCAATCACTCATCAGTCACTCATGTTGTCCTACATTCGAGAAAATTTACAAATATGCCTTTCAATAATTAATTAAACCCTATTCTAAATGTCTCACATAAATCAGTCAAAATATTTAAAATTACATTAATTAAATACTTAGGAAAACCAACTCTTTTGAAAAACACAAGACCCCCTCAATTCTACTAAATGTACAAATTTTCGGAACCATGATGCTCCTGCATCAGATTCCCAAGGTAAGAAATAAGCACGATCTCCAGATCATGTGATTCCATTATTTGTCCTCCTAGATCCCATACTTTGTTTTTCATTGATTTCCTTGCTTCTTTCAACTATTGTCCATGTATTCTCTTGTCTTTCCTTTCTTCTCCTAGTTTCTATATCTTTGTTTGTAATAATCTGTTGAATTTTCCTTCAATGTTGTTACACTCCAACCTTTAATCCAACTAATTATTTTCCTTCTTTGTCTGTAGCTCCTTTCCTTATGATTTTTCATCGTAAGTTTCATCAAATTCTCTATTTCTCTATCCAGATTACTTTGTTGTTTTACTCTTCCCAGCTATTGAGTTCTTACTATTTTAAACTGCTAGTCATCTTCATCTCTTAATTGTTGAATTATTATTGTTATTCTTACATCCTTACTCTCTTCTTTATGATTACCATTCATGACAATTTTCTTTTGTTCTTTCTTTAGCAATTCATCCTGAGTATATATTCTCTTCTTTTCCAACTTTGTTCTTCGAAATTCTAACTTCCTATATAACTCAACAATTTCAATTGAAGTAGAATATGGAAACTTTACACAGTTTTCAGTACCTTCACCTGTTGTTGACCCATCATCAGATGGTCCTTTTTCCTTAGGTTCCTTGACATTTTCCATTTTTTGTCTTATTTTACCTGCATGAGTTACATTAACACATGAATTAAAAATATAAGGCCTCAATGCCTCTTCCTCTTATGGCAACATCTCAGTATGTTGCTTCGAGCTTTCCTCTAACTCCTCTGTTAGCACATTAGTATGTTGATCTAAACTCTTGAGACTTTCACACAGTTTAACTTCTTCCTCTTCCTCATTATAGAAGAAAAGATAATCATTCCAATCCCCTTCAGGTTCACAAAGAATTTCTCCTTGACCATAATCTCCTTATGGATCTCTACTATGGTCATTTATTGTCACAGTTTCCTTCTCTTCAAGATGATTATTCACATGTTCCTCACTCAAACCATTAAACATATAATTCAATTCTCTTACCTTAGGATTTTTATCTCCATGTCTCAACTCATATCTGGCATTCCAATATTCACTGTTACCAGCTTCAATAGTCTGCTGCACATTTCCATGAGACCTCTCTGTCTCCTTTCATTTCTAAGATCTTGCTATCTTAGTTTTAGTCTTAACAGATTTCAGATTCTGCTCCTTCTTTTTAACAAACTCTAAATTTTTGTTCATCATCCTGTTCGGTCTCGTTTGATGCTTCAAGCACCAATATTTCACAATGTAATTTTTGGTTTTCAGCAGATCATTTTTGTTGTGACTCAATTCCTTTGAGTCTCTCTTTCTCCAACAAGTCAATATGTCTCTTCTCAAGTTATATGAACTCATTTATCAGTTTGAAATTCCATATTTTTTGCAACAGGTTCAATCTAACCCACTTCCTCATTCTCCATCCATATCTTTGGTATTCATTATCTTATTCTTGTAGCCATCCCCGTAGTACCTCCAACTGTACTCTCATCACTGCAATATTTCTCTCTCACTCCTCATTTATCATATTACCTTTATGGAATTATCTAGAACCTCTGCTATGACCCACCATGGTCATTTTCCTCATGAGCTCATCCATGCTTGATTGGTGATCAGCAACACAGCCTTCTCTTGTAACAATCTCCTCTTGCTACTCAATACCCTATCATGCTTTCTCTTTGAGCTTGATGTCTTCCTAAGTATTCTCTCTCTCTTGGTTCACTCTCTTGAACCTTCTAGAGCTTTGCTGCTCCTCTGGCTTCTGCACTTAGTAACCTCTCTCCTTTCTTCCAACCTCTAATTGGATAGGTTCATTTCTATCATAATAAAAAAACTATGCTTGTTCTTGGCTACAATCATCAAACATCTTCATAGCATTTCTTTCAATCAATAATTTAACATTACTTAACTGAAAACATGAAGACCATACCTCACTGTCCAATTTTTTGAACACATGTTGATGTTGTAGTTTCTCTTTTCTGTTTGCTAACTTTACCTTCACTATTTGTAGTTTTTACTATCCCTTCATACACAATTTTCTCAATTTGTTCTTCAATCTGATCTAATTTCTCCCAAGGTAGATTTTCCTTCTATCTCTTTACTCAATTAGATTCAGATATGATTCTTTCCTTCGCTTCTTTTGTGCCACTTTGATTCTCTGAAAATTCTTCCCGTTCCGTTCTCTTCAAAGAACTCTTGTTGTCCTGATTTCATCAAAACCTGTACTTTGTTCACAAATCTGTAATGATAATTATGAAATAAAAATAATTCTATAAGTCTTGAATTATCTTCAAAGGACAAACCCACTCTAATTTCTCTTCAGTGGAGCATACCTGCTCTAAATTTCTCCCAAAAGAGATTTTTATTGCTCTGATATAAAAAATGATGGAACCATAAGGTTTTCATTAATAAAAAAATTCACAAATTCAGGGTTAGCGGAATTAACCCCACATCTAACCACATCATTCACCCTTTAAATCTATTTCACGTGGAGGCTTATCCATAAGTGACTCTTTGGGTTGATAACTCAATTTAATAAACTCTTAATTTTATCTCTTCACACGTTCATAACCTTAACTCATACACACCTTCACACTCTAAAATTAATTCAAGTCTGGGGTTATGGGCCACATAATTCCTTATTACACATGGTGGATAATACATACATACTTTAGCAATCAACATCACTTAAATTTTTAACAGAACCCACATAACCTTAATTCACTTACATACACACAGAAAAAGATTCCAAGGTCCCACCGTCCGTAGACCAATCATAATGCGGTGCAATCACTTGCCCGCAGTTTACCACTCTGCTGGTAACAATAAACAATAAGATCATAGATGAGCACTATTGTGCAGTTGTGACACGTGGCTTCTCCCATCGCATCACATCCTTCAGTACTTACCGCATCGCATCGCAAATTATCTTGGTTACCTTACAAAATATTTAACACTAAACTTTAAAACCACGAATGCGCGATGTTGCGTAATGCCGACACATGGCACCTCCCTTTCGCCACATTGCAACTTTTTAACTTTATCGCATCATAATTTATTCAATTTAACTTGTGAACTCCTTGACTTATAAACTCAGTCATCGTCGATGCGAAATAGCGCCAAGCTGACATGCGTCAACTTCGTACTTTCACAACTTACTTTGTGAAGCCATATTAACCGTTCATCTCTCACCGTTGACTTTATCATGGCCGTCTGATCCACCTCTTCGGAAATCTCTAAGTGTTCTCTGCCTTCATCGATTCCTCTGCTTTATGCCACTCTGTTGCTCTGTTTTCTTTCGACTACGCCTCTTTTGTTGTTCGAAATTCTTCCATGCGAATCTCTCCTGAGCTTATTATTCTGTCTTTAAAGGTGCTGACCCATGCTGAGCTTATTCTGTCTCCTTTAACGCTATCTCTAGCATGAATACATAGCACTCTTTCTATTTCTCCTCTTCTTCTAGAATTCGTAATTTGTTCTTTACTTGACCTGTACACACATTTGCTAGCTCTCGATTGGAATCACACAGATTGTACCAGTCATTAAGTCCTTTATCACTCAAAAATACTTTAAACATTCAATTTGAATTCAATCATCATGGTTTATAACACGAAAACCATAAATTCACAGTTACAAATCACTCAATAGGTAAAAGTAATAACACACACATTCACAATGAATTCAATTTCCTCATTCATTAAACAAATGTATAGATACAAATACAAACATGTTTTTACAATCTAGCTATGGTTTGATCTGCCTTTACATGGCCCATTTCACTTCCTCTCTCTCTCTATGCACGTAGGCTTACAATTTAGAATCCTCTCTAAGAATCTATATCTCTTTTTTTCACTGTTTGTGCCTTTCATGCTTTACAAATTTATACAAAAGTTTTTGTAACCAATTTTGGTTCAGATTCATAGGTTACTCAAAAAAATCCTAAGAATCCTCCAAGTTCTCAATTAATTTATAAAATCTCTTCTTTATCCCTTGAGAATCTCAATATTCAACTAAATCCTAAGGATCCTACATAAATCATGAACTACTTTCTAATATAAGATTTAAAATATTTTAGAATACCGCAATCCACACCAATCACTCATCAATAAATGATGTTCTCCTACATTTGAGAACATTTACAAATATGCCTCTCAATAATTAATTAAACCCTATTTAAATGTCTCACATAAATCAATAAAAGTATTTAAAATTACATTAATTAAATACTCAAGAAAACCAACTCTTTTGAATAAAACAAGACCCCCTAGATTCTACTAAATGTACAAATTTTCAGAACCATGATTCTCTTGCATCAAAAAAATATTTCCGTACAAATTTTATTAATACTCACTATACCATATTATGCCTCATCAATAGTGGATGCCAAAAAACCATGTCTCATTTCTTAATCAAAATTTTATTTTATTACATTTTTGGGTCAACACTCTCCATTCGAGTATGGAAGAGATGTTGTAATGTCCTGTTATATTATGTTATCTAAAAATTTTGAGCAAGTCAAATTACATAAAAGTAAAAATGAAAATAAAATATAGAATTATTAATCAAAATATTTTAACTCATTCAAATACATAAAAATAAAAATTAACTAAAAAATAAAATTAATAATCTTCAACTTAATAATTCAAGATAAAATCTCTCAAGGTGAAACCTTCCTCAAGTTTTAAACTAAAAAAAAGGGTATCGACCTAGACATATTTGATCTCATCAAATCTCTAAGGGTGTAAAAGTGTCTTCATTAATGTTTTACTGGTCATCATTAAATCACATTAATCTTTTTCGCGTCATCATAAGCCTACATTCAAAGATAATTATATATTTTTAATAAAATTGAATAATTAAAATAATAATAATAATAATATAAAAAATATATCATATAAAATTAATTATGGTTTTTTGGGCATGTGGTATTTATAAGTCATGATATTAGCCCACGCTATAATAACAAAGCCTATTTAAAGTGAGTCAATCTACATGATAAAGTGAGTAAATCACCATGGTTAAAATATTCTTACATATTTTGGGGTGGTAGGACGGGGGGAGGATTCTCCAAAATTTTAAGGATGGAAAATTATCTTGAAGTTTAAAAATATTGGCCAATATCACTAATCCCTAATGTGAAAAATATAAAATGTTTATTGATGAATTTGTAAAAATATTAAAATTTATAATGATTTTATATATAGTCTCTATATAATGTTAGTGATTTTTAAGGTAAAATAATTTTATATTGTAAAATTTGGGCGAATCTTTTTTATAAAAATTATAAATTGGCAAAAAACATTTCGAGAAAAAATATGGAAAATTATCCAAGCTACGAATGTTAGCTCCTAAAATTTTCCATGATGATATGAGGAACATTACCCAATCTGGATGGAATAATAGTGATAAAATTTGCATGGGGGCCGGAAGGAAAACCAACAATCATGTTGAAATGTAGGGCTTCCTTCAAGGTTTGATCATTTCTAAAGACAAAGGAATCAAAGATATTATTATACTCAATGACTCTTGATTATAATCTATTATATTATTAAGGAAGACATCCCAAAGCAAAATTCTCTTACATTGTTGCTACAAAGAATCAAAGGATTGAGAGAATCCTTTCATTCCAAAGAATTCTACCATATTTTTGGAATCAATAACATGCATGTCAATTCGCAAGAAAATAATTTTTTCTCTATGGAAGATATGTGGCTAGAAATCAATGAATCAAATTGTTTCTACCCAAGTCCCTAAGGCTTCATGACTCTTAGCTTTTGGTCAGTGACAACCTTATCATCAATGGCTCCACTTTGGCAATTTACTATTATCATGTAATTTTATTTTAAACATACAAAATGGGATGAGTAAGGGACATAAATTCCAAGAGGTCTGGGGGAGGTTAAATTTATTGGGAAATTCAACTTGGTTACTGAAGGAAGGAAAAATATGAACAATATGAAAACCATTAAAGGTTGGATGTTGAGATTTAAATGCATAGGAATGGGACTATTGTTGGAAATTAACTGGGACATGTTAGCCACCTATAATATTTTGTTATACCAAAAGGTGGCTAAAACTTTTGGGAGCCTCCAAGGAACAAGTTTTATCAATAAAAGTTGTTGGCTCTTGAAGTCTTTATAAGGCCTCCATCCTTTCCCTCTGTCCATATCCCATACTGCTGTTTCATACTTCAAAAGCCTCTGAAATCTTATAAAAATCCACAGTCATATACTACTGCAAAGGACCCCTTTTTCCCCTTTTTCCCCTTAAGCTAACCTTCTTTTCTTTTCCTCCATCTCCCATGAAAGCCTCTAAATTTCATGATTCTCCCTTTTCCCCTCATTAAAACCCATTTCATAAGGTCTAAGACCCCTTCTTGACCTTATCGAAGGCCTTCATTTCCTTGAAAAACCCATTAAAAAACCATAGGAAATGCATATTTCCTATACATTAGACTTGAGCCCCCGCAAGCCAAGTTCCTAGCATCCATCCGTCCATATAACTGAGCGCCAGAACCAACTGCTTTAAGCATCAGGCGCTTATCTTTCCAAAGAAATTCCTCCGCCCGAAAACACCAAAAACCTTGGTAAATTATGAAAATCGGGTTTTTATTAATTTCTAAGGTTTTCCACCCAAATAATTTATGAAGTTATCTCGACCGTCGATCTGCTCCACAGATTGGACGGTACAGAGCGCTACATGCCCTGTGGACCCCGCCATTCCCCGCGCTATTTTCCAAAACCACGGTTTATTCCGCACCACTCTTCGGGCAAAGGCTGTTTTGGCCCGAGGCCCAGCGATTCCACACACCTCTTGAAACACGTCCTCTATACTATTTGAAAACCACCGCATAAAGTCAGTCCCCTGCGCGTTATCCGTCGGGCCATGACCGCCCAGCGGAATCAACGATAGCCGTCCGATCAGGCCCCGCACATCTAACGATGATCGCCTATCCAAGCTGCCCGACCTTTAACCAAACTGCGCGTGTTTTAGCTGGGCCTCGGCGTAATCAAAAGTCAATATCCACCGTCGATCTCTGTAGATCAACGGTCTGCATTCAGTTGCCCGATTCTGCCGCCCAATCAACCTTTCTCTGCCTCCGACTTTCCAAATCTCTCCCGGCCGTCGATCACAACGCGATCGACGGTTCTGATTGACCCGTTCTCCCGCATGCCCTCCGATGCATATTTTCCCATATAAACGTAGGATTTTTTAATTTTCTTTGTATTTTGCAGGTTTAATGTTTTTCTTGATTGAATGAAGAATTTTTCGCGGGGCAAGGATGACGATCCTCTGCCTTTCGAATACCTCAGAGAAATTATCCAGAGGGTGCATAACTTTGTGACAACGAGGTTTCATGAGCCTTCATTGCCATGCGCCCTTGTCGAACCTAGAAAACAACAAAGAAATCGCAGAGAAAGAGTATCAGATTGCAGAAGGCCAAACATGGACCAGGGCAGAGAATTAATGATCAGATTTGTAGGGATTCTGGCTAAGATGGTTATCAAAAACCTAATCCCCGACTCAAAACGCAGTTTGGAAGGGAAACCTAAAAATCGTTCATCAGATAGGATGCCTCCGCCGCCATATCTGAGGCATATTGATTCCTCAACCACCACAGCGCCACCTATTGCCTCAAAACACTCAATCAGGAGTCGAATTTATGGAGCAGGATCATATATTTTGCCTCGAAACAGCCAAAGAAGTTACTTATGCCATGGAATTTATTAACTGATGCCCGCAGAGTAACCCTAATTGTACACAAATCCTCAAAAGGTCAATAAATCTCCCACTGAGCTAAAATCATAAGTATGAATCAGTTAATACAGCGAAACACCTGTACAGTTTCTTCGCTGAGCCCCTAAGGCCAAAAAGACATTAATGCTTGTATTAATTGATTTTGAGATCTTTGATCAGATCTCACCTCCTCATTCTTCTATAAATACTTCAGTAGAAGATGAGTGAGGGGTTGGTTGTCAATGTAATTGCTGAAGCATTCTATGTAATTGAGTTGAAGACTCCTGATTTTAAATAGTGTTTTCACTGGCTCTTGGAGCTCTGCTTGTAACAGATAGGTTAGGTTGTGAAGAGAGATGAATTAAAACACTGGATTTGAAGATTGCAACTGGTTTGGAGCATCAATACAAGCTGATTTATGGGATCCTGATCTATGTTGACGGTGATGTTATTCTCATTGTAACTTGTTTTTTTTATTTCTTTTTTCATTTTGTTTCATTTTCCACTATAAAGAATAGTTTAAATAGGGTTAGGACCTGCTGTATACTAGTAACCTTCTCTGGCTGAGAAATCTTTATTTTAATGTTTTCCTTCAACTGTGTTATTTGAAAATGATTTAATTCAGTTTAGGCATAAGAATGTTGGCGTTCCCTCGTCTTATTGCCTTAGTTGGATATTGTTTTCGAATTTTATTTTCAGTATATGTTGTGTGAAGATAAACTGAAGGAAGATATGGTTAGCCCTGGTCCCAGACTTGTCTGCATGATTATCTGAACGTTTCCCTTAGAATGTGTTAAAAGCTTACTAGTTTCAAAGTACTTATCAGATATTAGGTCGTTTTGTGTTATCTCTGTGATTGTCTTGGAAGTGTCCAAGTAAAGAAGAGCTAGGAGAGGATTTGTGGTGAGCTCGGCCCGCTAGCTTCTACTCCAAAGGTTGCCTTCAAGTTTCCCTTTATTTTTTTTGTGTTTTCTATTGGAAGTGTATCAAAGGCTCGCTAGTTTTAAAGTACTTACCAGATCCTAGTTTGCTTTCATGTATTTCTTAAGTGCCTGGTCAAAGGCTGGATAGTTTCAAAGTACTTACTAGATCCTAGGCTACTCTTTGTTCTGCATCTGTTTATTTTCCCCTTCTTAATGTATCACTCCATTCCATAAATCAAACCTTAAAGAGATCCTTAGGCATAGATGACTTGCCCCACAGACCACTCTTGAACCTGATTGTTTCAATTAAATCCTCTTATGACTCCATAGCCCAATGGACTGAAAACCTGCCATAATCTTTCTTCTTGATCAAAGTTTACTCTTTTTGCTTGCAACTTCTCACTTTTGAACCTATTTGCATATAGATCTTTCCGCCTCAGACAGCAACTATGTTCAACCATCCAAAAAACAAAACAAACCCTTGGACTTCATAACTAGCCTAATATTATTACCCCAAACTTCAAAGACAAATCCATCTTTGTACATATTGGAGAGATCCCTCTCCGGATTCAGGAGGGCTAGATCCTAGAATCCCAAAGTTGGTTGAAATGATGTTAACTCTGTGATTGGACTTTTGCCAATCTTGCTTATTACAGAGACCTAACATTTCTGGTGACTCTGCTGGGGAAGCACCTTTCCCTTAATCTTATAAAACCTGGTGAGTAAAAAGCAGCCTTTTCAAGCACTACCAAGAAATGGTAATCATGATGAAACTTGTTTGAATCAGTGACAATCTAGGTCAACCCTAGGATTCTCATAAGACTTTATCTAACCTTGAAAAATCAGCTAGCTTAGCCATAAGAGTACATCGCCTTTGTCTCATAACCGTAGCTAAGTTTTGAAACAGAGTTAGGCTATTCTTAAAGAAACCACACAAATAAAAACAATTCAGAAAATACCAAAAAGAATTTCAGATTGGTAGTAAAACACTTGCTCTTACATTTCACTTACCATTGGATGTGTTTTACTTCATACTCTTAGAAAGAGCCTGGAAAGGGCCAGGTAGCCTTCGGATCTCATCCTCTTTTAGAGGTGACATATCTGGTGAATGCCCTCCCAGTCAATCTCTGGTTAGAGTTTGTTGTGTTTTGGGATATCCTTAAAAGGGATGCTTCACAAACACTGTGGTGGACTGTGTATCTCTTTGAAAAACATTATAGAAACTTTCCACCTGGCGACTCCACAATCCGGAAAAGACCTTAAGACTCCACTGGGAAGAACCCTCATTATTATAACATCTTTCGAACTCAGTTAGAGGACTGTGGGAGTGAAATGTGCATTAACAGACTAGTTAACCTCTCAAAGATTGTCATAACTGGTTGAACTTGTCTAATTTATTTGGGTCTAAAAACACAGCATAGTGGCTCCTAAAAAGATTCACACTAGAGCCTACCCTGACCCTAATCCACCTGAGATAGTTGACAACCCAGAAAGTATCCTTAGGAAGTCTCTTAAGATAGAATCCTCAACTACTTTCAGATCTCACGTAAGAGCCAATCCAGTCACTGAAAACCTTTTAGCTCTCCAGAAATCACAAATTGACTTACTAAACCCATTTAGGACTAGGTCATTTGGTGATTTAGATTAGCTAGATTATGAGACTTCACTTTCATCTCCTGAAACAAGCGAACATCTTGGTAGCAGGGAAACAACACCTCCTGATTTAAATTTTCTTCTTAACTTAGGTGTCTCTCATCCAAGATCAGCTCAGCAATCTACTCCTGTTCCATCCACTTCTGTTCATCCTTCATCCACTGTTCAAACTACTTCATTTCATCCCACCCCCCCTCTTGTCAATCCACCTCCACCACCTATCATGGCAGCATGGTATGCTCCCTTAGTCCTTCCTGTACCATTAGTCAATCTTCCACAGGACTATCAGTCCAAAATCCCATTGTATGATGCTAGCAATACTATAACTGCATCACAACATGTGGATAAGATGAATGACTACTTTGACGGAAATGAAATTGATGATGATTCTGTCAAACTTAGACTATTTGCTCAAAGTCTGGGGGGAGAAGCAAGAAAATGGTTTAAAGGCTTAGCCCCCCATAGTATTAATAATCTTCAAGGCTTCCATCAAACATTCTTAAACAAATGGGAAGTGAGGAAAAATCCTCTCCAAGTTCTTGCTGACTATAACAATCTCCATAGGAACCCAGGGGAAAGTGTATAGGCTTATTGTACCAGATTTAACAGTGTGTATAATGCGCTTTCCCCAGAATTAAAACCTCCACAAGGTTCAGCTTTAAACAAGTTTCCTGAAGGGTTTGATGCTGATATGACCTATTCATTAAGAGAAAGAGATTTTTCAACCCTTGAAGATATGCAAAGAGGTGCTCTTTCTATGGAAGTTAACCTTATGGAGAAGAGGGCAAGAATGAAAGCTGAAAAGAGAGTATCTTTCAGAGAGGAGTCATCATCTTCTATGCCAAACTCAAAGGTGGAAAGAATGATGGAAGAAATGATGAAGAAAATGAGCATTCTTGAGAGAGCACAAGCAAGTCAAAATCAAACTGCTCCTCAAAACAGAAACCAGAATCAGAATTTAAGAAGAAATCAACCTTTAAACAGACCCAGGGAAGATGATCAACAGATCACTCCTCCTTTTCATCAAAACTATGTAAGTGAGGTTGAGGAATCCGATCAAATGACAGAGGAAGCTGATATCAACCTATTTGGGGTAGATGATGATAACTTTGAGGTTCATTATGATAGAAAACAAGGTCTTTACACACCTTCTGATGACAAAAGAGATGATAATGAAAATTGTTGTCAAGACATGGAAAATGCCATCACAGAACCTCCAAGACAATATGACCTCAGAAGTAAATCTAATCAACAAACCCCCAACACCAAAACCTCTGACAAATCTTCTCAAAACAGCACTACAACCAAGCCCAAAACAGCCAAACAGAAGGATAAAACAGTGGCTGTTGATTCTGGTAAAGGAAAAGAGAAAGACACTCAAAATCTTGAAAAACAGAGTGCAAAAACCAGTAGTACTAACACTCCAGCTAGTACTCCTTTTACAACCGTTATGTCAAATGCGAATAAAACAAGTCAGCAAGCTGTTGTTGCTGATAAAGTGGCAGCTAATAGGGCTGAAACCAATGTTTTAAAGAACCAAATTCCTTTAAGCCTGGAGCAGGAAATTTCCAAGATTAAGATTTCTGTTCCTTTGACTGAACTGGCTGCCCAACATGTATACAGGAATCAAATTTTGAAGGCTTTAAGCATAGAAGAAAATGAGGACACTCTCAATCTTAATGATGACCAACCAGAGCTGATTTTTGGTCCAAAGATTGAAGGTAAATTCCAAGAGGGGCCTGTCCCTCCCTTTTATGTAAGTTTGAACATTCATGACAAAATTCTACACAATGCTATGCATGACTCAGGCGCTTCCCATAATTTAATGCCAAAAGCTGTAATGGAAAGCCTGGGTCTTGAAATTACTAGACCTTACAAAGACCTGTACTCCTTTGACTCAAGCAGAGTTAAATGTCTAGGATTGATCAAAGACCTCTGTGTTAATTTAGCCCAAATTCCAGCCAAGTGTTTGGTCATGGATGTTGTTGTGGCTGATGTACCCCCAAAGTATGGAATGCTTTTATCAAGATCTTGGGGGGCTAAGTTACAAGGGACTATGCAGATAGACATGACCTATGCGACTATCCCTGTTTTCAATCAGAATAGAAGACTTTACAGGGAGTCTCATATGCAATACACAGTGACAAGTCAAGACAGACCTCAAAACTCCCCTCTGTATTCTATGAATACAGGCCTTGATTCTTTTATCATGTTTAATGATGAAACAATCCCTGAAAAAATCGCTTTAACGAGATCATTGGCTGAAACGGAGGAAGAGGAACACGACACTGAAGTGTCAAAACAGTTTGCTACATTTCAAAATATTGGCAAACAAAACACCGGTCTTGAGTTACAATTCGTAAATCCATTGCTGTTAAACCATGACAGTCAAGAGAACAATCCCCAATCCGATGAGAAAATTGAGGAATCAAATCGTACAAAGGACATTCACCAAACTGATAAAACTAAAAATGATCCTCTCTGGACTATGTATTTTGATGGGTCATGCTCTAAAACAAACGCTGGTGCAGGTATCTGGATTACTAACACTGAAAGCAAGCACACATAATGTATTTCTTGCAAATTAAACTTTCAGTGTTCCAACAACATAGCGGAGTATGAATCCCTGCTATTAGGCTTAAACCTGTTAAAAAAAATGGGAGCCAGAAGAATTAATGTATATGGGGATTCTGAGTTAATAATTAGGCAAGTCAATGGGGAGTATAATGCAAATCATCCCAGACTTAGGGCCTATCGAAATGATGTCATGGATCTTTTGAAAACATTTGAGGAGTCCACACTGAGTTTTGTCCTGAGAAAAAGAAATCTTATAGCCCACAATTTAGCCTTTATAGCTAGGACATGTTTAACGCCATATCATATCGATGATTGTTCACCTCAAATAAAATTTAGACCAGCCGTGCCTGATAATAAAAAATATTGGTAGGTGTTTGACGGAGATAAACAAATAGAAGACTTCATGCAATTCAGAAATGAATTTGAACTGCATAGTTCAGATTCAGACTATGAGACAGACTGCAGTGAAGAAAATTTTCTTGGTGAAGAAGAGCCTTCTCCTGAGCTTGTAAATATTCAACTACAGGCTTGCAAACCTAGAAGCAAAACAGAATTGAGTGCAGGATCAGAAACAGAAGAAATAGAAACTCTGCATTCTAAAGATGAAGGTTTGCCAAGTGGTCTGACACCTTTGGAAGAGTTGTTTGATCTCAATGATGTGGCCAAGAAGCCTAAATTGGAAGCTGTAGAGACTGAAGTGGAAGAATGCAACATAGGCAGTGAGGAAAAACCAAAAATAATCAAACTGTCCAAAACTTTGCCAGCTCACATTAAACTCAAATACATAGAGCTGTTCAAAGAATTTTCTGATGTTTTCGCATGGAGTTACGAAGATATGAAGTCCTATGACACTGAAATAATACAGCACAAAATCCCTCTTAAAGAAAACCAAAAACCATTCAAACAGAAACTGCGCAGAATAAACCCTATGCAACTGCCTTTGGTTAAGAAGGAAATCATGAAAATGTATGATGCTGGAATTATTGTCCCTATTAGATATTCTGAATGGGTATCTAATCTGGTGTCTGTTAGGAAGAAGACCGGAGAAATCAGGCTTTGTATAGACTTTAGGGACTTAAACAAAGCTTCATTGAAAGACAACTACCCTTTACCAAAAATAGATCATATTTTACAAAGGGTGGTAGGGTCTAGAAGAATTTCTTTTCTTGATGGCTATTCAGGGTATAATCAGATCTTAGTTCACCCTGCCGATCAATTAAAGACAACCTTTACTACACCATGGGGCACCTTCATGTATATGAAAATGCCTTTTGGTCTAATGAATGCTGGAGCAACCTTTCAAAGAGCCATGGACATAGCTTTTTCGGAAGAACTGGGTTTCTTCATCATTATCTATCTTGATGATGTCACCGTGTTTTCAAAAACAGATGAAGAACACTTAGAACATTTGAGAAAGGTTTTCGAGAAGTGCAGAAAATTTGGGATATCTTTGAACCCTAAGAAGACATTATTTGGTCTCCAAGAGGGTAAACTTCTTGGGCACATTATTTCAGAAGAAGGTATAAAGATAGATCCAAAGAGGATTTAGGCCATATAGCAAATCTCTCATCCTCGAAACATCAAGGAGTTGCAATCTTTCATTGGGAAGATTAACTTTTTGAGAAGGTTCATCCCTAACTTAGCTGAGCTCCTTAGGAATATCACAAATATGCTGAAAAAGGAGCAAGGGGTGAAATGGACCTTGGAAGCAAAGACATCCTTTGAACTGGTAAAACAATCATTAACCAAAACACTGGTTCTCATAAGCCCTGATTTTTCAAAAGATTTTTATATCTTCTCGTTTGCATCAGAACATACCATAGTTGCTGTCCTTTTACAGAAAAAACCACAAGGACAAGAGCAGCCTATTGCATTCTTTAGCAAGGCATTGAGGGATGCCCCTTTGAAGTATACCATTATGGAAAAGCAAGCTTTTGCTCTGGTGAAAGCATTGAAAGACTTTAGGGTATACATCCTTCACTCACACATGATTGCCTTTGTCCCAAACTCAGTTGTTAAAGACATTCTAACACAAGACCCAGATGGTAAGAGAGGTAAGTGGATTGCTGTTATCCTTGAATATGATTTAGAGATAAAACCCACTAAACTCATCAAAGGCCAAGGTCTAGCTAGATTAATGGCTGAATCAAATTGTGAAGTTCTTGATATTAATATGATTAGTGCTTTGGATAGCCAAGAAGAATTCTCGACTCCCATTGTTGAAAACCATTTTATGAATTCTCCTTGGTATGCCGATATTGTCTATGTTTTTCTTAATTTAAATGCACCTTCTGGTTTATCAAAAACAAAGGCAAGGTTCTTAAAATTGAAGGCTGTAAAATATTGCATTATTGATAAATGTCTATATTGGAAAAATGCAAGTGGTATATTGCTTAAATGTTTGCCTGAGTTTGATGCAGAAATGGTTAAGCAAGAATTCCACGAAGGAAAGTGTGGAGGTCATTTATACTGGAAGGCAACAACCAACAAAATTTTGAGGGCTGGTTTCTATTGGCCTACTCTTTTTCCTGATGTACACAAGACGACCACTACTTGCCATAAATGCCAACTATTCGAAGGCAAAAGAAAATTGCTTCCCCTTCCACTGCATCCAATCACTGTTGAAGCCCCATTTCAACAGTGGGGACTCGACTTCATAGGAGAAATCCATCCCTCATCTTCTGCCCAACATAGATGGATCCTTACTGCCACAGACTATTTCACTAAGTGGATAGAAGCCATCCCTTGTAGGCAGGCAAATGATTCAGTTATCATAAAATTTATGGAGACTAACATTCTCTCCAGATTTGGCTGTCCTACCAAGATCATCACAGATAATGCAGCAACATTTGGATCGAAGAGGATGGTGGATTTCTGTCACAAGTATTGGATAACTTTGGGACATTCCACAGCCTATTACCCTCAGGGTAATGGAATCGCTGAATCTTCCAACAAAATCTTAGTGAACATAATCAAGAAACTGTTGGAGGACAATAAAAAGTCTTGGCACACAAAGCTGATCCATGCACTTTGGGCTGACAGATTAACTTTGAAGAAATCTATTGGTATGTCACCGTTCCAGCTTGTGTATGGTACAGATGCAATTTTTCCCAAAAGCCTTGGTGTACCAGTTATGAAGTTAATCCAAGAGTTACAGACTGAGGAGAATGACATGATCAGAAAAATAAATCAGACCATTCATCTTCAGCAGACCAGAGAGGAAGTGTATAACAAAGCATTGCAGAAACAAGACATCATTAAAAAGCAATTTGATAAAAGAACAAAGGCTAGCAATTTCAAGATTGGGGACAAAGTTTTAAAGTGGGACTCAAGAAGGGAAGAAAAGGGCAAGCATGGAAAATTTGATAACCTATGGCTTGGCCCTTATTCTATTCATTCAGTTGCTGGTAATAATGCATTTTTCTTACGGGAGCTGGATGGAACAGAATTGTTTGGGGGTCCTGTCAATGGCAGGATGCTCAAGCATTACTTCTCTTGATTCATGATATGTTTTAAAGCCTTCATTTTTATTTTTCCATTGTAAATATTTCATCCACCATTGCATTCAAGTTGTAAAAAATCAAAAATACAAAACAAAGAAAATGAAAAGAGGGCAGAGGGAAAACAAGAAAGGCAAAGCCCCATGCCAAAAAGAGTAACAAATCTGAAAGTGTGCAAGCTCAAATGCCACTCCTTAAAACACACTTCTAGTTAGTCAAACGACCTAATCTTGACTAATTAGCTTTTAAATTTTTCTGCTGATAGGTTAGTGAATCCGATTTTCCAAACTGTTCAATCTTGGCTTATCAGTAGATAGATTAGGATAGAAATTGAAGGTTCAAACAAGCTCAAAACCTGAACCTAAGTTTCCAAAGAGAAAGGGCTCAAATCTGTTTTATTTTCTGAGTCAAAAAGATGTAAATCTGGTTCTAATCAGATCAAAATCTGAACCAGAAGAAAGCAAAGACAACTCAAAATAAAATTCAAAACAAAGCTGTCAAGAAAAGAGAAGGCCATGATAAGAAACTTTCACACCTTAAGCCTTCCATTTTGTTTTAATTTTCTGCAAATAATAATCTATGTGCAACTTGTTTTTATGCCATAGATCACAACAAGTCAAACAGCTTAATCTTGACTTGGCTGTTTTTAAATTTCTGTTGTAGAATTTAGAGAATGAAAGTCTGCTGGACAGTTTAATCCCAACAGACTGTAGATTAGGTAGAGAGATATCTGAGCTCAAATGTTTAATATGAGTTCAGGGAGAAATAAGGAGTAGAATTAGATTAGTTTTTATGCTTTCAAAAGAATAAAATGATTGTGAATAGAGTTTGCCAATCCAAGTGCACTCTAATGAAGAAGAAAAAATGTTAGATCAGTAGGATTGGGTAGGTAGAAAGTTGTATTGATGAAGTCCATTTATCTTTCATGACTGACCTTATTTTTCAGAAGCAGAGCAAGATCTTCCCACAAAAGAAGAGCAGTCCAATGGATAAGGCACATGCCTACCTCCCAGAGAAATCAAGTCTGAATTCTTGATGCCTTCAAAAAGGCACCATCCCCAAGTGGAGCCACTGTTAGCCACCTATAATATTTTGTTATACCAAAAGGTGGCTAAAAACTTTTGGGAGCCTCAAAGGAACAAATTTCATCTCTAAAAATTGTTGGCTCTTGAAGTCTCTATAAGGCCTCCTGCTTTCCTTCCCTCTGTCCAAAATCCTTCATTACTTTTTCACATTTCAAAGGCTTCTGAAATCCCATAAAAATCCACAGTCATATACTGCTGCAAAGGACCCCTTTTTCCCCCTTAAGCTAACCTTCTTTCTTTTCCTCCATCTCCCATGAGAGCCTCTAAATTTCATGATTCTCCCTTTTCCCCTTTTAAAACCCATTTCATAAGGTCTAAGACCCCTTCTTGACCTTATCGAAGGCCTTCATTTCCTTGAAAAATCATTGAAAACCCTAGAAAATGCATATTTTCTATCCCTCAGTCCTTAGCCCCCTCGGGCTAAGGATCTAAACCCATTTTCCTCCATGCACCCGAGCGCCGGAACCAAATGCTGTAACCATTGCGTGCTTATCCATTTTTCTCCGTCCGAAGCACCAAAAAACCTTTGAAAATCATGAAAATTGGGTTTTAATTAAATTTCAAAGTTTTCCGCCCGCGAAAATTATGAAATAATATTGACCGTCGATCTGCTCCACAGATCGGACGGTGCGGCACACGACTTATCGTGTGGACCCCCCAGCCATGCGTCACTTCTCAAATCTGCCTGGTTTTTCCGCACCACCTTCGTGCGAAAGGTGGTTTTAACCCGACAGCCAGCGATTACATACGCTGGCTGCCACGCGTCCTCTGTACTTTTCCAAAACCGCCGCATAAAGTTAATCCCCCGCGCGTTATCTATCGGGCCATGATCGCCCAGCGGAATCAACGATAGTCGTCCGATCAGGCCCTGCACATCTAACGATGATCGCCTATCCAAGCTGCCCAACCTTTAACCAAACTGCGCGTGTTTTAGCTAGGCCCCGGCGTAATCAAAAATTGATCTCCACCATCGATCTTTGCAGATCGACGGCCCACATTCGAATACCTGATTCTGTAGCCCAGTCAAACTCCCTCCGCCGCTGACTTTCCCGATCGCTCCCGACCGTCGATCATAGCGCGATCGACGGCTCAGATTGCCGCGCTCCTCCGCACACCCTACGATGCAGATTGACCCATATAATCGCAGGATTTCCTCATTTTGTTTGTTTTGTGCAGGTTTAAGGTTTTTTCTTGATTAAATGGAAAAATTTCATGGGGCAAGGATGACGATCCTCTGCCTTTCGAATTCACCGGAGATATTATCCGCAAGGTGTAAATTTATACTGTCAACGAGGTTTCATGAGCCGTTGATGCTGTACGCCCCTGTTAAACCAGGAAACAACAAAGAAATTGCGGAGAAAGAGTATTAGATTGCAGAAAGCCAAAGATGAACCAGGGCAGAGAGTTAATGGACAAATGAGTGGGGATTACGGCTAAGACAGTTATCAAAAGCCTAATCCCCGACTCAAACACAGTTTAAAAGGTAAACCTAAAAAGTGTTTATCAGACAGGTTGCCTCCACGGCCATATCTGAGGCAAATTGATTCCTCAGCTACCACAGTGCCACCTATTGCCTCAAAGCTTTCAAACAGAGGCCAAATTTATTGAACAGGATCAGATATTTTGCCCCAACGCAGCCGAAGAGTTACTTCTGCCAGGAATTTAATGAAGGAATGTCTGCAAAGTAACCGTAAGATCACACAGAGCCTCAAAGGTCAACAAAAGCTCCTTCCGAGCTTCATTCATAAGTGTAAAACAATTAATACAGTGAAACAACTGTACATTTTCTTCCTTGAGCCTCCCAAGGGCCAAGAAAACATTAACTCTGTATTAATTGTATTTGAGATCTTTAAACAGATCTCACCTCCTCATCCTTCTATAAATACTTCGGTAGAAGATGAGTGAGGGGTTGGTTGGTTGCTAATGTAATTGTTGAAGCATTGTTATGTAATTGAGCTGAAGACTTCTGTTTGTAAATAGTGATCCACTGGCTCTTGGAGCTCTGCTTGTAACAGATAGGTTAGGTTGTGAAGAGAGATGAATTAAAACAATGGATTTGAAGATTGTAACTGGTTTGGAGCATCAATACAAGCTGATTTATGGGATCCTGATCTATGTTGACGGTGATGTCATTCTCATTGTAACTTGTTGTTTTATTTCTGTTTTCATTTTGTTTCATTTTCCACTATAAAGAACAGTTTAAACAGGGTTAGGACCTGTTGTGTACTAGTAACCTTCTCTGGCTGAGAAATCTTTATTTTAATGTTTTCTTCCCTCTGTGTTATCTGGAAATGATTTAATTCAGTTTAGGCATAAGAAAGCTGGCGTTCCCTCGTCTTATTGTTTTAGCTGAATATTATTTCTGAATGTTACTTTCAGTATATGTTGTGTGAAGATAAACTGAAGGAAGATATGGTTAGCCCTGGTCCTAGACTTGTCTGCATGATTATCTGAACGTTTCCCTTAGAATGTGTTAAAAGCTGACTAGTTTCAAAGTACTTATCAGATCTTAGGCCATTCTGTGTTATCTCTGTGATTGTCTTGGGTGTAACCAAGTAGAGGAGAGCTAGGAGAGGATTTGTGGTGAGCCCGCCCACTAGTTTCTACTCCAAAGGTTGCCTTCGAGTTTCCCTTTGTTTTTTATGTGTTTTCTATTAGAAGTGTATCAAAGGCTGGTTAGTTTTGAAGTACTTACCAGATCCTAGTTTGCTTCTATGTTTTTCTTAAGTGCCTGGTCAAAGGCTGGCTAGTTTCAAAGCACTTACCAGATCCTGGGCTGCTCTTTGTTCTTCATTTGTTTTTTCCCCTTATTATTGTATCACTCCATTCCATAAATCAAACCTTAAAGAGATCCTTAGGCATAGATGACTTGCCCCATAGACCACTCTTGAATCAGATTTGCTTCAATTAAATCCTCTTATGACTCCATAGCCCAATGGATTGAAAACTGCCACCATCTTTCATCTTGATCGAAGCTTACTCTTGTTACTTGCAACTTCTCACCTTTGAGCCTATTTGCATATAGATCTTTCCTCCTCTAACAGCAATCATGTTCAATCATCCAAACACAAAACCAAACCCTTGGACTTCATAACTAGCCTAATATCAATACCTTAAGCTTTCAAAGACAAATCCATCTTTGTACATATTGGAGAGATCCCTCTCCGGATTCAGGAGGGCTAGATCCTAGAATCCCAAAGTTGGTTGAAACGATGTTAACTCTGTGATCGGAATTTTTCCAATCTTGCTTATTACAGAGACCTATGAGAAAGCATAACAGGAGCACAAAGGAAGCGAGAGAGGTAGTAGAGAAAAGAATTAGGCAAGCCCAGTCAGTGTGTAGTAAGAAAACGCCAAGGTAACCAGTAGCAGAGAGGCAGCCCAGGCAGCAGATGAAACAAAGGTAACAAATTGAAGAAGAAGCAGCAGAGGAATTAGAGGAAGAGTAGTGAGGTTGAAAGGGCCATTTGATTGAAGATCAGGCTGAAGACAAGAGTTTGTTTTGTAATTGATTTCATTTGTATGTATATGAAGGAATTTTTTTCTGAACTAAGTGTGCATGGATTAATTGGCTCTGTGTGAGAGATATTCAGAGATTCAATACTCAGAGTGTATGAGCAATGTGTGATGAACTCTGTGATAGAGTTTTAGATGGTGTTCTAATTATAATTGAGAAATTGATAATAATTGCTGAAGATAGGTTGGATTTGAATTGAATAAGTGTTTATATACATCTAGAAGGACTGAGTAAATGTGCAATTGGCTAGATTCCGTCAAAGATCACTGAAAGGATCGTTGATGCAAGAGAGAAATTGAAATTAAACTCAGAGTTCGAAATGTGATATCACGGGTTGAATTCAATTTGGATTTTAAAGTGCATATGGACTTTACTGTAGTCAAATCTATAATTTCATATAAAGCACAAGTAGGTGCCAGATTGAAGATTCGAAACCTGTGAACTGAAAATGCAGTTCTGTAGAATAGCGTTCAAATTGGCACTGTCAAAGGATAAAATGGTACGCATAGTCTGAGCAAACGCTGAAGTGGAGTTATGCAATTGATGGGAGAAAGACGTAGAGAGAGGTTTCATCAATGTCCAAGATCTTGAATTAACCCAGTTGAAGATGAAACTGAAATAGAGAAAATCTCTTTGTTTGCTGAAATGAAGGAACCATGAAAGTGGGTTTTTAAAACCAACTGTGGTTTTCACATGACTAAAAATTGGTAAGTGGATTAGCTCAAAAGAACGTGATAGTGCTTTTTCCAACACGTGGCATAGGCGATTTGCATCTGATTACTAGCCATCAGAGATTGACGACATTCGCATCATGAAGATGCACAAAACTTAAGGCAAGGTGAGTTATGGTTGTTGTGGGCCCCAATTTTTATTTGACGTCGACTTGGGTTTTATCCAGAATCAGGAAGTTGAATGGTACGAGCTTGTAAAGAAAAAGCTTTATCTTTGGTTTGATATATGTTACATGGGTCAACATATAATATGAAGCATTATGATATGTCGAGTTTTAAACCAGGTAATGGGTCAATTGAATGTGGTCTGAACACATTTGAATGATATGTGAAATCCAATTACATTAATATTACTTTTCTTGGGACTTATTCCAAAGTTCGCAATATAAAACAATGCAACGGGGTTAACATATATGGAGGTGCATTTGACATAATACATATGTGTTATGGCGGTTTTGATGAGTCTAACTGGCAGTATCGAACGACCACAAGAGTGGTAAGTAGTTTTAAAAATTGGAACGTGATATGGGTCCTTGATCAACACGTGGTGATAGGCGGTTTTAGAATCCCACTTATGTCGCATAATTTTTTGAAAACAAAGGATGTGCATGTTAGTAACGCGATATCCGTTTAATGACTCGATCAAGGGATCGAAAGGCATTCACATCACGAGCTGTGTGAAAATTATTGGAGTATTCATCGATGGTCGAGAGTGTAGAGTTATAACGCGATGGAAGATTGGCCATCAGATTAATTCTGCAAATAATGCAAAGGTGAGTTGTGAGATGGTGGGGCCCAATAGTTGAATATATGTTGGCACCGGTGTTTTAATTCAAAGTCGACCCTTTGATTTGTAATGGAATATTAAATAAGTTGAATTTGCTATGGGACTCGAATGAACTTTAATATGCATGCTAGGTATTGGTTTATGTTTAACCAAAGTTAGACCTTCATATGGAATATGATGTGGCTGGTTTGATATAATGATATTTGCATAGGGGAGCATATGGACATAATTTTATGTCAACCATTGATGTTTTAAATACAAAACCAAACCTTGTATGATAAGAATATTTAGTGAAGGGCGCATACATATTTTGATGACTGGCACTTTGGGTTTATTCAAAGTCAAGGTTAATACGAATGAAAATGACAAAAGTTGTGGGTCCGACTATGTGTGAGTGCTAGAATTAAAGCATTATATAATGGTCTAGTTGTAATATTTGAATGTTAATTCGACATATTATAAGAAGGGTATTAATTATGGTTTTAACCAAAGGTCCGATAGAAGGAAAGGCATTGATTATAAATATGATTCTGGATATAAGAGTTGGTTGGTATATAAAAGGGAAGAGCATTTACATGCGTTATGGGTTTATTTCTATGGGTTTAACCATAGATTCTGAAATAAGAAACTTCCACAATTAGTTTCCATTTTATGATTTATAACCACAGGGTTTTAAGGAAAAGAAATGCTCTTGTGTATGTTTGTGATATGGGGTTTATAACCCTTGGTTAAGAAAATCTCCAGTATTTATTTAAAATTTCCCAGATCAGAGATTGCAACTGGGTTGAATGGTTTTGATAACCATCAGATGTGAAAAGAAAAGCTTCCACATACATATATTTAAATTGCCAGCGCAGGGAAAATTAGTGGAGAGGCATTTTTATATGCATGAGACTTTGAGATTTACTTGGAGCTAAACTTGTAAAGAAGTTATATATGCAGCAGATACACAATTGTAGTGAACAAGAGAGTATGTAGAACTATTACATGACAACAGCTTCCAGATTTAGAACATAATTTAGGAAATGCATTCTACATGCATGGAAAACAAGAGAGTATGCAGAAACTGAAAAATACAGTGACAGCAGCAGAAAAGACAAACACATAGTGAACCAAGAATTGAAAGGGTTGAATGAGATATATCAGTTACAAATGTAAATGTAAATGTTTTAATTAATTTTATATTGTTTGTGATGCAAAGGCAACTCTGTGTAGGAAAACAAAACTCCACTGTAAAACTGAAATTTGTACATATTTCTATATTCCTCTGAATGAGATGGACAAAGAAATGAGAAGGCAGAAGTAAAAGAGTCATGGCTGTTCATTTCAAATTCCCTGAGGAATACAAATATTCATGAGGTGAACTCTATAAATGATATCACATATATATGCATAGAGAGGTTAGAGAATAGAGAAATGAGGCAGAGAGGGTAAGAAGAAGGAGGAGCAGAAAGAGAAGCTGTGAAGATTCAGAGATGATATAAGGCAGATATGAAGGCTAGTGGACAACAGTGAAAAGGAACAGAACAGAGTTGATATCCAGGTAAATCAACATGTGTTTTTTGAAAGAGTGAGGAAGTTGGTGCTTCCATATCAAGTTTTAGCTTGATATATGTTAGTTGTAGCTGGCTGAGGTAGGAGCCTCCTGTACGTTGTAGCCTGCAGAAAATAGATGGGAGTTGGAGCTTCCTCGCAAGTTGTAGCTTGCAGAATTGAGGTAGGAGCCTCCTGTAGGTAGGTGCCTACAGAAAATCAGTGGTGAGAGGGAGTTGGAGCTTGCCTTTGCATCACAAAAATAATAAGATGTGGTTTTCTCCCTTATGGGTTTCCACTTATATCTATTGTCTATGTGTTGATATGGTATATCTAACCTGCTTAATACTTGATGCTCACATATTAAGTCTACTGTTACATTATCTAATATGCTTAATACTTGCTGCTCAAAAACTAATATTGCTCACATATTAAGTTGATCATGAAAT
Source organism: Pinus albicaulis (assembly GCA_034641835.2). Classification (NCBI taxonomy): domain Eukaryota; kingdom Viridiplantae; phylum Streptophyta; class Pinopsida; order Pinales; family Pinaceae; genus Pinus; species Pinus albicaulis. The sequence goes on from JAXQQM020060827.1 coordinate 39,040, forward strand.
GAAGGTGTAAATAAGTTTAAAGGAAAGTTTTAAAAGTCCATGAATGTGTTAAACTCATTCACCCCCCCCTCTCAGTTTAACTAAGGGTTCAACAAATAGCACAATCCCACTTGGAGGATCTTGTTCACATGAGACTGCACAGTTGAGATTAGGGCCAAGGCTTGGGAAGGCTAAAACACTATAAAGGAGATGAAGGAAAAGGTGAAAGGCATCTTGGATTATTTGATGTATGATCTTTTAGATCTGGAATTGTCAAGTGACATTCCACTGCATTCTTGGGCTATTAAGAAGATATTTTAGGTGTTTTTTAGCACAGGGTGTTCCCAAGTGGGAACCCCACCTCTTTCTTTGAGTGTTCTCTAAGGAAGAGGATTTTACTTCATTATACATTAGGATTTAAGTGACATTTCCTTTTTCTACTTTCTGCAGAACATTCATATTTAGAAATATGCAGATTTTTGAAGATCAGTTTGGAAGGTGGAAGTTGTCTTCAGTACTTCAGCTAGAGAACAAGGTGAGGGATTATTCCCATCACTTGGGCTTATATATCATCACTCCCAGAGCCATATTGCAGATCTAGTATCAGGCCAAAATTTATTGGCCTCCTAGCAATAGTATTCCCTTCAAGAATAACGTTGTCCATATTGCAGATCTGAAAGGAGGAAGTAAGTTTCTAGTACTTCTACTAGCAATCCTGTGGAGGATAATTCCTTCACATTTCCATTAGTCTCACCATCAGCCTGGAGATTATTGCAGCATTTATCAGAAGGTAGAAGGCCTCTCTTTCCCTCACATCACAGTTTCTGTTGGTAGCTATGTTGCAGTAGTTGAATTCATCATTGGAGGATTGAGAAGGTAGATTTAGAGCTTTCAGCTCATAGACTTGATGAAGGGATCAACACTTCAAGCATAGATCCAATCTAAGAACACATTTCAGCCATATATTCTTTAGATCTAGCTTAAGATCTATATTTCCCAGTAGATCAAGGATCAAATCCTAGGGAGGTGATTTTCTAAAGTTGTAGATGTGGAAAATCCTTTATAGGCTATCTTGGGAATCCATCACATTGGCCAGATCTTGAATATTGGCATCATATGAGCTCCAGTTTTGAGTAGATCTACATTTTTCTTTTCAGCCTGCAACCATATGCTCATATTCTACTGAAGAGATAGCGCAGTATTTTCTTCAGAGCCTCAACAGTTACGTTGTACCTGGCGCATACATTTTTTCAGGGTGATCCTAGCTCATCTTCTTGGCTAGATCTACCTATATCTTGTACTTGTGTAACTAAATCATCTCCAATATAATAAAATGGCTCAGCTCTTTCTGCATATTCTGATGTGTACTTAAGATTTATTTTTTATCTTGCTGTAAGTTCTTATATTGTGTTAATTATTACTACATTCTCCCTTTTGGGATATTACACCAAGGCAACTCCCCCACACCATCCACCTTTCAGTGTGTAGGGGGTAGAAGTTCTACCCATAACACTCCCTCTAGAAGTGATTTTTTGCTTTATACGTTATGTTCAGGTTGTGAGCATTTTTCATCATCCTCTCATTTGTTGCCTTGTGGAACCTTTCAGATGGACCCCCTGTCCACACCATATATCGATTATGCCGATGGTGCAAGTCGCTACTCCCGGAATCTAGCCTCAACAACCTGGGCCATTTTTACCCCCTTGCATTCACTTGTCTTCTCTAACGGCGTATGCATTTGTTTTGCCACTAAAAACTAGGCCGAATATGATGCAGTGATAGATTTATTAGTCGATTCCCTTTCTCATTGCATACTTCACCTTCATGTTCATTTAGATTCCTTGCTTATTGTCATGCAATTGAATGGTGTTTATCATGTGCATAATCCTGTCCTTTTTAGAAGATATTTATAAGTGAAGATTTTGATGAATGAATTTGAAATCATTACATTTAGTCATGTACCTAGAGCAAAAAATCACTATGTAGATATCATTGCAAACAATATTCTAAATTGGAATTTATCACACACATTTAGCACAAGACAATAACAATAAACCATAAAACGATGCATATCCATTATATGTGTCGTTAAGAATGTTTTTAGAGTCCATCAACTCTGATACCTATGACATGCCCATAGCATGTTACAAAAATCCAAACTGGGGGCACTTCATGCCCATACTCACTATCTAGAATATCCCGGGCCAATGGCTTGGCTCTGGCAGCTCGTAGATCATGCATTCCCTCTCCATCCATTTCTATGCGCCACATGACTCCTCGCCACTTCGAGGGTAGAAAAATACATGGATCTATGTATTGGTCATCAAGATCTTTCCAGTTGCACTCTAAAACACTAGTCAATAGCCTCTCACATCAACCATGGATGTCCTCCAAGAGGGCAACTGCATCCTCATTTTTCGGACCCCTTGACCCACTAGATGATGTAGCTTATGATACTATAGAACGCCACATATACCCAGCCAGTCTCACCAGTGTTGTATCTTCATACCAAAAGTGAATGAATCAGTAACATATACAATATTCTGAAACTTTAAAATTCACATAAAATATAAGCAACTTGTCACTTACCAACAGGCCCCCATGCTCGACCTGGCAGTAGTAGCAAATCTGGGTCCCCATGATAACTCATCACACTATAGGAATAATCGTCTATGTACAGTGGTATATGATCCCAATGAGTGAAAAAATCAGGTGGGAACACCCGTTTGATTTTCCCACCTCCCCCTCTACACAATAGCCACCCCCAATGGCGCATCCTGACCTCTCGCGGGCCCCCATCCTAGATATGTATTCGAGGCCGAAGTGTCAGAATCTTCTCAATGAAGACTGAGAAAAGCATTGTGCCATATGCACAGTCGTGGCTCCCCTGCTACTTGCATAGTTGCAACTGTCATTTCAATGACGACATCATCATTTAGGCCCACCCATAGCAGGTCCTACTCAATAAACTCTCAACAAGCATCATCTGACCCCCAGTGATGTGGTGGAGCACCTGGTTGCCCAGGAAATGCAACACCGCTGCAACCACAGCACAAGTCTCTAGCCTCTCTATATCTCTGATCGGTATCAGTGTCCCTTTCACATGGAGACCCGGTCAATAGTGGTGCTCCACAAACTCCATAATTTTCCACCCTCACAGTAAAAATTGTTTTGTGTTTCACACCATCCCAAGTTGCAAGACACCAGTCAGGAAATATATATCTTGGACATTCAGCTCGATCTAGTGCCCCTGCACTATAAAGAACTTATGATCTGGATCCTAATAACTAATAATCAAGGCCAACAAGGGCTCTCAAACTCTCATCAAAGGGTTCTCCACAAACATCAGGACCCCAAACCTAGCCAATGCAGCGCGAACACCGTGATCCTCTCGGATCTTAGACCATAATGTGTCCAGGTCCCTCTCTCTCCAGTTGATCCTCAAATCTACCATACATGTACAATACCATCATGTTTTTCATTGTACAGAAAGGAAAATTTGTACCATAATCATAAAATCCTAGCTCTCAGTCAAAAAATAGCGCCAAAATCCCTCTCTTTGATAGGTCACATTTTTTAGGCCATTCCTGGGACAGGTCGCAGTTTTCTTCCCAAAACCTGCTACCCAGGTCATAGAAAATGAACCAAAAAGTGCGACGCAGTCGTGAAGAATATCAGGGATTTGTTTCTAAGCTTTGGGTGCCTAAAATAAACTTTTAATCCACTAAATTTAAAGAGTAGGGTTAGGCCTCTTACCTACAACTAACGGATCTCATTTCCAATGGTCGATTTGTCCGCTACGATCGCCACAAGATTTAGGGCCTTTTCTCCTCTCTACATTCACAACAACTACAATTGAAAATGAATCAAATTGGAGGGAAAATTCCTTATTAAAAGAGAAACCCCAGATTTATCTTTCGCCAGTTGCAACCAAACCGTAGCTCGGTTTGACAAACTATCGGCACTGTTGGAAAGCTCTCACCGAGCTCTCAAATGGATATCCGTTCATTTTTTTTGATTTGGTACTTCACCCTGATACATTTTTTCCAAGAAGGGTCACTTCACCACTCCTTAAAATCGAATTTCTTCACTTTCAACACTTGTACTTGGGGCACCACCTTGCCTTCATAGTTGTCCACGCTCGTGTCAATTTTCGTCGTGAGTAACCATCATGTACTCATGTTTTTATGTTCCCCATCGGACCTTTTTTGTGTGGCAGCATCATCGAGTCACCCTTGTTTAAAGCATCTTAGTTGAGTCATAATTGCATTCATGGAGTCTGTCTCGAGTTCCTTTTGTCTCCCACCACAATCCTCCATCCTTCATTTCTTTTCTCCTCTCTCGTCTCGCCCATTTTTTCCTTCAGTCATACTATCCCCTATCCCATCTAGAGTCGAGTCAGTAGCTTCCAGGTCATCCATTCCCTTTATTCTCTAACAAGGGAAGTCGTCAGCCCACTACTCATTACCCCCCATTCCACCATCATCCCTGGTGTCATTCTATCAGTCACTCTACTATTATCCCTCGTGCCTTAGTTGAAGATTCCTTATTTCCTCACCTATGTCGGACCTCCTTTTGTCCACATCATCTTATTCACTCCAAAAGACAGGTCTAGAGGGTGGTGTACCTTGGTTCCAGCTTCCACTCTTGTTTGATGCCTTGGATTAGGCAAAGGGAAACTTTATTTCCCTTTGACTTGATTGTTTCTCAACTCCAGCTCCTTATGGCATGATAGAGATCCATATACTTGATGGTTTAGTGATGCATCAGATTGTACCATTGATTCCCAGGTGTGTGTGAGATGTTTCGGACCTCATGAGGGGGTGGCCCTTGAGGTAGCCCCCCACATGCCTGGATGACCTCTCTACTACAGCCTTGGATGAAGCACCATAAATTTGATGGTTCCAGCCTTAGCCACTTGCATCACCTTCTTGTTTTTCATGTATCATTCATATTTTCAAATCCCTTTCCTATTTTATTGTGCCTATTTTGTTGTACTTATATATCATGTACTCAGATACTATTATATAAGTCATGGCTATTGTCCCAGGCATAGTATGTATGTGGGATCCATTATCATGTTCCTATCTAGCACATTTTTATTCCAACATGTACGATATCATTCAGTCCACTGTTTTCTGGATGCATCATTATTCTTTGTACTTTGTTATCTCGATGGGCATAGGTATGCATCCCCCACCTCATGTAGAACAGGTTCCTATTAGGGTCCCCTAATTTAGCAGATTGGAAAACCAAATGCACAGGGTAGCATTAGACCATTCTTTGGAATCCTAGGACCTAGCCTTCCTGGACTCAAAGAGGGCTCTCTCTATTGTATGCAAAGGATGTGAACTTGCTTGCTTTTAGGGTTTGGATTTTAGCCTATTTTTTAAGTGTATGGTTTGTTGTTTTTTTTGGTTGGGTAAGATGGTCAAGTAGAATAGGTGGAATGAGAGGTCTTCAAATCATTGGGCTATTGAGTCTATGAAAGTCATAGATATCTCAACAATGAAACATGATGTCTAACAGGGAAAATCTAGCATGGTCAAATGGATCTTAAAAGTCATGTATGAAGTGAAATGAACAATAAGTTTGTGAGCATAGTAGGTGTGTAAGGGCAGTGAAGAATCCTTGAAAAAGTACCTTTTAAACAAGATGGTATCAAATAATGATCAACATAAGGGTATAATCATAAAACAGGGAAAGCCAATAACCTTTTGATTATAATTAAGCAAACAAGAATTCAAGAAGAACAATTCAGTGAACCATAGAAAGCAAGAAACTTATCTAACTTTTAGTGATTTCACCTTCAAGGTTTAGAAAACATTAAAGATAAAAAATAACTTTAATCCAAGAAGATGGAACTCCTAAGAATCTTACATCAAGCTACAAATAAATTTAAGGAAACTTCTCAAGCATGGAAAAAGGGCATGATCAGAACATGGCCTCTTTGGCTAAAACCTAACAAGTAGTACTTCAAAGAGAGATTCCAAAATAGAGTTTAAATAACATCAAGTAAGTAGGGCTAACCATAAAACATATTTGATAACTACTATATTGAACCATTCATGGAATAAACAAGCATAGGTAGATCTAAGGAGCAGTTAAGAATTCCTTAAACAAACCCAGCAGAGGAAAACATAAAGGCAATAAGAAACAAGAAGGACTAAGGTGCCTCAAACAACATTTCTTAGCCTATACTCTTCTCTTTTACTGCAACATAGAAATATGAACATAATTATAAACATGAAAAAAAGAATTAATAGGGGCACATCACCATTAAGCATGCTTAGGGATCCTGCAAGCTACCCTCCTCCATCATCAATCCAAGCAAGCCATTCAGAAACTCCAAAAGACCAATTTCTTCTTCAAACTCAAGAAAAACATGTATTTCTCTCAAAAATCATCAAATGCAAACATTTACAATGAAAGCCCTCATGCTTTATTTATCTTGCAAAGGAGGGAAAAAACCCTAGATAGGGTTGGAAAATGTCAAAATCACTCATAAATGTCATTAATGCCCAAGAGACCATGCAAGGCCCAAGGCACAAAATATCCCATGAAATAAATTCCAAAATAACTTCTAGCACATAATTCTAGAGTGGTTTGCCTCAAAAAACATTAAAATATGATTTTTCAATAAATGAGTGTGTTTTATTGACTTTTGGCCAAAAACACACAGTGTTGTCCATAAGCGTAGCGCCACCTTATGCATAAAATAGGTCCTGTTGCAGCCAAGTTTTGGGGACCTTCCTGATGTTGGATGTTTCTCTGTGATGGCCCGTTGGAAAGCGTATTGAGTCCTCTTTCCAGATATACCTTTTTTTTTTCTGATTGAGCACCTGTAGCCTATTCAAAAATTCAAATCCTCAATACTTCTTTGAGCATAGCGCCAAGCCTGAAAAGGAGGCAGAATGGTGAAAAATGAGGTGTTTTTTGACTATTTGAGGGGTCAAAAATGCTCCAATTGCTCTGAAATTTGGTGAAAATAGTGTGCTAGTCATGAGAAATCCAAAAATGTAGAGTTTTCTATCTAAGGATTCCTAAGGGAAACACATAGCACCAGTGGCACTACGCTTATAGGCCTCTAAATTCACAAAAAACCAAAAATGTTCAAAATTCCCTCAAATTTGGTGGACACCTTCCTCATGGGGTTTGAAAAGCCTATGGAAAATCTTGAGCCATGTCTGAAATCATTTCTTGGGTTTTTTCCTCCTTCAGTGCTTGAATTTCAATGAGGGCCTCTTTGAGTTTGGCACTAGTGAGCTTGTTTTTCAAGGCATAGTGTTTGGCTATCTCTTTCCTACCTCTCTTCACCTTTTGTTTGTATTTGTTTAGTGGTTGAGCTTAGGTA